>JAFBJS010054611.1:55619-180619 GCA_016785265.1 Paraplagusia blochii | reverse complement strand
CCACTAAGAACTTGAGTCACACAACAACCAAAGCTGCTTTAAAATGATTTTTTTTTCTGGATGTTAGATGTGAACTTCTGCTGATATCTGAATTTTCCAGCCTTTGTCCAAACACTAACACCAACATATGCAGCTGCTCATCCAGAATCTGTCAGAAACCTGACATGGTTCCATCAGATCACCTCCACCCCAACCCTGTTCCTGCCCCTTCTTCTCTTTACCAACTCCATCACCAGATCTTCCCTCAGGTCTCCAACCTCTCTAACAAAATCTCTTAACTGTTGCAGTGCCACCTGGACTCCTCCTCCTCCTCCTCCTCCACTTTCTCCTCCTTTCCTGACCCCCTCAGTTCTCCTCCTTGTCCTCTCTGGTCACTCACTATAAAAACTTCAACATCTTCATCTTCTCCAGCTCAGCCTCCTGTCCATCAGAGGGAGCCACTGTCTCTAAACCAAACATCATAGCAGGTCTCAGATGAACAAATATTTTTGAGTTGAATAAATGTCTAGAGGTTCATAGATATGAAATAGTTTTACTTCAGTCCCAGTGACGGAGTGTCTACGTCCCCTCCACCCTCCTCCACCCATTAATATAATTCAATTCCACTCCAAACTTTCCCTTTGAAACTAATTAATTAAGCAGCTATTATTTATCCATGGAGAGGTTAATGAGCTCCATTAGCAACAAAGGCTTCATCCACCATCATCAGCCAAACCTGGTTATTTGGTCCATTCTGGTTATTTACTGAGCGGCTGATTGATGGCTGCTGATGCTGCCACTGACGCTAATTAGCTGTTAAAACATAACACACTCCATCACGGCTCAGGAGAGGAATCCCACAATCCTCTGCTCTGCGGTCTCTACATTAAGGACAGTGAGGACGACCAACTGTTGTTTTATCTTTTTGGCTCAAAGATTTGAGATAAGGAATGAAGTTGTCTCAGGGTTAGCTCTGTAAAGTCCAAAATACTACTAATATTTACAGAATAATAATCTGCTTTTCCTCCGTACGACCATTTATCCCAATCACTCAAACGTGCAAAAAAAAAAACAACCTTTTTTTACCAGAGATCTTGAAATCATCACCAAACCAAATTTGCAAAAAAAAAAAAAAAATGAATATCATTATTATTATCATCACGATATCTGGGCGCTGATTTCCGCAGCATCACAGCTTGGTGGTTAGCCCCCCAAACCCCCAGGCCTAGAAGGAAGAGGTCCTGATTAGGGACCCTGGAGACCGAGCCAATGGGAGCCCCAGTTGAACGGACAGCAGGGGGCCACATGAGTAATAGCCCCACCAGTAGAGGGCATCCAGATGACATTGTGAGGATAACACAACTTATTGTGGAGCCTTTTCCCACTGTGGGCGATTTACAGCCGCTCCATAAAGGTTTATTATCTTTGTCTCTATTTATAACTTCTGGAAATCATGACGGGCTCCACTGCGTCCTTGTGTCTCGGCTTTTTTTATGATCTGAACCTTTTGCTGTGAAACCGTCTCTGTGTCTTCATGGGATGGAGGTCAAGTTACATCATATATTTGTTAATATTATATTATTAATACTAATATTATCTACTGTAAGAAGCTGTGATTTACAGGTGTTAATGGGGGTAAAACTGCAGGTAAAAATAAATAATAAAAAATAAAGTTGTTGGTAGTACGCTTCCTACTGAACAGTTCTTTGAGGAGTTGATCCGACTAATTTGGTTTGGCAATTGTTTAATCTAATATTTGATATAATATTCTTGATATTATATCTCGATCCTCTTTGAGTTTTGTTTCACTAACTTTAAGCCACTGGACCAGTTTTCATGTCGTGGCTCCTTCCTTTCGGATCACTTTTCATTTCTTTATGTTCCCGTCTGTCGCTGATGTTGTAGGTATTTATTAAATAAACCATTGCCTGAGCATTAACTCTGCCACTGCTCAACTTCAATCATTTTAACGGGCATTTATCCCCGTCCCTGATCTGCACCTGCCCCCAACCGTGCACGTGTATGTACAGTAAATTCAGCAGATTGACATGTAAACACTAATACCTAAAAGCCACAGCGGTCCAGTTATCACACACACACACAGCTGTTCACAGGAGACGTTTGTGATTTAGGAGGAGCGCCTGTGAAAGGCTTTTATCTACAGGAGTGTAAATCAGGAGAACCTTCCATCAGGAGGAAGCTGACGCTCCCAAACAATGTGAAAATTACAGAGCGGCGGCGCTGACATCCAGCCACACATGTCACGGTTAAAGATACTTTATGTTTCCATTAAACTGCGTCTCTTCTGCACCAGACATGAATCTTCACCTCGTCCTCTACAATTATTTATCCGTGTCTCCTACGTTCTCCGCTCAACAGACTTGACTTTTACTGTTTGGCTTCACCTTTTATGAACCCACATAGAAAAAAAAATACCTGCAGAGTTTTTACCTCTGGGTACTGTTTGTTTAAAGCAGTGATTCTCAACTGGTGGCTCCATCCCAAAAGAGGGTCACGGTCCACAGTAGGTGGAGATACTTCCCAGGTAATGCTGTTAACTCGCCATCTTGTCTGTTTTTAAAACACGGATCTATATGAAATATATCTCTACTAAAAGTCTTACTTAATGAAATATAAAACTAATATAAAAAGTTTAATTTTTTCTTGGGTCATGGCTGGTTATTAAAGGCTGGTGTTGGGACCTGAAGACAAACCAGTGGAGAAACACTGGTTTAAAGTACCTGCGTTTGACCATTCGTCCATAACATCTCCATTAAATTTATAATTACTGTGCAGCAACAAAGAGAACTCTAACACAAGAGTGTAAAAAAACCTCAAAAAACTCAGCAGTGACTTTTTAAGTGATAATGTTGAAGTTAATGCAGAAAGAAAATTTGCGCAAAAATCAAAATGAATAAAAAACAAAAATAAACCAATCCTTAATTTTTATGTTTGGAAATTTTCTTGTTACTGTAAATCCAGGTCAGTGATTGGATGATTCCCCACTTCTATAAAGACAATGTTGAGAACTGACATTTCTGTGACAGTTTTTCGTGTAAATAATTAATAAAAAAAAATAATATATATAATTCATACTAGTTCAAAGCAGCCAACACAAAAATATATTTACACAATATTTCATCATATTATTTGAGATTGTATTAAATTCTAAGAGATCCTGAAATCTTGTTTCTCTTGAACAGAACTCTGAAGTCAGAGAGAGAGAGAGAGAGAGGGAGAGAGACCCTGTGAATGAATTGCTAACTCTGGCTGATGTGGATTTATGACAGTTGTAGTCTGTTTGACAGAATGCATGAAGAACTCACCTCTGTCTCCCCCACACTTTACACATCAATCTCTCCTTTCTCTTTCTTAAAGTCAAGTCCACCTCCTCACCCACCTCCTCCTCCTCCTCCACCCTTGATCCCTGTGCAGCTGTTCCAGCCCTGGCCCACTCACTGCACCTGCCCCAAAAAGGCGCTTCATCAAGGCTCACCTTCATAAATCTCTCAGCTCTTAAAGGTTCCTGATGTTCTTCAGGGATTCATCCACTGACTTCAGATCAGATATTGTTTGCTGTGTTTTTCTCCTCATCATCCACTTTCATCCATGCACGATTGTGCAACTGCATCACTTCACTGTACGTTGACGACAGTCAGAACCTTCAGGAGACACTGGAGAAGGGAGGTTTCCTGAATTTACAGCCTCCTCCTTTAACCTGAACTCCCAAGATTCCCTGACTCAGCACACACTCCTCGTCCTGTCTGGACCTGGAAGTGGCTGCACTTCCATAATCCCCATGTCTGGACACTCTGGTTGATTTGTGAGACTGAGAGTCGGCTAAAATTCTTTATCAAGACTTCACGTCCCAGACAGGAAATCAAGACGATGGCAGGACGATCACAGAGCAGGATGACCTGAGCAGAGAACCTTCTGGAAAAGATGTCATCATCTCTAACTCAGCAGCTGACACATGGGAAGAATGTACTGAACCCAGAAGAAACAGCCCTGGATTTTAAGTATGGCATCAGCCTTTCTGTGGCAGGTTGGTCCAAGGGTTTGATTCTCAATCAGGTGCCAGAGGTCCCAGGTTCAAATCCCAGACAGGCCCAAGTGATGCAGTGATGGTCAAGGGTAAAATGACCCGGACCTTTGGTCCCTCCATAGACGTAGGACACATTGGTTTCAAAAGATTCAACTTGTTTCATTTCTTTGTCAGATAAAAACCTAGGACAAAAGTAGAACTGACTTTTTTTATTGGTTCGTGACAAAGTTCTGACGGCGGCGTTTCCTTTACCAAGTTCAGGTCAGAGTCAAAAGAACGACACCACAACCCTGCGTGTTGATGTAAATGTGCGGTGCGCGCTCATGTATCTCGGTAAAGAATGTTCACCTAAGTCTGGTTAGAGCTGCAGTGAGTTGACAGACGGCCTGGGCCCACAGCTCAATGCATTAAAGTGACAGAGTGGAGATTAAAGTGACAAATAGACTCGGCATGCAAAGTGGCAAAAGTAAATTGTGTTGGTAAAATGCAAAGTGGAGGCCGTTTCTGTGACTGCGATGCTGCAGCTGCCGGTGATGGACGAGGGATAAGTGCTAATGCAGGGAAGTCAAAACCATTAAACTTCACACTGCCTCCTGACCACTTACTTACTTACCTCCAAAACATCGCAGGCAAATGAAGGCAGTGGCTGTAAATCAGGGGAATGGATTGATATGCAAAAATGCACAGCACTTTAAAATGATTCAGGTTTTTTTTTTTTCTAAGCCAAACGGCAGCGACGGACCAGAGTCTGGACTCTACAGGAGCAGTGACTCTGGAGAAACGCTATTAATCATCGGATAATGAGCGACAATGGAGTAATTGTGGAGTTTGGTTGGTGCAAGGTGGAGTAGGGATAGAACTACACAGTGGCTTGTTGTGTCATTGATCATTGACTGACAGAATACAAGTCAACGTCCATCACCGATGACAACGAAAGCATCAGCAACTTAAATCAAATCCATACTAGTCACACTGTCAATTATATATGTATACATATATAATTGATATATGTATTTGTATACATATATATATATATAATTGACAATGTATACGTATTTATTTCTTTATTCTTTACTTTCTTTATTTTTCAAATTTCCAAATATATATTTGTACATTTAAAATTTGGGAAATAAGGAAAATTCCTTTATTCCTTTCTTTATATCCTTTACTTTTTAAACATTTAAATATATATAAAGCTAAGGTAAGAAGGGAATAAAGAAAAAAAAGTTTTCCCTGAAGAAGTGGATTTTTGTGACTGAAGAGACGTCAGTGTCTGATGGAACTCTTTGTTCTCAGCAGTGGAAAGAGCAGAAAGTGAGGAGAACCGTCTCCCTGCAGCTGCTGCTGATCTAATCTGATGTCAGGAGATTTACAGCTGAACTAATGGGAGTTCTGAAGGAAGGACCAGACATTTTCCCTTTATTGGAAAAAGGGAGGCGACTTAATTTACAATATTTTAGTCAAACTGTGTAATTTTCCCTTTTCAGGCCGAGAGGAGGGGGATATAAATCAGAGGGAGGGGCCCCGTCCTCAGGGCCCAAAAGAGTTGAAACCCAAACCAAACTGAGGTTAATGGAAGTTCAAGCCAAGATTTACTTTAATTATTACACTGTCATTTCTTCAACTTAAACAAAGTGTCTCCTTTGCTGAAGTCACTCTTTAAATTCTAACACGTCTGACGGAGAGAAGGTTAGTGATGAGAAGAACAAAGAAGGTTCTCACCACTTCAACCAGTCATTTTCCATGACTTCTACCAAACCTTTTACTGAATTCCCATGAACAAGAGAAAATCTTGATGTGACCGACAAATACTGACCGCTGAGGCAGTAGAACTTTAATGGTTTTATTTAAGGAAATTGATCAAATAGTATCTATATTTCCAAGACTTTTCCAAAACTTCAGGAAAAATACTATTTTTCTTTACTTTTCCGTTGAAATGAAGCAAATGTACACACACACAGGTCCTAGTCTGGACCCAAGTCCTGGTCTTCACCAGTCCAGGAACACACAACAGCACAAACACATGCAGGTGGCTACAAACAGGAAGTCAGTTTTTATCTGCAGCTCCTTCCTCTTCTTTCATGCCTGCAGTCAGACCCAGCTGGGCAGGACTTTATTTTAAACATCACAGCCCACTTCCTGTCACCTGCCCCACAGTGGGCACCCAAAGGTCATGCCCCCGAAAACATGTTTACTCTTTCATCAAATACATTTAATGTTTATGACGTACGTACAGCTGTGGTCAGACAGTCAGTAAGATGAAGACGTTGAAGAACAGACGCTGGTCTAATCTGAGCAGAGTGTCTGGTGATACTTACTCACTCATCCACCCATCCATCCACCCATCCATCCATCCATCCATCTGTGGATGGTTTTACTCACAGCTGAATCCTAAGCACCAGGGACTATGAAGCAGAGCTCGTGTAACTCACACCTGCACGGATCCTTCCTCCGCTCTTTAACGCCTCCACCCACCGGTCAACCAGGGCGATCTGACTCCACCTGATATCACCCAGGTTTCTAGATTATCTATCACGTGTTCATCAACATTTTGCTCATATCTGCTATGACAATATTATCCAAACCTAAATATCCAGATCCAATATCAACCAATACCATTAAGGCAATAAAGTGGAGGCCCAGTGGTTAAGGCAATATAAGTTGCTGGTGCCAACTTTGTGCATACAATCCCCCGATTACTAAAATAGATTTAAATATGCTGCTATGCTGCCATCTAGTGAGATTCACCTTCATACAAAACTTTGTTAGAGCACGCATTGCTATATTGGATTGTCCACATTGAAGGAACAAAATAGAAACCACCAAACATATACTAATACAGGGCTGATTCAAAGTTCAGTCGATAGTTCTGTAATGTCCTGCGGGGTGTGGAGGTCGTCCCAGCTGGTCCCTACTGCTGGTGTTTAAAGTCACCACTTTCTGTGAGCAGAAAGAGAAACCCTAATATTTCACACCATCTCAGTGACCCTCAACCACACGATGCTCCGGTGGCAGCCATGTTGGACCCACTGCTGCGGGGGCAGATAAGTGTCCCGTCTCTGAGGTTTCATTACCTTCTGCACAATTTAGCACAGGATAGCATTAGCTGTTAATGTCGCACCTAGAGGTGATTCAGACCAGCGGCGTTCAGGCCATAAATCCTGCTCTGACCACATCGCACTAAATAAGGAGGCACTCCTAAAGACAAGGTGTCATTTTCAACGCTCCTGTCCCGTGAGTCTTCGTCCTCAAATATGAAATCGTCTCATTTATGAGACACGTGCAACAGGTGAATGCAGGGGTCGCTAAACTCAAATAACATGGTGGGCCTCCCTGTAGGGAGCTAAGAAAGAACAAACAAAAGTTAAAAAAGTCTCATTAATTCCTGCTGAGGGTCTGGTTTTAAACTTGAACACATTTTGAGAAGAGGTCGATGGATTGGAGTAACCATCTCAGCTTCTCCAAACTTCTCTGCTAAAAATAAGTTCAGCCGTAATCGTACGTAGAAGCCTTGAACACCACCAGTCCAAGCATGTACCTTGGCTCATGGACAAGTATGTAACAAGGTTAGGGGTGGATTTGATTACACACAGGCTAAATTTAGGGGGGGTGTGGTTGGGGTGGGGGGCGACATGTCAGAGCATAAATAAATAAATTCAACTTGGAACTGTCAATATGTCAAAACTTTCACAAGAACCCGTCTTGAAATGTCCAGGATTTGACTGATGTGAGGAGAACAGAGATCCCAAATGTAAAAATCTCTTTTTATTTATTATTTGTGTTGATACGATAAATGTGTGTGTGCGTCGTAAGTGTAAGCTCTGATGTCATCTTTCTGAATTGTTCTGTGCAGTTTACAAAAATGGCCTCTCAATCCAGGCTCTAGAGCAGTGGTTCTTGACCTGGGTTCAATCGAACCCCAGGGGTTTGGTGAGTTGGTCTCGGGGGTTCGGTGGAGCCTCTGCCGCGAAGGTCAAGACACACAGACTCACCCTACTATAGTAGGGTTTTGGTGAATGTGGTGAGGTTTGGTAGCTCCAACAAGGTTAAGAACCACTGATCTAGAGAAATATATAGAGATAAAAAAACAACAGTCGTTTGTTTGAGCTGAGCTTCAACAGGGTAAAGAACACTCGAACACTCTGGTTGATGGAGTTTACTGGTCACTAGTGGTGATATCTCACCAACGACCAGGTGGAAACACCACAAAGTTCAATAAAGGACCATCTTTGAACACACAAAGAGTTGCGTGTTCAACGCTCTTCACCAAAACACATTGTTTGCTTGTTGTTCTGGCTCTAAAAGTGGGCGGTGCAGCAGGGTCCCACATTGGCCTTCAGACAGGACATTTATTTATGACAGGTAAATGATGGGCTACTATAAAGTGGTCCATATGAGCAGGTCCTCCATGCTGTAAACCTCGGTATTAAAGGTTGAGGGCCGTCTGTGACGTTGAGTGGATCCTGGCAGCCGATAACTGGCATCTTGTCTCCTCTGATCGCTAATAAGAACTAGCAAATTAAAAGTCCCGTGCATTTACCCAGGACTGGTGACATTTACACGTAGATCAAGCCTGTTTATAGAGACGCCGTTCGCCAAACGGCTGTCACTGTCTCCACTCGTGTCGTTGACCTATTTCACTCCAAATTTTCTTTGCACTCGGGACCAGAGTCGGTGCCACGCTGGCAGCATTTACACAAAGGTCACGTCGGACTAAATCTCTTTTTTCCCAGCACTAAACTAAATGTTAATGAATAGTGCCGGCGCTTATTTTATTACTCAGCAGTATTTGGGGATATTTCTGTGTTTTATGGCGCACCGTCTGTGACTGCGTCGTCACACAAATGCCACTTTGCCGCCCGTGAAAAGTAATTGAACAGATGTTGAGACATTTTCATATAATGATTACTTTAAAAATTAAAAACAATAGCCGCCCAATGCCGGGGCGTGCATTTCTAACAGCCACTAAAACAAGCATATGGTCAAATGCCATTAGCCGTGTTTAACTCACAGCGACTCTGACAAGGCATGATAGCAGCAAATGCCAGGCCTCTTTGATACTGTGATTTATGACACGCACGGTGCAGCAGTGTGATGTTAAAACATAAGCACCTGTCGTCAGGGGATAGAGATTCAAAGAGTGTTTGTACGGCTTCACACTGTTGCTCGGCTTTTTCATTCCTCAGCTAATCCTGCTTGTTGGACCGGTCAGGTTTCTGGACCATAGTCTGCTGTGGAGCAGTGTTGACAGGAGTCAATCCCAGACCCGAGTCCAGCTCCGGTCTGAGACCTGCCGTGGAGCAGAGGTGGCGAAGGTGGAGATTTGATCACATTGATGACACCAACACAACAACCAGAACAGAGAACAAAGATGACTTAACTAGGCTAACCTCTTAACTAGGCTAACCTCTTAACTAGGCTGACCTGTGGTAACTATTAGAATTCTGACTGTTATAGTTTTTTTGATCTGTTGAGAATGTGTGTCATATATCAACTTTCATTAAATACAATCCTAGTTCTTTATTTATAACAACAGCTATTTATTCTTGAAAAATTCTGACAGATGTTTCAGACCATAATTATTTGGTAAAGGTTGGTGTGTAGTTTCCTCACTACAGAGCTGTGATCTGTAAATAAGAAAATCTTTAAATCTTGTTGGTTGAAGGAGCATGAACACAACATTCACCCAGTTCTTGGTCATAAATTTAACCAAAGTTCTGTTGCCATGACTGAATGGTCTGTTGCTGCCCTCTAGAGTATCATCAAACCTCTGCACACACACATTAACCACTCTAACAACCAGCACTGGAGGAATTTAAACCTAAAAACGTCCTTTTTTATATTTTGTCCTGATAATTAATCAAGAAGAACATGATGTCGTTGTTAATACATAACAGTTCAGTGTTCCTACGTACAGGGTGGAGGATATTTGTACAGCATGGACCAGGATCTGACATGGACCAGGACCTGACATGGACCAGGACCTGACATGGACCAGGACCTGACATGAACCAGGACCTGACATGGACCAGGACCTGACATGGACCAGGACCTGACATGGACCAGGACCTGACATGGACCAGGACCTGACATGGTTCTTGCCTCGGTTTCTAACAGGATAAAATTCAATATCAATATAAAATGTTTGTTTTTGTCCCACAACTTCTCCGACCTTCTGTAAATCACTGATTTCCAACATGAACTGAAACATGAAGAGCTGCACAAAACCACCAACACTGCAAGAACCAGTGAATGAACTTCTATCATATTTGGCTTTTTGTTCAGGTTCTTTTTATTTGACGTCTTGAGCTGCTCTGAACTGGGTTTACTTCTGTGGGATCAATAATGAACCTGATCAGAACTGTCACTGTCTGAGCTCTAAACATCTGCAGCAGCAGTCTGGAGTCAACATCAGTCCAGTCCAGTCTCGTCCAGTCCAGCACCATCTGGTCCAGTCCAGTCACAGCCAGTCCAATGCAGTCTAATCTTATGCAGTCTGGCCTGGTCTGGTCTGGTCCATCTAATCTAATCTAATCCAATCCAGTCAATGAAAGTCTAGTCCAGTCTAATGCAGTCCAGTCCACTTCGGTCCAACCCAGTCCAGTCCAGTCCAGTCCAGGCCGGTCCAGTCCAGAACCCTGTGGTAACAGTTCCAGCCCCCTCCAACATGACAGTGCCTGCAGCCCGGTGATTCATCTCTGCCTGTGCATAGCTTCGCAGTGATGTCTTCATCAGAGAGGCATGTACGGAGCTGCTTCCGTGATCCGTTTAGTGTCGGCAGAAGTCCTGCACATCCCCTCAGGAAAGCCTCTGTCAGACTGCAGACTGATAAAGCAACAGCAGGGGTAACAAAGTATCCTGGAGTTCCTCCCCCAGGCCATCGGCCAGTTTGTTTTTGCCCAGGACTTGTCATTTTCTGAAGATGAACTTCAAGCAGGGAATAACCCGAGAGATGAGGGAACGGTGTGAGACGAATGCCAGACGTTTAACCTCACGACTCCAGAGTGAAAATATGTACGACTTAATTTTTACCCAGAGGCCCCTGGGAGCTTTTATCAATCACTGGGTTGAGTTTACGTAGGGAAGAGGTTGAAGGATTTGTTCACAGCCTTGAGGCTTCATCCAGCAGGAAGGCCCCGCAGGTCACATCCATTTTTAAACTTGAACTATGTGGCGAGGGAAGAGCAGTTAGTGCTGCAGCCAGACAGGAAGGTCGCTGGTTCGAGTCCAGTGTATATGTAGTGTAGTTTTATATACCTATCACTCCTAACTTTTGATTCTAGTATCTGCTCCTCTACAGGCTGCCATTGGCACGTACTCCTCTCATGACCCCATTATATGGGGCGCCATGAACTAAATATCAGGTATTTTTTTCAATCAATGCTGCAGATTTTGCTAAATTGAAAATTCTTGGTAAAGTTTTTCTAAGGCTAATCCTTCTGAGTTTTTTTTGGGGGGGGGTGTTTGTAGATGTTTGCTTACACTATCATCAACCCTAACTCAAGTTACAAAGACTAAGCCCCTCCCATCTCATGTGACATCATCGTGTCCATCTTAATTCCACTGTGCTGTGAACTGCTGTTGTGATCGTGACCTTGTTAAAGTGGATATTGCGTCAACAGGGACACAGTCCCTTTTTAATGTGGCTGCTGAGTGACCATCAGGGGGGGCCGAGGTGTCAGACGGCCTCGTGGGTCTGCAGGCCATCTGTTTTGGGTCCTACTCTAGCAGGGGGAGATGTGTGGCCGTTTTCTGCTTAATTAGGTCCAGTAAACAGGCACTCATCAAAAAGCAGCTGCTAACGTCCCCATTAGGACACAAACACAGGCAGGACCGCTCACACACACAAGGCGAAGGGACGGGGAAAACAGACACAAACACATCAGCGACGGCCATGTGGATGATTAGAGCGGCAGAGAGGACTCAACCCTCTCACCTTCAACTCTGCAACTCACTCACAACTCCACTGTGGACTCTTCTGCTTTCTTCTCCACAAAGTCAAAGGAACTTTTGGACATCACAGGCTGATGGGATCAATTTGTTGCAGTTTCCAAAAAATTCTCTTTGACTTTTTCAGCTGTGAGCAAACTTTTTTTTACTCACAGACAACAACTGGTCTTGATTGAAAGAGGGGACAATGGACATTGAAGGGGAAAAGGCAAGTATATCATGTGGACCAGTGTACAAAGCTGAACGAGCCACATCTGGCCCCCGGGCCTTAGGTTGCCTAGACTAGTAGCTGTGGGATTAGGAATACCATATTTTCCTGAGGCTGGATTTGCGACTTATACTCAGGTGCAACTTATATAGGAAAGATAGAAATTATTAGATTATTATACAAGTTTGTTATCTTATGGGGTTGAGTGTGTGTACAGGACTCACGGAAGACAAAACTGGATGTGTGTGTGTGTGTGTGTGTGTGTGTGTGTGTGTGTGCGCGCACACATGTAAAAAGAGGGAACATTTGCCACATTATCACCTCAGAAAAATTACAGGGAGCGGCAGAGTGCAAACAATCAAAGGCCTAATAGTACAATTATGGAGCAGTGTGTGTGTGTGTGTTGGTTTACGTGATTATGGCTGTGTGTGTGTGTGTGTCATTCCCAAACTATAACAAAACAAGCCAACAGAAGGAGGCAGCGCTCCTCTCCGCTCCTCTCCGCTCCTCTCCTCTCCTCCACCCAAACCGCCTCCTTGTTTGTGATTTCACACAACAAAGTTGTAAACTGGAGGGAAATATTTTTAACCGCACTGGACGCCTGCCAGACCTTCCACAGGGCATTAGCAAACCAACTGGTGCAGGCTCATTAAAGAGCACAGAAACCTATAACCATTAAAAGGCCATTAGGCAGCATGTAATTTTGTGGAACTAAATGGCGGAGAGTAATCAAAAGCACATGAAGCCCAGCTGGGCGACTGGGCAAACTGTTTCGATTAGGGAGGAATTTATCATCCACAATGGCAGCGTTTCGGGGGGTCAATTTTCCCGTGTGCTCCGTTCCTTCCTTCTGTCACTTCCACTCTGGCTCTTTCTCTCTGTCTGCAGTTTCCATGCTCTCCGTCATTAGTGTCATTATTACAGTGGCTCCGCAGCAGACGTGCACCTGCAAACACCGCTGGGTCGCAAACACCTCGCAGAGAGATGGCGCTGCACCTGTGTGAACGGACCACCGCAGACCGGGCGTCAGGTGGAGACTGGGACTGGACGGAGACGTCTTTCCAAACACATTTCTGTCTATAATTATTTGGATGTTTATTTTTGGAACCGGTCACAAACTGGATTGAATGATGTAGATCAGATCAGATTAGATTACCATAGTTTCACAACATGAGGTGCAACAGGAGATAATCAGATCAGATCAGATCAGATCAGATCAGTCAGAGTTAGAACCTAATTATTTTCTCAACTCTGTTCAGTTGATAAAATACTAAACAATTCAACGACTTTTTCAGTTTCCTCCTCTTCCTCAAATCCATCAACTCTCCATCTTCAGTGTCTCAGTTCAACAGTTGGGAGATTTCAGTGTCAACCATCATCAGTTCAGTCTCCTCCTGGTGTCACTGAGATGTTCACAGATGATTCCTGACCTCAGTAGCTGTAATCCCCAATAACAACACCAAGCAGTGAGGCTGAACAGTTTAAGGAAGTCGTACTTAAACATTTTGACACATCTCTTTTTATTTTCCATAATTGGCCTGATGATAAAGTGGATTGAACTCTATAGATCCATCAGTGGAGGAATTGTTGAAAATGGTGCACATTAGTTAAGGCCACATATAGTTATTAAGATACTTTAAATACTTAGATAAAAAAAAGTTGGCAAACTATAGGAAACGAAGAAGAGAAGAAGAAAACTCACTGAAAGTTACTGCCTGTCTGGTCACAGGGACAGGTTTGTGGATTTGTCTTATTTATCACCAGTTTGTTTTATGTTCCAGCTTCTAAGAAAAGTCTCATTAAAAGACAAACAAAGGAGTCAACATGACTGTGATGTTTCCATGTTCCAGTGCAGACGTCCTTCAATGACATCACTGCACTGACAGTTCACATGTGAGACGGGTTTTCTCCAGCTCCACTCAGAGCTTCTCAGCAGGTGGAAGTATTTTGGAGAAGGACTGGTCAAAGTCCTGCTGTTGTCCCACAGCTGGACACCTGGTCCACGTGTGAAGTGTCATTACAGCAGTCGGAAAACACATGGATTTGGACCAGATTAGTCCTGAACCCCTGAACTTGATCTGAGTTCAGGGGTTCAGGACTAATCTGGTCCAAATCCATGTGTTAAATCCCGTCAGTGCTGCTTTGTTTCTGTTTAACTTTATTCTCTAAATCCTACATGTGTAATTTGAACAGATAATGTAGCAACAGGGGACAGAACAGGGACAGATATAAAGGTATGAAGGTATAAAGATATAACTCAGGTAACTCAGAGGCTCCTTGTTCCAAGGGTTGAATGTATAAGATGCCAAGGATTTGCTGATACATAAAAACAAAATATATATATTATTTAAGAAAATATGTCAGGTAAGATACAATATCAGATAGATGAGATATAAAGAAATTTAGGGCCGTGAAAAGTAATATATATATATAACTAAAAGTTAGCCATAAAGAGTGATTTATTTTTCCACATATTATATGTTGAAAAGCTGGAGGAAAATGATTTTTTTGAGGTGTCAGTCTGGATAACATCGAAGTGACAAAGAAAATTATGACATCAATATTTTGGGGCTTTTTTTTTTCTTTACTTGGATTCATTTTGGTGAAAAATTCAAGTCAGTTGAGAGGATTTCAAAACTGACATAAAAGTAGGACTTGAAGGCATTCCTGCTTCAGCTCATCCAGGAAATGGAGAAGGAGATAAAAGAGTCGGCCTCATAAAAAGACTTTCCACTGATAGAGCTATCAAAGAGTGGCCTTCTGTTAAACTCAAAGGACGAGAGTCATGTTACCGAACTGGTGGAAAATGTTCAGAGCCAAGTACAAGAACCCGTCTACTGTGGTACCGAGCCCTGTCCTACAGTGGAAGCGTCTGCTCCAGTATCCACAAAGTCCAGTAAAGTCCTCAAACGTTCCAGGACTTTGAGCCCATCTGTGATGAGGAATCTTCATCGTCTACTCCCACTGTCTGAGCAGAGGGTTTTTAAATATCACTGCGAGGATGAAAACCTTGGATCGGCAACTCCAAGTTGTAACTCTCAGGATTAAGACGAGGCCCGTGTCACTTTGACCCACAACCCCCGGCTCCAGGATGTGAGTGATGACGCTGAGATCACAGTTTTGGCTTTTGTTTGACTCTTGAATTTATGTTGAGCTGACAGAGAGAGAAACTCCTCTGCTCTGAACAACTGTGAGCTGAAGACCTGCCAGAAGGTCCACTAGCCTCAAACTCAATCAGGGAGCAGGAGAGTACGTGTCCCACTTCAGTACTCCTAGAAAACTGCTGCAAGAATTTGTTCTGCGAGGATTCCAGACAGACTGGAACTCCTGGGAGTCAGAAAATAATAAGAAGAAATAAAGAAATTCCTGCCGGAATCTTTAGCTTTAACATTACAACTGTGTTTGTTGAGGCTGTAAATAAACAATCTCAGCAATCCAGTATTAAAAACCAATAATAACTGTAAGACGATTCAACTTGGTATTCAAGGAGTCCCTCAAGGTTCAATGTGAGGCCCCTTTATTTTTCTTTTTGTTTTAAACTATCTTAGTATCAGTATTTATATAAGTATATAATAATAATAATATTTATAATAATATAATTTGTAGCAAAGTTAATACAATACATTAAACTATAAACAATTGATAACTATTAATTATTACTATTATAAAACAAATAAAGATATCCCTGCAGGAGTCTTTAGCTTTACACTGAAATCCTCCACAAAAATATTAATAAAGATAATAATAATATGTTGTTTTATAAGTCAATAATTCTGATTTAATCAGTGTGTATCTGTGTCCTCATGTGTTGGTACTTTCTAGGAACACTACTTGAGTATTGTGTATTTAGATTTCAATGTTCATCCCCAACGCTAGACACTTCAACAGGAGTGTGTCAACTTTTATATGTGTGTTTGAATGTATGCCGTTAGAGTTGTGTCCCCCCCACACCCCTCACCCCACACACACACACACAGTCAGGCCAAACATTGTCATCCCTGTAAATCACAGCTCAGCAGCCGTGAGCGGCAGACAGAGCTGAAGTACCAGGCATCAGAGAAGTGATTGGAGAAGGCAGCTGAGAAGATGGATGGAGATGTTCCCGTTAGAACGCCGCCGCCCCCACACACACACACACACACACACACACACACACACACACACACACACACACTGAGGCTCCTCGGGGTTTTAAAAAACCCAGTGTGAGTTTCCCATCTCAACACTGAAGTATTTCTGCTCAAATATCATCAACAACATGAAAACATCCATAATGTGAGACTGGGCCCAGAGTCTGACAGGTTCAATATTGAAAACTGATGTTTGAGTCGTGGTGCGTTTGAGACTGTGGGGGAAAATTGGCCACTTTTACCAGAGATCAGATTAAGATATCTGCAGAGAATTTATTTCTCTGTCTCCAAGTCTGAATTAAAACATTTTTTATAAATGTAATACATAAGTATGGAAGTATGACTTATGTCATTGATTGAGTAAATTGGTCAGAAAATAAAAACATGATCAGGTTATTGTCCTGCCCTGCTCTCTAGCGTCCATGTGTTTATGAAGGTCTCATCTACAGACGGGACCATAAATGTCCTTCACTGAGATACAAACAGTTTCTCCAGAAAACAGCTCAGAGATCTTCTCACAGTCTGAAGGTCTGTGCGGTCGACAGTGAATCCTGACATCAGTGTTTTCATTTCACCTCCTACAGAGAAACGTTTGTCTGCATCAGCGGGAGAATGAATCTTGGTAAAAAATTCAGAAGGTTTCCACTGATGTTCAGCCCAGGCCGTGCTCCCTGCTCCCTGCTCCCTGACTGCTGGAGTCCTGTTAGAGACACTGGGAGTCACCAGGATCCCATCATCCCTCATATCTCCCAACATCTCCACTCCCCGTCTTAAACCACTCCATCTTTTCACTCCTACGTCCTCCAACAGTTATGGATGACGTGTCTGCAGTCAGGTTGTCCTCAGTGAATCATGGACCTGAAGCCAAGGGTGGACCTCAGAGAGACGGGGGAGAGTGAGGGGGTTGAGGGAAACTCACCATGATGGAGTGACAGCAGCTTTTGATGATGATGTGGGATGAGGCCCAGAGAAGAGATTGATCTCAACAGAGTTGTATTTTTCATTAGATTAAAACAGATTAAAACGTATCTCTATGTCGTTCCTGACTGGAAATGAAGGCTCATCAACTGCTTAAAAAACAATATTTACTTCATTATTGACTTAATTCATTTTAATGGTAGTTTATGGTTATGACCTCTATGGATAAACAGAGAGAGCACAAAGTCCTGCGTTCGATTCCCAAAGGGAACCACAAGATTGGTGCCTCTCATGGGCCTCCCGACTGTCACCCCAAAAAACCCTCACAGCCTCAACCACCGCACGACCACCCGCCCCTGCCTCCCCTGCCTCCCCGACCCCCCGACCCCCCGCTGCTCCTGTGGAGAGTGGTGTGTTTTTATTTATAACGACAGGGAGGAGAGGTGGAGAAACCTGAGATGATGAGTTGGTGGTAGGAGACACCGGGCTGACACCCACCCACCAGCTCACCCTCCCCACACATACTTAGAGCAGACACTCCAGAGATGAACTGCACCTGCTGCGGCCCTGGCACGCAACGCTCATCTGTACAAACACGTCATATTTTACTAACACTCACACTCACACACACACACACACACACTCACACACACTCACACACACTCACACACACACACACACACACACACACACACCCCAACCCTATTAGGCCTCAATGAAGTGACTTCATACATTAACCTGATCTTTGACTACTGTCACAGTTACACTCTGTTTTATACTAATATTGTACATACAATATATACATTTATGTGCACAAACATGTACATATATAGAAATATATATAGAAATAAATATATGTAGATATTTACTCAGTCTGACAAATATTGGCCTCCTTCTCCAAAATCACATGACAAACTCTGACATCACTTCCTGTCTCTCCATCAGCAACAGGACGAGTCCATCCAGATGGAGAAAAACTGACCAAGACTTCAATGCTGCTGCTACCAGCACCACTACTGCTGCTGCTGCTGCTGCTTCTGCTCCCCATTCATCCTGATGCCTCTTCCTACTTCATCATATGTTGTTATGAACACACATCTAAATGGACACTGAAAACAACTACACACACAAACAGTACCAAGTCACATGGTGAGAGAAGAGGGTTCTGGTCACCTGGTATCCTCCTGGTTCATTTGGACCAGCTCCATCTCTATGAACTCTATGCAGCGTCGTCCTCAGTCTGTGGACGACTGTTTATTTGTCAGGCTGGTTGTTACCAGTCAGTCAGAGCAGAGCCCCGCTCCTGACTCACTGATTTCCAGGTTTTCTCAGTCAATTTAACTTGTGGAAATCTGAAACAATAAACAGGCCTCTGGGAACGCTAATATTTTTGGGAATTCCATATTTATTTAAAAGGCCAAAAAATATCAGACGACTTGCAGATTATGCCGTGGGATCAAAAGGAACTCCTGCAGCGTTTCAAGTCTGGCCACTCTCAAATAAATAACCGGGAGCAGAGCCCAGAGTTTTGAAAATCACATGCAGATGATGAGGGCTGGTGTGTGCACTGGTGCCGACTGCGACCATATAGATGGACTTTTTAATTGTCTCTGACTCGGGTCTGTGAGTAAAGCCAATTAGGAGAGGAGGAAACAGTGGAGCACCGTGTGCAGAGAGGAGCCTGGACTACTGGAGCATGCTTTGTGTCTGTGCATGTACACTGAGAGTGTTCCGCTGGGAGGGAAATGTCACATGGCATCTCTGATTACATCTGGCCTTGCCTCTTCTGTACAGTATTTAGCTTCCTTCCCTGCCCTCACGACACCGGGAGCCTCCGCCACTGTACGACAATCTGGAAGATTGAAATCAGAGCCGGAGTTCTGGTCAGACTTGGAAGTGAATCAGAGGGAAAGGGCAGAGCGAAGGGAAACCAGCTCTGGGGTTTTCTGTGACTTATGTGGTGCTTGAATTTCACCCATTGTTCTGCACAGTCAAAACAGTGTTTCTGGATGAAAAGCAACGCGGTCGGGGGAATTTATGATGCAGCTCGCCCAAGACAAACTCCACGCAGCCTGTGAGCTCGGTTCTGTCTTTGGGCCCGTGTGTCACTGGAACTCCACAGGACTCAGATGTGTTCCCTCATATTTCAGAGTCGTGCTGACATCTCTCTGCTGGAGCCCAGTGTGGTCGTGTCAGTCCAATAACTTACAGACAAGTGACCAGGTTAGAAATAAATTTATGTGCAAATGTAGAGTTCACTTTCTACAATGATGAAAACTCTACAGTGGATATAGGCAATGATGTCACTGCACTACTTCATGTCTACTCTATGGGCTCACTATAAAACTGTGCTGCAGTGAGGGCGCACACACACACACACACACACACACACACACACACACACACACAGTCACAGTCACAGCGGTGTCATGCGTAAAATTTAAACCACCGTCCTCGCCCAATAATGTGTCATCAGTCTTTCCAAGAACATTTCAACTTCTTTTGTCTTGGTTTGATTCACCATCTGTGTTGAGATATTTCTTTCCCAGTTTGGCTTTTTATTCCGTTTCCCAGTTTTTGGTTTGATTTTGTTAGCGGTCGTAAAAAAACCAGCAGTTAAAGGTTATTGACGCAAAGATACAAAAGCCGCTGAGCTCACAAGAGAAGTGAATTGTTCACCAGTGCAAACGCTCATTTCTGCAGTGGAGGAGAGGGTGGAGAAGGTGGAGAGGGTGAGGGCAGTGGGACCTGATGAAAAGGCCCGGGGAGGTTTTTTTGGACGTGGATTTAAGTAAAATGTCAATGCATTCATGAAGCAAACACTGAGACCAAAGTCTAACGGTTCCACCAGGCTCAGGCACAGAGACCTTTGAAGACAATATGGCTGCTACGCAAACAGGTTTGCATACAAATCTGCAGGACCCCGCAGGAATATAAAGAAGAGAGTGTGTGTGTGGGCGCTACAGAACATGTGCCCTTAAATATTCACAAGAAAGTAAACATGTGTCCTACGGTTGAATTTGTTGGTTAGTGTGTAATTAGATACAAGTTCGAGGTGAAAAAAACAACAACAACAAACTATCAGTGGTTTGTGAGCTTTGTGGTGACTTGATCCAGGTTCTTAGCTAATAGTAACCTACTGGTAATTCTAATCCCAACTCTAACTCTAATCCAAGGTGTTCAATGCACATCCTGAACCTCAGATTACTCTCCTCAGTGTATAAATAAAGACAAGGGTTCATCAAAATTGTAAACAGACAACAAACAGCTACATATAATGATCTGATTGAATTATCTTGATGTGTTACCTTGAAGTTTTTTGTGATTGTAGAATTTGATGGAATTCCTCTGTTTGTCAATCATGATCATAATTCACAGTCAGTCGTCTAAAAACAAACGTCCAAATGTCTTATTGAAATCAATTCTGTTTCTCCACAACCAGAAAACGTGTCATAAACAGAAGTTTTCTTTCTGAAATGTGGCGTAATGTTGCTGCAAAAAGAAAAGATTTATTTTGTTTTTACAGCACAACAGCAGCAGTAAACCCTGGGTCGTTTTCCCAACATAAATCACAGAGCCTTAAATGAAAACCATACCGTATTAATGCTATACTTAGAGGCCAGCAGGGGGGGCCACACTGAGAAAACCGCTAATGTAAGGCTAACACTGGTAAACACTGTCAGACCAGAAGAAACCATGACACATCACACAACCATTCACCACAACAACAACGTCATCATCATCACAGTGTTGGTGGAGACACAGAAGACTGACACTGATGGAACTCTACGAAAGGGAAGAGTTCAGGAAATATCGCAAAATCCCGAATCAAGTTACGATATCAATATTTCCAACGATGATCCAAACACTAGGGCAGATAAAGGCAATGATGGCACTGCTTCATGTCTACTATAGACATTAGCTACAACAGTCCCAGCTTTGAGAGTCACAGCCAAGAACGTTTCAACTTCTTCTGTTTTGATTCACCATCTGCGTTCAGACATTTCTTTCTCCAACCTGATGTTGAGAACAGCAGCAGAGTCAGCACAGGGACCAAAGTTAGACTGGGGGAAAAAAATAAAATAACCAGTCTATCGTCAAGCCTTCAGCGTCACAATATATTACATTATCACCATCATCATGCATCGTAATGCGATACATGGGTGATACATCGGTTCCTTCAGTATGAAAGATGAAAATGGTTGTGCAGTATCACACTGGGGATGTGTATTGGCAGGAATTCGCATTCACCACCACCTGAGTTTCCACTGTTGCCATCAGACTGACACACCTGGATGAAGGTCACTTTACCGTTACTGTTTCTTTCATAAACCTCAAATCAGTTGCTGGCACGTACGACCTGCAGGACTGGGTCATCTGGGCCAAATCTTTTTATTCTGTGTGTGTTCAACCACTGACAGAGAGTGAGACAGAGAGAGAGAGTGAGACAGAGAGAGCAGGGGTGAAGTGGTGGATTCTGTGGTTCTCCAGGGACCAGTTCAGACGGTCACGGCTGCTCCCCTGGGCCACTGAAGCATCAGCTCTGCCTGTTTCACATTTTACACGGAAGCTCTGCCCTCCTGACACACACACACACACGCACACACACACACACACGCACACACACACACACTAATTCCTGTTTCACATTACAAACACATGCAGGTTCACGCAACATACATAACACACTCTCTGACAGTCAAATGACATTTGCGCACACACGCACTTCTGGTCACTTGTGAGTCTGACTGACGACGCCCGTAAACTACTGTAACGTAAACTACTGTAACAAATTTATACCTAATCCTAATACACACACCATTTACTATCTTCCTACAATCCCCGACAAATAGAATAGACTGATTTAATAAGCTGAAATACTGCCATCTAGTGGTTCCAGTTACTGAAATGGTTTTGACAATTTTGCATATTTATTTTGGCTTAAAAGTTTATAGCCGAAATTGCACATAGAGTCTTGAGACATTTACCACTGTTTACAGATATTGGTATCGGTTCATATCAGAATCAAAGATTATGTGTTTGGCCAATTGTGACAATTAATATTGGACTCTAATCTCTAATACAGCGATTTATTTGCAAAACACGCTTCACGCACACTAGTCAAACCCAGGCAACAATTACAATTCTTACAGACATTAGACAATTATGCTAATGTCGTCAAAATTATTGGACCATCCCTAGTTTAGATATTAAGGCGGACTTAGCTTTGATTTTGATGCAAAAATAAAGATATTTTGTAAATGATATCACACTAGTGCAGTCTCTTCAGTGGGGTACAGACACACACTCACAGACACACACTCACAGACTGTGTGTTTGTTATTTCAGCCCAGTCCCTGTGCAGCAGAAGGTGGTTGTTATTGTTGATATAAACTATTGGTCTAATCACCTCATATATAGTCCTCCAAAAACCAATGACACTCTCTGATGAATATTTAATGACTTCATTCTCTCACACACACACACAATAATACACAACAATAAAGTCTGTGCACATCATCAAACACTAAATGCTGCCCTGATTAGAATTTATCACATCCAAACAACACGGAGAAGCCCCGCCCACTTTCACCCCAACGGTTATTGTCTCAAAACACTGTGAAAACAACCAAAACACAGAATAGAGGACAACTTATTGGCAGCGATGCATTCAAAGTCCTAGGAATTGGGGAACGGACAAATTATTTTTGTTGACTCAGAGTTTTGTTTCTTCTGACTGAACATGTGGAGCTGGAGATGTTGAGTCACCTGACTGCTGGTTGTCTAAGTATAACCCGCGTGAACGAGGGCCATCTGAGTGACACCCGAGAACTGGCCCTGGCAGCACCAACTACCATGACGTGGAGAAGGAGGTGAAACCCGAGGCTCGGGGCTGGTCCATGTCCCACATAAGTTAGAATCAAAGAGGGGGATGACAGCTTCCTGTGAGGAGGCAGGAGAGGTGAGAAGATAGTTTTCCCACCCACATGTGTCCAATCCCAGGCTTCAGTCCTGATCCTGAACCAAAGACACTTGGACCGAACAGATTCTGCAGAAGCTGGACCCAGATATTAAGTCTGAAGTTTTCAATTCCAATTTGAAGCAGAACTGTACAAAGTCTGGCTTGGGGACCATAAATGGGACCTGAAAAGATTTTATGTGGCCCAGATGAACTGTGCGAGCAAAGAAAAACATTAGCTCTACTGGCTGCTACCGGCAGAATTACTAAACATTAATTTGATGATGTGATGGGTCATTGATAACTTGCTCAATTTGAATAAATTCTCTGGTATTTGTTGTGTTGATACCAATAACACTGAGAAATGACATACAGAATATACTGTTAGTTTTTGTTAAAATAATAATAACAATATATAATATAATATAAAAACATATTTTTTATTTTTATTATTCTTTTAAGAAAAACTATTTGTTTGATTTTTTTGCACAAATATTTCCTGATATTTTAGATACCATTGTCACCATAGGTATTGTATTTCTTGGTCTTATTTTTGTTATAAAATTTACTTTTATTTGTAATTAAATACTGTGGCTGGTGACATGGTTACTTGTTCTTTTTACTAAGGTGTTAACATGTCACTATAACTAGTTTCTTCAATTTCAGCTTCTCTTGTTTGTCGGTCGTTTCTTTGACATTTCTTTATGAAAAAGTGTGTGTGTGTGAGTGAGTAACCGGGTGTGAGTTTGCGTCCCGGTCCTTGACCTCTCTCTGGGTGGTCTCACACTCTGCTCCATAAATTATTAGCTTATGTGTGTGTGTGTGTGTGTGTGTGTGTGTGTGTGTGTGTGTGTGTGTGTGTGAAGCATGAAGATAACTAATGTCAGACACATGTTAAGGATTTAAGGTTGAGATTATTTCAGTTTCAGCTGAAAATGAAATATTAAATGTTTTAACGCTCCAGTCTCTTTAAGGTTCACAGACTATTTTGGCAGCGAAACCACAGGATTCACAGGATAATATTCAGTTCCTAACACACCGTCATTGTTCCACTCAGAGACTCTGAAATAAATCCTTCAATACATTTTTGAACAGTACATTTTTCTCGACCTCTGACCAGAGTTCAGATTTGAAATTCTGCCTTAAGCCCAAAATGAGACTTCCAGTATTTCTGGGAGATTTCCTGCTCAGACATCAGTAACTGCTGAGAAAGTGTCTTCTATTTTTTCTTCTTTCTAACCAGTGTTGTCATTTTTATGGCCGGCCGTCAGGTCTCGTTACGTTCTCAGAAATATCGTGATTTAAAGAGAGAAAATCATCGCTTTGTTTCCTCTGTCTGGATCAATGTTTACTGCATGTTACTCCTATAATAAAAAATACGACAGCGTGTAATTCCATAACAACGACACAGTGAGAGGAGAAATTGTAAATGTGTCCGTAGCTTTGATCATTCTGTATTGTCTCAAATTTAATCTGTTTGTGATTTCTTTACAGGAAAATATTTTTTTTAATTATTTGAATTACCTCTTTGACAAAATCTAATTTTTTGCAAAACTGTACAATTTTCCAGCCTTCTTTTTACATTAAGATTTAAATAATATTTAATCTTAGCTTCAGCACTTTCTGAAATTACATTTTTTGCCATTTCTTTGCCGACACTGACCTTATATCTTATTATTATTGTAATCATTCTTTTGTCGGGTTCTCAGTGGGTTTATTTCCTGCTTTTTTGCTTCGGATAAAAAATCTTTACGACCACAGAGAGGATTGAAAAAACCCTAAACAGCTTTTGAAAATATGGTTATTTCCACTGAAATATAAACACAGAACAGATTTAAATCTGATCTCATTTTGTAAAAGAAAATAAAAAGTATTCCTCTTACTTATTGGGTTTCTTTCATCTGGATTAACGTTTATTACATGTTTCCGAAAACTGGGACAAAGAAAAGTGTTGAAGAAAATTTGCAGTCGACTCCTTAACAACTCTATAAAGTGTAATCTGGTGAGAGCATCGATGTGGTTTACACATCATTACTGAGGTTTTACCCCGACACCACTTTTTATTTGTCCATAAAACTGGGAATAATTGTCAGATGTTGAGTCTTTGATGGACGAGGCATGAAACGATGGAGAAAACACCTTCTGGAATAAGACACACAAACAAAACGGCACATGTTACTTAAAACATAATCCACTGCATATTTTGCTGAGTTTAATCTTTCCCGTAAGGATCAAAATTGCTGTTATTACCATTGGCTATTATATCTAATTGTTGCCATGGCTCACATAGTCACTGGGTGAACACAGGCTGCCAGAGCAGAGCATGTGAGCTCCACTCTGAATGTGTGGAAATGTCTTGACCATGAAACATATGTCAAGACATTTCTTTCTTGTTTGATTTTTTTTTTTTCTGTGAAATCTTAACTCTCCGTCAGACAACTTTCTTTTTAATCGTCAGACGCAAACAACATGTGTTAACGCAGTCACATTAATTCATTAACACATCAAGGCCTGTGGAGGTAAATCTAATAGACGTCACTGGACAAAGGTTTTCAGACAAATTACATTTTTTCGTTGGCACTGACACCATAGTGTTTTAAGTTTTCTTGTTAACAATAAAGTAAAAATATATAATTCATATTTGTATTTGTTTAATTCAGCTACAAGAAATATTCTTCCCTAATATATATCAGGATAACAAGTAAGATTGGTAAAAGATTCCCAAAATCTTTTTATCCCTGTTCAGTGGTGTTAAGATCCAAGACCATCACATTTACCATGTCAACATAAAACATAAGTTACATCGTAGGCATCTGATCTGTGATCTGTGAAGAGAGTCAGCTGAGGTGAAGGGAAAGGTTCACAGGACGGTGGCGAGACCAGTCATGATGGACGGACTAGATACACTAGGAATAGACAGAAGACAGGAGACAGAGCTGGAGGTGGAGGAGTTAAAGATGCTGCTGAGATTGTCTTTAGGAGAGACAAGGATGGACAGGATCAGGAATGAGGTGATTAGAGGGACAACACAGACAAAGGAAGGTTTGGAGAAGAAGAAGCTAGAGAAGACAGATTGAGATGGTTTGGACATGTTCAGAGGAGGGACAGTGGAGACATTGGTAGAAGAGTGATCCTAGAGATGGAGCTACCAGGTAGGAGACAAAGATTGATGGATGCAGTGAGTGAGGACATGGAGGTAGTTGGAGTCAGAGTAGAAGATGGAGAGGACAGGGGGAGATGGAGGATTCACTGTGGAAACACCTGAAAAAGAAGGGACAAGCCAAAAGCAAAAGAAGACATTGAAGGCATCACAGGACATAAAATATGAAAAAATAAAGAAATAAAAATAAATATCCTGGTGCCCAGTCCTGAGGTCCCAGTCACTCCTCTATCCTCACAGCCTCTGGAGGTCAAACTAATTTCTGCCCATGTGACTGAATCAGAATGCATGAAACAACTGAATTTCTAAAGTCCTGAAGTCCTGAAGTGTTCGTTTGTCTTTGGTCAGTGCTGTCATTGAAGGAAATTAAATGTCAGTCGTACGTGTTACTTTTCTGAAAATAATGAAATAAAGAGGGATATAAAAAGCTTAAAAAGAATGTGGATCTCAAACTCAAATGCCATAAAATAAAATCCCAGCGGGAAAATATCATGGAAGAAACCTCAGTGAGAACCACAGAGAGCTGAGCTCAGAACAGAACAGAACAGAACAGTCAGATGTGGAACAGATGTTGTTTGTAGACGACAACAGACATAAACATCGTGCACGGTCCTCCAAGTAAAAAAGAACGAGTTTGTAATAATATCTGTAGTTCTTTATCTAGAACTATTGTTGTTGGCTGTTATTACACTGGTTCAGTTGGACCAGAACCAGTGTAGAGGAGAAACCTGGACTCACAGAACCTGAACGTTGAAAAGTTTGGGAAAGTGAATGGTCTTTTCAGCTACAGTATCATGTTAAGGTGTCCTCCCACAGATGCTCTCGTCCCTGACTCACCCACTCGTCCTCAACACAACCTGATTCCTGCTAACACAAAAACAAAGGCTGCGAGCGAGTTGTTGGAATGACATGACTTGTTTTGACTTCCTCAGAAACTGAATCAAACTGCGTACTTGGCGTCTCAGGAAGGTTAACTGGTTCCGACAAAACTACTCCAAAAGCCTGGCTCCACGGCCAAGATACGCTGAAGGACCAAACGTTACGTAGAAAGGTTCCCAGCAACACTGGAGTCTCTGGCTGCTCAGCTGTGGAGGACAGAGATCATTGTGACGCTGTGTGAAAAGGCTGTGAAAACACCAGGGGGAGACACACACAAAAAGCCTCTTTGATTGTTTAACTTAATCATGCATGAAGGAAGGCCATACAGAAACATTGGAAGCCAATTCAATAACACCGTCTCTCTGCTCATTCAGTCCAAGTTGGGTGTCTCGCTGGGACTGATAGCATTATTATGAAGCCAAGCTTTTACGAGCGTTGGCCCTTTACTTGATGATGATGGGATCCCTTAAGCAGAAAGTCTGCTTTCAGCTAATGATCCCTGGTTTCTAACCTCAACACAATGTGCAGCTGAGGGAGAGAGAGAGAAAAAAAAAATCTGATTTTTCTTCCCCCAGTTGAGGTGAAAGCTTTTTTATCGAGCACTTAGGCCATTCATGATTAATCACCATTAATTCAAGCTGCAATTAATAATGGTTATCATTAATCCACGTGTTTAAATCATAAAAAACTAAATTCTTTTCAAATGTTGAAGCCAGACTCAAGCCACCGCTGGATCACAGCAGCAGCAGCAGTAACAACAGCAGAGACAGTTGCAGCAGTGGCAGGATCTCCAACTGCAGCAGCAGCAGCAGCAGGACTCTTCCCTCTGCCTGCTCTGAAAACAGGTCACACAGAACAGATGTTGTTCATTCTACTGAGGAGCAGCGCGAAAAAAGAAAAAGTTCCTGCTGTTTTTCTGCCCAAAGAGCTCATGGACAATTACTCCAGCAGGGATGTGTGTGTTTGCTGGCACGACGCCGACGTTCCCACCTCTGTTGTCTTAATAATTAGTTATGTTTTCACAAAGGCCTTTATTATATGTGCCGTGAGTGTGTGTGTGAGTGTGTGTGTGGTGGGGGTGGGGACGCGGGGGTCTTTTCAAGGCTACATAATCCACTCACTCCCAGGTGTGTGTCGGCCTCACACCTGCACTATTGACTCTCTCTCCTAGTCTACGTGAGCTGAAGTCAGTCTTTTTGTGCAGCAGCTCCTGATCTGAGGAGCAGAGAGAGGGGGGACACAGGGGGGAGTGGGAGACTTACTGCCATGTTGCATCATCAGCCTTTCATTCGTGGAAGGGTTTTTAAACTCCAGAGAGAATCAGAGGATCGGTCATGGTGGAGGCTCGGAGGCAGAGGACAAGAAGAAGAAGACACGGCAGGGAGATGCTGATAAAACCACTAACCACTGCTCTGGTACAGAGCAAAAAGATGGAAGTTGTTTTTATTCTTCAGGAAATTAAATTCCCTTAGAAGAGAGACTAGAAACTATTAATTATTACTAGAGAACCATGGGAAAACCAGAGCGTGGACAGTGTTGAGTTTAGGTGTTGGACAAACCAGAACTGAGCTCCAGTGTTTGTCCAACACCTGAACTCAAACACAAACACGTGAATCAATATCACTGGTGTTTGAGAGGCCGCGTCATCGATTCCCACCTGCTCTGCGGCCCAGACCACCTTCACCCTGACGACACCGGCCCATGTGACCCGGCCCGGTTACAGTGAAGCGAGGACGAGGGTTTGATAACACATTGATAACCACGTCACCTACGGGAGGCCGCTGCGACTGCGTGTTTGTGTGCAGCTGCAGAGTCAACTGTCTCTCTCACACACACTCACATGTTCACACACACATTGTAGATGTTAGAGCCGAAGCACTGTGACTGCAGGGTCAATGGTTCAATCCCACGACCATCTGGGAAAATGCAGTCAGAAGATGAATGAGCGCCCTGTACTGTTAACACCTGCTGCAGGAGTGCCCTTGAGCAAATCACTTCCCTGACAAATGTTGGCTGGATTTAAATGGGCTCTTTGTTCAAACTTTTAAAAATAGTGGTTGAAATGTGTAAATGTTTGCATCACGAATGGAGAAATCGACCATTTGATTTCAGCCAGAAGATAAATTTGACTCCACCACAAAATGAGAGAACGATAATTCATGAATAAAACAAGGTTTGACTGAATATTCTGTGTATATAAAATAAAAAAGATGAAAATAAATCACTTTTTTCTCTTAAAAAAATCACCCTAACCAACAGACACGGTTTGAACCGTGAACGTCTGAGGCTGCGGTTGGTCAGAGAGCATCATGGGAACGGGGTCACACCTGTGGAGGTTGGCAGCGGTGATAAACGATGTTGCTTTAAACTTTGGGAAGTCATTTCTGGGTATCTCTGTTCACCCTGAGCTTAGGTCTAATGGAGGCCTTTGAAGAGGAGCGCGGCGGCGGGGCGATGGTGCAGCCGCGGTGACACGGGCAGCCCTGGTTCTCATGTCAGGGAGGCGGGGCCAACACCCGACCTTAGAACCACACTCTGCTAACGGACTAACGTAGACTACAGGCTGCAGACTTTCTCACAGATTTTATCACAGATTATAACAGACTGTTTCCTGCTGCTATAGTCACATGATCCACAAAAAAAGTCAGTAAGATCAAAGTACTTTATCACATAGTTAATATAAAATTACAAAGAGAAATAAATACAATTAAGAAGTAGGTAAGAATTTAAAAAATATTGAAAAATACAAAAAAAAAAGTTTACAACTGCAAACAAAATTATAATTAGAGGTTCTTCAAAAGTTAACTTGAGGTAGGAATCGTCAAAAAATACAATATATTGTAACAATATATATATTGTAACAATATATAATGATAAATAATAAAACTCAAGGATAATCAGCTATGACCTCATAAAAAGCTTGATGTTATAGTACAAAATAAAATCTAAATGTCTAAACCAAATCAAGTGTTTGCAAAAAACATTTTATGTTATTTTATTAGACACATGATTCCAGAGTGTAATCCTGAGTGGATCACATCCATGTTGGACTTGTTAGGCCTGCAGTGACATATAGACAAGAACAACAGTGTGGACTGCAGCGATGTGAGGACACAAGCTTCAAACCTTCACTAAAACACACACAGACACACACAGACACACACACACACGGCCCATCATACGGGCCGTACACTCTGCAACAACCAGCAGCTGATGTGAATCCAGCCGTGCTGCGCTTGTGCATGACATCAGGATTAGTGGTGCGTTCAGCCAGCAGGGGGCGGAGTCTGTGGTTGACAACAGAGGTTTTTATTGAAAGTTCTGCGTCAACTATCAGTCAACTTTCACGCTCTGGCCAGCGTGTTTCAAACAGATTAACAGCTCTGGAGCCGCGTCCAGGGTTTCATTTTACCAACGACGACACAGAGACAAAAATGGAAAAACAGCTAAATATGTCTGAAGGGATAATTAGTGAAAATAAAACATCTCTGAAGGTAAATGTAGAATATTGTAAAGCTGGATCTAAACGTGTGTAAAACTTAGTCCTAAGTTTGCAAATAATCTATAGCAACAAGTTTAAAGGAGGTTTAGTTGAAATTATAAACAAAATATTAAAAATACATTCAAATATAGAAAAATATTGTTTATAATGAAGAGCAAATAAAATGCAGTCAAATTATATAAACAAAGGCACAACTTATTAGATGTTAGCCAAATATACACAACTACAAAACCTTTTTTAAGATGCCCTGAAACTGAACTCTGTACTCAGACAGTCACTTTATTTAAAAAGAAAAACAAAGATAATTTATGGTAGTGGACCAAATAAAACTTATCTCTGTGACACAATTTGGACACGGGCCAGACTTTGGACACGGCTGATCTATGCCGAGCGTAGAAAATCCACCGGTCTCTTCAACATCCTGATCTTATTTAGATCTGCACGGTGACCAATGAGAGGCTGAATCTAAACTTCAGATTATACATTGATGAAACAGAAACACACTCAGCTCAGATCAAACCCCGGCTCAAACCAAAGCCAGCACTAAGTTGCAACCATAACAAATGGCAGTAAATCAGCAGCAGCGGCAGCAGCGGCAGCAGCAGCAGCAGGCCGCATTGCACGCGTCATCCATCACGCCACCGCAGCATAACGGGGAACTTCCACAACAATTACATCTGTCATTAAACTCCAGGTTTTGTTGTTGTTCTCTCGTGTGATAAGGGCGATTACTGGCCGAGAGAGTGCTAATCTGCTCGGATCTGCTCTGGAGGTGGTGGCGCTGGAGGAAGTTGGAGGAGGTTGGAGGAGGTTGGAGGAGAGACGGGAGAAAAAAGCCCTTTGGCAGAAAACTAGGGCCCCGAGCGAGCGAGCGGGATTGATGGTTAACAGCAGTGTTAGACTGCCCTCCTGTGGCTGTTGGCATGAACTTCCTTTGAAACCGCTTTCACGCTTTTAAACATGCACTAATACAAAATAATGTTTTATATTTAAAAAAACATAAAAGGAAGAATGCAGATAAATGACAAACACTAGTCCTTGACTCTACACTGAAGGGACTCAAACTATCAACCTGTAAATCACAAGTACAATCCATTGATTGCTCGCTCTTAGTGAGACACATATTGGAAACCTTGAGGTTTTGGTCAAATCTGATACTTGAGACTTGAATTTAGAACCAAAATCTGAGGATGGAGGGAATCTTGGTACCTAACTAGTACTTGGACCAGTACTTGGACCAGTACTTGGACCAGTTCCTGAAACTACTGTGAAACCAAGACCAATGACCTAAGGTGTAAAGACTAAAACCTTTACATTCTTTTATACATTTGTATGTCATTCAATGAGAATATTTGGAGTATTGTAGGAAAAAGGCAGGAGAACATGTATAAATATTACATCATATGGGGCGTGGCAGTCCAGATTAAAAAGCCCAACAGGCCACATCTGGCCCACGGGCCATAGTTTGCACATACCTGCCCTTGCACTTCTCAAAGAAGCATCAAATTGTAAAACACTTGAGATAAAAGTGTTTGCGTTATGAAAGAGCCAACTCATCACAGTCCGACCATGTGCTGGTTCCTGATTCCTGGTACCGTGCAGCTGAAGCCTGAAGTCTCACAGTGGTAAAAAAAAAAAAACCTTCCTGGTGTAAATGGCTCTAAGCTCAACTGTGACTGTGGAGGTCATTAACCGTAAATACAGGATTATAGGAGCACAAACCAATGATAAAGAGGGCATTAAAGTGAAATGGTTGAAGTGCTGTACAGAGCAGACCTTCACGCTGCTGCACTTCTAATTGTCAGTTCTTTTTATCGCGCTTATTCACAGCTTTGCCGAACCTTATTCGTCCAGTTCATCATCTGAGATGAGTGCAGAAAGCCTTGGGGGTGGTGTAAATATTTAGCAGTACAACATATACGGAGCCTCACTCACTCACTGACTCACTGACTCACAGGCACTGCCTCTTTTACTCGCTCTCCCCTTTCTCAGGCTCCATCATTCACATCATCATAAAAGCAGAGAGCCTTCATCACTTTACAGGACCCAGTGCTGCCGTTGGCCTCAGGCTCCGTCTCCGTCGTCCAGATTTTACAGAACATCCTTCAGACGCTCACTGCCTGTAAACCTGAGCTGCTACTGATGTGCCGTAAAGAAGGAACTCTGTTATTTTACTCAGAAGGAGCGGAACCCACAGTCCAGCAAGTGATGGTGGAAACACTCAGACCCCGGTCTGTTCATTATCAACGGACAGACAGACAGAGGGACAGACAGACAGGCTGTCATTTCATCTTGGAAATACATATTGATCCTGGAAACTATGTTAAAAAAACATTGGTTTTATTAAAACTTTTTCATCTGAAGCAAAAAAAAAAAAGTTTCTTGAGCCAACGCTGGCAGCAACAGCGTTTTCTCTCTGCAGAGTGACCTGTTTATGGCCTGTTGTAAATTCAGGTTTTAACGAGGCTTTTTACACTTTAATTTATGTTTGTCTGGGGCTTTTTATGCCGTTTCCAGGAAACATTAAGCAAATTTTATCAGTAGCTTATGGCTTACATAGCTTAGCTGTTCTTAGGCTCACATAACTTTGCTTTTTTGATAACTTTGGATATTTTTTACTTCAGTATCGACTTGATGAACCCACTGTAGCTACTTATTAAAGTAATTAAAACTCATTTGATCTACAATCCAAAAACTACTGATATGTTCAAAGAAACGTTGACACTGAGTGCATCAGACAGCAGTTCTGTTCAGCACGTGTCCCAGAAATAAAGACACATGATCTACAGTAAAGTGACACAGAGAGTCCGTACAACCATGAGCTGCCGTCAAAATAATCCAAAAATATTCCAATAAAACTGTAGACTGTGATCACATGAGCGCAGCTTCAGCTGCTGCAGAAACAGATATTTGGGAGTTTTATAGATCTTCTGTCTTCTGGCTTTTCTTCTCCTACAGCTGTGTGGTCTAGATAGATGGACAAATGGAACTCTATCAATCCCTCTGGAGTTTCCTTCGGGAAATTATGGAAATTCTAAGAAACACACCGCCCTCTGTCTGCGTGTGATGTAGTCTACAGCTCAGATAATACTTGAAAGAATATAAAATGTTTGAGGACAGACTGATTAAGTAAGTAGCAAAAGCATCTGGAAAAAAACAAATGCAAGGGGGAAAAAAACAAGAATATTTAATAAATGCAAAACATGAGGATCAATAGCTTTAGCATTGAAAAGAATTAAAAATATTAATTTAAATTTTATCATCATCAAAAAATAAAAAAAAGACCTGATCTATGTTAGTTATAAAATTAGAAAAAAACTTGAATACATATATGTATAAGAAATATGCATATATATATATATATATATAAAGAAATGTGTTAAAAAGTAACGTAAGTTTTTTAAAAAATTATTAGGAAAATATACATAGCATGAAAACAGAATATAGAAACTGGCCCCTATGTTTATATTGACATTTCCAAATATATTTCTAAATGTTTCTAGTTTTTATAGTATTAAATAGGTATGTAGAAACATGGAATTAATTCACAATTCATCTGGACTCCACTGTGGACTAAGCCCAGAATAATAACCTGATCTTCACATGGCTACAGGACACACACACACACACACAGTGTCCTGCAGGACATCATTTGTCTTGAGGGGGGGTCTCCTACAGTCCTCTCTTCTTGTCGAAGCTCAGACCGAGGCATTCCTGTGTAAAATTTATGTCCAGGCAGCTGTGGTCGGAGCGGCCTGTGTCTACAGACCCCGAGGACAACAGTTCTGCAGGAATGATGAGGGGATCCAATCCATTACACACCTCCACTCCTCCGCTGGGCCAGCGTACGTGCACGTGTTAACCATTTTCTCTGCAGCATGTGGAACGCTCAGCGTTTACCCACTTGCAGCTGCCAAACAGGCCTCTGTAAAAAGACTCAGAGACGGTTTGACCTGCAGCTCTTTGAAGGCTGATCCTGGAGCTTTGAGCGTCGGAAGCTCATAGGCCCGAAGAAGGAAAAGCCCCGATTCACATTGGACATGTGGACGGCTGCGATGAGGAGACCCACATCAGACGGATGTAAACACCAGACAGTGGTTTACAGATGGGTTTGTAAAAAAACACCAGCCCTGTGACATCACTGCAGAGCTGCTCTGCACATGTTAGAAAAGTCACATCTGTCCAATCTTTGATTTTCCATTTCTTGTTTGTTTTCTGTCTCCATGTGGTTGAAGCTGCTCCGTAAAACAATTCAACTACAGCAGCACAGACTTCTTTCTGTTCCACTGCTCCCTTCTTCTTCAGGGCTTTCAAAATCAAACCACCCTGTTCTCTCCATCTTCTACTCTGACTCCAACCACCTCCATGTCCTCCCTCTCTGCATCAATCTCCTCTTTGTCTCCTACATTCTCATTCTTCTACCAATGTGTATCCACTGTCCCTCCTCTGAACATGTCCAAACCACCTCTGTCTGTCTTCTCTAGCTTTTTCTCCAAACTGCCCTGTCTTATGTTGTCCCTCTAATCACATCATTCCTGATCCCGTCCAACCTTGTCCTCTCCTACAGAGAGTCTAAACTTCAGAGAAAACCAGGAAATTGAACCATCAACCTAAACTCCACAGAAGTTATTGTGTGTTTTTGTTCAGAACGTTTTAAAGAATGACCTGGTGGGCCAGAGTTGGCCCCCAAGCCTTGAGTTTGACAAACATGCAGGACATTAGAGATAGTAAGACTTTACTACTAACTGTTTGCACTCTGATACATGGGCAGGTTTCCTTGACTGACTGTGGGAGAATGCCCGTTATTCCATGTAAACACAGAAAATAAAATTTTTTGGGAAAAGCAAAGAAAAGCCAAGACGGCATTTAAATCTACATTTTTAAACACGGGGCTGCAACCGGCCTTAGATACTGAGTATTCATTCAATAGATATATTCTACTTCTATTTCTCCTTAAATATATAAACGCAGTTTACTCACTTATTTTCAATGTCGACAGAACGAATGGGTGAACAGCGCCGCCACCGTCCAGTCCAGAGAATCACAGCCATGACACAGACGGGGTTTTACAACGATGTCCTGAGGCAGACGTCCATCTTGTCTTTCCACCATAGTAATCCATTAAAACATGACTCAGTGTTCATGGCTCAGCAGGTATCGAAGCAGGTGCTTGAAGTTACCGTATGTCGCTGTAAAGCGTCGTAATCATCAAGGTTGATCCAACCCGGGAAAATAGGCTTCATCCGTTTGAGATAATAATTCTGCTAACGTGTAGCTCTGAGCACAAAATAAAGTTTGACTTCTTTAACGCTCTTCGCGCTGTTGTTTCTGAACATCGTTCATTGGCTGAAGTAAAGAAAGTAAAGTCGGCGAGCTAAGACTTCAGGGCTACATGTAATATCATAAAGGTTCATGTTGTTGCTGTGTTTTATCACTTTCTCATTCATTTAACACTTTATTTATACGATTATTTCAGCGTAGCGTAACCGTGAAACTGTAACATACTCGCTAAACCTTGAACCACCGTCACTTGGTCGTGTCGTAAAAACCTGCCGTAAAGCTTTTTGGTTTATCGGTGACGCCACTAATCCCGCGAATTTTCTTTTAAAAAGATTTTGTTCAAGTAAGTATTTACATTTAAAAATTTATTAATTTTTATATTTATTTCATATGCTATGATACGGTATAGAGTTACATTTATTTACATTTGGGTAAAAAATCTTGGGTAAAAAAAATCTTTTCGTACACTTAACCACTAAGGGGCGCCAGAATACCGTCAGTGGGCCGCTTTTTCTTTTTGCTTTCTTATTGCGAACAATGACAAAATAATAATAATTATTATTATTATTATTGCTGTTGTTATTTTATTGTTATTGTTATATCCGCTAGGCATTAAGAAGTTGTATTTTGCATTCAATTTATTTATTTTTTTATTTAATTATAGAAAATCAAATTAAAATAATAATAATGAAATCAAACATATTAAGTACAAGGGGCTTCAAATACATTAAATTATTACATTGCATGTGGTTATGAATTCCTTTTAATTTATATATATATTTATATGCAAAATTTATAGGAAGATGTCTATGTATTTTTCAGATAGAATATGCAAGTACAATACAAAATATTTACACTACACAAGTTTTAAGGCAAATATATGCATATTTAATTTGTGATGATAATGACATTATGCAGTGGTTTGCTCTCCAAGTCAGATTGTACGGCAGTTTTCACCTGTGGCTGCGGGTTCAACACCAAATAAGTGCATGTTCTTCCTGACGTCTTGAAGCCAAGTCTGGGTGGAGAGGAAACCCTGGAATCATCATTGATCAGTGACTCTGTCAGTGAGGAGGATGTGGAGAGAAAGTGACTTCAACTTCTGTGTGGAATTATGGGCCTGAAATGTTTGACCTTCGCTGACTTTCATTTCAGCCCCATAATCAAAGTCAGTGTTTTTCCACTGACCTTCAGTCAGACATCATTCACAGCAATCACAGGCTTTTAACGTCACACACCATTTCCTCTTCCCTGCTCCACCTGTCGTCTTCGTATATACAACTTATTTTACATTTTTGTACATTAACCACTGGTTAAATTGTGTGTCATGGCTGCGAAAACACCAGTCTCATTCAATCGTGATTTGCAGCATTAAGAAAAAAAAACATCTTTTTTCTTGAAGGTAAGGAAGCTAAGCTTCGAAATAGGTAGGAAACAGAAAAACTTTATTTTCTTTTCACTGATCAAACATAAGAAAATGTTTAGTTTGTCAATTTTTTATGCAATTAAATACAATTCATCTGGTTTGCATTGTGAATCACCAAAAACATCTGCAGAATCTTCTCACAGTGTGTGTGAATATCAGCCTCCACAGACAAACCTCAACCTTCAGCAGCAGCTCGTGGCCTTTGTGGACTCATCAGCTCTGATGCCTTCACTTCATATGAAGATAAACCTTCTCATCAGGGCCTGAGGACAAACGACCACAGATGGAGGTAGAGTTTGGAGCTGGTTGGAAGGCAGTCTTTCCCAACGTGACAGTTTGTTTGTTCTAATTTGCTTCAGCGCTAACGTAACCGATGTCACTGAGCTCACATGGAGCAGTGAGGACAGGAGGAGAAAAATCAAAATTTTTAATAGGAAGAGACACGGCTGTTTTGTTTGACACACATCTGTGGACGGATTGAGAAATGACTTGTGAGTGGAAAAAGTCCCAGAAGAAACAGAGAAATCATGCAACTGACTGCTGGCCTTGATTAAAGGGGTGCAGGGGCTTGTGGGTAAATGAAGATTAAGATCATGGTTGTGCAGTGGGAGACACAGACAGTAATCAATATGGTTGTTTTAATGTCATATGTCAATGTTTTTAAATGAAAGTATTCTTGGAAAAACCTCAGTTGATGCTGAGGGGAATAAATGTGGGACTGGTTACTAAAAAAAATTAACAAAAAATATGTCTAGAAAGATTTGATATGGGTGGAAAGAGCATTTCAAGGAAATTAAATATTTCAGATTTACTGATTTAGACAAATCTTACAGTAGACATTCTCATTTTGTTCACATGTTGAAGTTGCTGAATTTCTCCATTGTTCATATATATGTAAATGGAAATATATGTCTTTGTACACGTCTATAAATGCATACACAGAATCCCAGTGACTCTGAAGAATAAACAGTCAAGGATCAGAAACACATGTGAACTTGTGGTTCTTCATTGTTCTTATATAGAGGCCCTTGTCGAATATTCAAAACAATTTCTTATTTTCTATTAAGTTGAACAAACTACAACAACAGACTGAAATGAACAAATGTAACAACAACCAGGACAAATGTTTCTGTAAAGGTTTTATTCAAGATTCACAGAATCTCTCACATGTAAAGGAGACATTTTTTCTTCAGAAAAACAAAAAACTGAAGTTGTCTTCATAAAACCTAAAAAGTAGCTCAGCTCAGAGACAAATGTCTTGAAATGATTCCAATGTTGGATCACTTTACTCCACAACACGTCCAAGCATCATCTACTCAGAAAAGTCGGATTTTTCTGTCTCTGTCAGCTGCAGGTCATCTGTTCAGATCTTGGATCAGTTTCAAAATCAACACCACAGTAAACTGATCTCAACTCAGCAGACGGTCTGTAATAAACACCAGATCAAGTGTAAAAAAAAGGGAATTAGAAGGCATAGTTTCAGCTTCGCTTCTGTTTCTGTTTCTTCAGCTGCGGACTCTCTGACACAGAGTCTGATCCTTTCTTCGATGCCGATCTTTTATTTGATTCCTTCTCCTCCGGATCGTAGAGGGCGTTCCTGACAAAACGCGATGCAGCTCCTTTATCCAGACGAGCGGCTTTCTTTTTGTCAGAAATCTCCTTCACTCTGTTCATGTATGTTCTTATTCTTTCCTGAAAACAGAAACAAAATGCATAAAAATAAAGCAAAACAACATCATAAAACAAGAAAAGGTTTGATCTGAAACTTCAGTCAAGTCAGGAGGTAAGTGTGTCTTTTGGGAATCAAGTTCAATCAAGTTGTGTTACTGTAGCCACAGACATGGATTCAATTCATCCGACTGTTTTTGTCTGATTCAAGTAAAGGTGGTGTTTACAGACTGATTAAACACTGACTGATTTTCAACTCACCAACTCCTGCTTGATGCCATGTTCCCGAGGATTTACTCCTTGTGTGACCAGATACACTGTGACAGGACAACAGAACCGACTGTTAGGAGGTTACAGCACTGTTTCACTCCAACTACCACAAACCTGGACTAGGAAACTGAAACTGTAGTGACCGTAAACTTCCACCAGTGGGTCTCACTGATGACAACTTACTCCAGAAGAGTGAATTGAGGGTGTAGGCAGACATCAGGTCCAGTTTGGCCTGGTCCAGAGGGTCCAGCTGTAAATAAAGCAGATGTAAATGAAGAGTGTCCATGGTACTCACGTGTTTATTAGTGAAACTGTGATGCCTTTCCTTAATAAATAGTGTTTAGGGGTGAATGTTTTTATAAATACGTTAAAATATATATATATATATATATTTGACATATTGACAGATACCTTGTCCACTAAATCGTTCCTGGGCATCGATATCAACTGTTCCAACATTGTTTTGACCGAGTTCACCGAAGCGTCGAAGGACGTGAGCTGGTCTTCGATCTCATGAGGGAAGTCCTCCGTCCTGCCGCCCGCTGCCATGGTTCCCTGACAGACGGTTGAGGGTTAAATATACCGTAAATCAAATGCTATTCGAGCTGGGCTTCAAACCCATCATGTTACAGTGGTCAACGTGAGAGCTAACAGGCTAACCAGACTACTACAGTCTGGTTAAAATAAATAAATTCATAAAGACAGAATAACTGACACGATTAAATCAATGATAAACAGTTACTGCCACGTTATGATTAATAGTTATATGGCCAAACACATCAGAGCTGCAAAATGTATATCATTCTTCATACCTTCAGCACGCTGAAACCTGAGGAAAATGAACGGAAGTGACGTTATTTCCGCCGGAGAAATTCAAAGAAAATACACCGATTAAAATGGAAGTTACGCTAATGTTAAGTAAACTGGTAAATAAACAGTAATTCTATTACAGAATCGCGTTGAAAAAATAAAATAAAAGCAAAGTAACATCAAGCTTTTCTACTGATATCTACACTATAGCGCCCTCCCCTGCCCGGAGGAACGTGTATGAACATATTGTATTTCAGAGAAGAAAATAATATTTATTAAAGCGATTACTCTATCAAATTAAATAATAATAACAGTGATAATTATTTTATAAACAATTATTATAACAATTATTGCGACATGCTTAAGTTACAGTAGGTTGTCATATTATCATATTCATACACGAAAAATGAATAGCATATATTTTCACCACCAGTTGGCGCTGCTTTTTCTGAGCGCTACTAATTTAATAACTGTGTCAAACGGATTCTTTAAAGGCACATGGAAAATATTAATCGTGAAACTTTATGGTGCGCAGCAGAAAGTTTTATGGTAATGTGTCCTAACAAGTATGGTGCGTTGTTACCATGGTTACCTGTAAGTGATCTGGGTGTGTCACGATGTTGGAGACAAACACTTAACTGCTTCTCTGCGCTGCTGTGGTTCAGGAACAAACTCTGCTGCAGTAAGAAGGCATTGATTTGCTGTAGATATTTAGTTTTAATTTTTATTTTTTTTTACCTTCATCATGGACAACTGTGACCTGGAGAAACTCTACGTCTCCGGAGGGAAACTCTGCCCCAACTTCTGTCCAGAAGTGACGGACTACAGGGTGACAGTGGAGAGCAGCGTCACCACGGTGACTCTGGAGCTTCTCACCAGTGACTGTGGAGCCTCGTGTCATGTTGTAGGTACAACACGTCACCTTCACTCATTCACTCATTCACTCATTCACTCATTCATTCACTCATTCATTCATTCACTCTTTCATCTGAACCTGGACCCCCCTGTTGCTGCAGTTGTCCGGTGATGGAACCAGGACGGTGAAACTGACCGACGGTCCAAACAGAGTAGAAATGGAGGTGGTGGCTGAAAATGGATCCACCAAGAAATACTACGTGGAAATCACCAAGCTGTCGGAGAAGATCGCTGAGCTTAGTGACCTGAAGCTGGAGGGAGACCTTCAGCTCCAGCCTGTCTTCTCAGGCCGTGTCTATGAGTATCACTGTAGGTAGAACAATAATGAAGGAAACCAATGCTGCTTTATTTTTATTTTTATTTTATTGGAGTTATTCCTCACACCACAGGTCTGGTTCCTTTCCACCGTGAAGCCGTGACATTTGTTCCTCGCGTCCCGGACAAAAACATTAAAGTGTCCATGAACGGAGCAGAGACTTCACGTCCGGTGCAGCTGAACTATGGAGACACCATGGTGGACATCTCTGTCTGTTCAGCAGATGGCACTAACTCACAGGTGGAGGATGTTACTGACAAGCAGTTTTCTTTATGGAATATAGGACGTTAACTTCCAAACACATCATTTCCGATTCCAGCATCAACAGATACCGATACCAGTAGTTGTTTGACTCTAAAACTGAGGTCTCAGCCCTGTAGAACATTTCAACCTCAGTCTCAGATTCATCAGACTTTTATTCTCCAGATCAGCTCATCGTGGCGTTTCTGTTCTTCCTGAACTCCAGCTGCTCCTCTTCCTCCCCCTCAGGTCTATTCAGTGCTGGTGACCAGAGATCTGCTTCCTGTGGCCGTGATCTTCACTGATGTGAAGCAGCAGCTGGACTTTGAATGTCCAGTGTCCCTCAGTGCTTTCTACAGACCAGTGTCCATCAAACACAGGTGAGGCCCAGAGTGGGAGCATCAAGAGGTCAGTCGTCACGACTCTAGACAGTGCCCTCTTGTGGTCAAAGACGAGAAAGCCTGGAATTGAGACTTAATTCTTTAATGACTTTCTAGTCTAGGTGCATAAATCTGTAGTCCTGGAGATAGAAGATGATGAAGATGATGGTGATGGAGATAATGATGATGATAATGTTGGTGATGGTGATGTTAATGGAGATAATGATGGTGGCTGTGATTAGGAAGTTGAAGATTGTTTTAATGTCTGCTGATGATGATGATGATGGTGATGATGGTGGTGATGATGATGATGATGACAATCAATCTCCTTCCTCTCCCACCACGTTCTCGTGTTGATTCCCAGTGAACCCAAACACACCTTCTCCAGACCGTTCATTGAGATGTTGGCTCGGAGATCCAGAGTGGATCCTCTCAGTGATCGTCCTCTGGGAGACGGCTGGAAGATCTCAGAGCTGGAGGTGGAGAGGAACATGTCGGCTGCACTGGTCAAGTGTTTGTTCCATTACCGAGGTAAAGAACGTCCTGGAGCAGGAGAAGGAGAAGGAGAAGGAATCTGCTGCTAATCCGCCCTAACTCATCCAAGTGTTTGACGACTAAATAGTTAATGTCACTACAAAGTTGTTCTTCCCCTCTGCCTTCAGCGCCACCTTCAGGACAAGCTTGTATACCTACATTTTTAATATTCTAACTGCTGCGGCCGTCAGTCCAGGTCACATTATCTATACTATCACATGACATGACGCCGACCAAACAAATGTTATGTTGTTGTTTTACCAGGGTGTAATGTTACTAAGCTTAGTCTGATTGAAAATAGTTATAAAGCCAAGCACTGGTGTCAAACATATGGTCTAGGGACCATACAGTGTCCAGTATGGTGGTCAATAGTTATAGCTAACTAAGTGTCTTCTTATCTGAGGTAAATGTCCTAAAGTGGAGGTGAAATAACTTGTCTTTGTTTTGAAGTGGGAAAGACAGAAAAGGTCACTTGAGTTTCATCTACACTCTGTGTGTTTTATCTCCTTCCTGTTGTGAAACCCAGGATGTGAGGGTGTGATGAGGCTGCGGGAGTTGGGCTCTCACTCTCTCCACTGCCCACACCGGCCCTCAGGAGACCTGGACCCAAAGGTCAGCATGAAAGATTAAAGAGCCATCGACGGCTCATCCTTTATTCAACAGTCAGAGCTGTCGTGTTGGCGGTGACTAACGGAGGGATTCATTAACAGGAGGAGAAGTATCTGATGTTTGTGTGCGTGAGTGAGTGAGTGAGTGAGTGAGTGATGGATGGATGGATGGATGGTTTCAGCACAAGGTTCTGGGGCTCGTGTTTCCTTCACTCCTTTATCTTCAGAATAAACACCCAGCTCATTACTGCACTTTGGTTTCTCCATCTTCATTACAGGAAGTCAAGGAGACCAGTTGGTATCAGAGTCTCTTTGGTTCGTCCAGTTCTTTTGAGATTAAGACGAAACACAAGATGGAGGTGAAACATCGATACATGCAGACAAATATATATATATATACAGTATATCAAAATGTAGCTGAAAACAAAATTAAAATCAACTTTTAATAAAAAATATATATAGACCTGTATGTGCTGCACTGCATCAGTGTTTGACTGTGGTCCTTGAACGCCTCAGATACGTCACTGGGAGAAGAAACTCCAGGCGTCAACGAAGGAATTCAGTGTTGAAAAACTCTGCGCTCTGTCGCAAGATCAGCTGAGACTCTACCGCCAACACCTGGACAAACAAGGCATGTGCAGTAGGGTCCCGGAACATAATAATATTGTATAATATTGTATATGTACATAATAATATGTATATGTATACGTACATATACATATATTTATATATATATATAAATATTTATATAACAGAGAGAGTCCTAGGTTCAATTCCCAGAGGAACAGCCTTGTAGCAGCCTTTCTAACAACTGCTGCTGTTAATACAGTCATTTCTCAAAACTTGGGATCATTATAATATCACTTTCTTCTTTTTTTCTAAAAATATTCTTAAAAAGAACATTTTCCAAAATGTTCTTGTTTTATTTATTAATAAATTGTCCCTAAAACACAGTAAATAATATGTAATTTTTATGACATTTGTTACTTAAACACGATAACATAAGATTCAAAGGAAACGGTGTTCAGTTGGTACCAACAAGGATGCCCTCTGGTGGCAGAGGGCGGAGTTACAGGCAAACATAACACGATTAACGATGAAGTGATTAAGAATCCCGGGTGTTTCCAACCTTTGTTGTGCAGCAGAGAGTTTCCTGCTCAGTCAGTTCTGCAGAAGTCATTAAAAATACATGACACTGTTGGACTTTGTGGTTTCCCTCCTCAATCTGTCTCTGTCCCTGCGTCTGTCCTCCGTCTCACAAACATGTTTACCTCTGTCCAGACACCTCCTCTTTTTTGTGGCCCTTGTGTTTCCTTACGTATCTTCAGACTGACTGTGTCAACAGTCAGACTCATCTCCACTGATGTTCTTCTTCATCTCAGGGACGTGGCTGCAGCGTGAGGACGACCAGTCTCCTCTTCACTGTCTGGAACAGGCCGCTGCTCACTACGCCACAGCCATCAGACTCAGCAGAAGAGAAGCCAGACTGCACTTCCTGTTGGGTCTGGTCCTGGAGGAGCAGCACCAGGCCACGGAGATGTTTGGCCTGAGGAAGAAGGTGAAGGTTATGAATGTCTGATAACCATCTGTACTGATATAGGCCTGGCATAGGCAGCAACAATTCACTACTGGGTGTACAAACCACTCTATGAGTAGTAGGTGAATAAAATGAGCTGCAATGCTGCCATCTAGTGGCTTTCACTTTCACATAGAGCCTTTTTAGAGCATGCATCATTTGGGGAAACCACAGCTTTGGGTTATCAGGTTTTCATTATCAGAAGAAAATCTGATAATGGGCCGATAATGTAGGTCGGCCGATGTTATCAGACATGGCTAGTCAATACATGTGGTTATTGATCATAGTGTTGATCAAAAAATTTCTCTCCGTCTGCAGCTGCACAGAGACAGGGATGAATTCAGTGATGGCAGATCAGCGGCGTATCAGGATGAAATCCTGGCTGTGTGTAAACTCCACGGTTTCTTAGGAATTCCCACCGTGGAGGTCCAGCTCCAGGCCCTGGATAAGGAGTACCAGCACCTGAAGGAGCAGGGTCAGTCCAGCAAGGCTGACTACATCCAGACTCTCTACGTCTGGCTGTCGAAGAAAACTGGAACGGTCAGCAAGAGGGAATTTTTTTATAAATCTTCAAACTGCAGTGACATGGGACCAAGAACAGGACTCTGTCTTTGTCTCCGTTTCCTGTCACATATCGTAGGATCGCAGCCCAGCAGTTTGGGACGAGGAGAACCAGAGTGTCCTTCACCGAGCTCTGCTGAAATACCTGGACGCCTGGTCTCTGAGTCCAGACAGCTGGGAGTACAACCTTCACGTGGGTCGACTGCTGCTGCTGCAGGACAGGAGCAGAGAAGCTCTGCAGCATCTGCAGAGAGGCCTGGCCCTCAGGCCTCTTCATCCTGCCCTCAGGTCAGAGCTCTCTGAAGATGAGTGGGAAGATGAAGAAACACCGGAGGCTTGAGATGAAAGTTCTCCTTCCATTCCTCAGATTCTTCACCGGCCTGGCTCTGCTGCAGCAGGAGGAGATCACCTCAGAGGAGACGCAGAAGGAGGCTGCTCTCTTCTTACATCAGGGCCTGGAGCACTTCATCAGTCAGCACTGCAGCCACAGGTCTGAGGGTCTACAAACCCATGTCCAAGTAGATCAGAGAAGAAGAACTTTATCTTTATAAAAACATGATGTGGGTCTGGTCAAAGTTTGGATTTGTGTGTTCTTGTCCACAGCTCAGTGAAGGACGATCTCTCAGAGACTCTGTCCTGTGTCAACACTCAGTTCCTGCGAGGACTTCTGACTCTGGGAGAACTTCTCCAGAAAACCACAGTCAGCGGGAGAGTGATGGGTCCACAGCAGGTCTATCACATGTACGGAGTGAAGGGGAAACGATCAGAGGGGTGGTGTCAGGACCAGTGGTGTCAGGACCAGTGGTGTCAGGACCAGTGGTGTCAGGACCAGTGGTGTCAGGACCAGACAAAGAAACCAGTCCTAGACCTGGACCAAAAACACATACATGTATCTGTACTATATTGTCTGCACAGGAAAAGATCTGGTGCTAAGATATTTATCACGATATAGTCTGATACTCCAGGCATGAAAACATATGGAGGTTCCTCCACCCAGTCTCACTGTAGACCTACTGTCCTCCTCCCAGTGAAGACTCTGCTGCTGAACATCAGGTCACTGAAGGTGCAGCAGAGAGATCTACAGTTGGAATGACTGGAGAAGAAAGAGAAGACAAAGAAAATCTATTTATTGATGGAGGAGATCAATCGTGACATTTCAGTGTATGGATATTTTCTTACACTCTAGACCAGTGGTTCTCAACTGGTGGTTCGCAAACCTCTGCTAAGCCTTTGTTGAGGTAATACAAATGTTTGGAAGTGAAAAAAGTGACACTGAATGTTGTATTAAAGTAAAGGTTTTCTTGGCTTGACCTTAAGGGTTGATGGTGGGTCCAGTGGGACCAGTTGGGAACCACTGGACTGGACTAGGTCCAGGTCCTGACACATACCATCACATGTCATCAATTAAATGTCTGTCTTACTATCTTTAAAGATGTAACCTTGGGGCTGACACTCTCCACTATCCTCCACCCTCCTCTCCTCCACCCTCCTCTCCTCCTCTGCAGGGCTGCAGTGCTGGCAGCCCAGGGTGTGAGTCGGTGTCTGTGTCGGGGCGAGGCCAGTAGGCAGCTGGAGTGGGTTCTGCTCGATGCTCACTTTGCTCTGCTGCAGAGTGCGGTTCAGCACAAGTCCAAGAATGGAGCGGAGCTGCTGCCCCTGGTGTCCAAGCGGTGTCAGGGCCTCAGCGCGCTCATACGGCACACCTCCATCACGGCCTGTCAGAAGCTGCTGGACATGCAGGAGAGAGTGAGCAGTGAATGTAGTGAAATCTAATCATCTTCTCATATTGACCATATCATTGACATCACTGATAATCTGGGCTTGTTTAGTTGAAGACAACATTGATTTACACACAGGGATTGAAGAAAGACACAAACAGATCCTTTTTGTTTCCTCTGCTGCAGCAGAAAAGGATTTTTTTGCAGCTAACTTTCTTCTCTCTTGTCCATTGACGATGTCACACAGACGTGTCAGTTGGCCGTAGTGACCACACCGCGGGACAGCTACGCTCTGTGTCTACTGGGTTTGGCTCAACTGGCTCAGTACGACAACAACAACGGTCCATCGGAGCGGTCCAGGTCTGCGCTGGTGGACGCCCGCCTCAGCTTCCAGGCCAGCATCGAGCTGGAAAACAAGAGTCAGGAGGGAGAAGCACTGCCGCAGCTGAACAGTGAGTCTGTGACGTAGAACGGTCTGATGGGTGTAGTCTAACTTTACTCAAATATCAAAATAATGTATTAAGAGAAATGAATCAATCAAATGAACAAAGACACCTATATTTCTTTTCTCAGAGCAGAAGTGGTGGCAGGAGCAGCAGGAAGTGGCCAAACGCTCCATCAGCACCAAACCTACAACCGCCTCCAAGACACCGCCTGACTCCACTGTGGCCAAGAGAGGGTCCAGACGTGGCAGGCCAGAAGGAGGACCTACAGCTGTGGTCAAAACTTCTCGTCCTTCTGCTCCTTCAGCCTCCAGCCGAGGAGGGAAAACTGTGCGACCTGTTCCCAGAATTCCAGCCTCCAGGTGAGGTTCCGTCACAGCACTCCAGAATATCAGTGTCATTTCTTTATCTAAGTTTCTTCTGCTTTCACTGGTTCAGTATTTTAACCATGACCTAATGAAATGTGGCTTGTATTTTGTTTCCCTTCCAGTAGGGGGAGATCTGGAGCAGCAGCATCAGACAGACCAAGCAGAGGTTCTAAACCCCAGTCCTCTGCCAACACCTCCAAACAGGCAGTGACAGCAGAGGGTAAGACACGGACCAATGAGAGGTGACCACGTCTTTCACATTTGTCAGAGGAGCTAACAGAACTCCTCCTCTTCCTCTTCCTCGCTGAACTTCCAGGATCACCTGTAGGAGGAGCTCTCACCCCCTCTGCTCCCCTGAACAGAACCTCTCATGTGTCCAGACTGGGTCTGGCCCGAATTCTCTCCCGGTCCATTGACAGCCAGGAAGAGGCCAAGCAGCTGTACAGAGAGGTCCTCTCCATGGCACCAGGGGTCAGTAGTGAGCTGGAACATGACTGATGATTCCTAAACTTTATTTCTTCACCACGCCCTAGTGGACATTGGTAGGAAGGACCATTGTCAAGCCCCCAAATTCAGTCAATTTACTCATCTATAGACAACAAATGATCAGACTGCCTTGGAAATCTGAATTTCCAGCGTTTATTCTTTATTTTTACATTATATCTTGAATCACCTGCCTTCTTCTCTCGCAGGTCCATGATGCTTATGTGGAGCTGGTTCAACTCCTGGAACCATCAGACCCCCTGGCTGCTGTGGAGGTGTACTGCAGGTTTCCCCTGAAGCCTGTGGTGGAGCAGAATTTTGACGACGCCTTCATCACCGGGGAGATCGTGAGGATGTTGATGTCTCTGGAGGAGTTCCACCACCCGCAGCTGGGACCCTGCCTGGCAGCATACGGACGAGTCATGGGTCTAAGTAAATCACCTTCTTCAGCCACATCAGATATGATAACGAACTGAATGTTGACATTTTATCTGCGTCTGTACCTGAAGGCAGCATAGAGAAATACATCTCCGTCCTGGAGGAGGCGTCCATGACCAACCTACTGAAGAACGTCTACGCCAGGATCCACAACAGACATGAGGACGATCTGGACCTGCAGGACTTCTTCAGGTTCAAATGTTGGATATGAGTTCCTTCACAGACAAACGATCTTCCTCACCAGCATCACTGGAACTGGAACTTTTCTTCTACTAAACTTTTAATGATGTTTGTTTGACAATAACATAGTTTTATTTATCCAAACAAACCTGATTTATTAAATGATCTTCAATTCTGCCATCAAGTCATTTCCACCTTCACACACAGCTGTTTATCCTCAAAACTCTATTTTGACCAACATTGTGTGACTGGATCTTCAGTGTTGACGACTTCCTTACAGAGATCATACAATTACAGTGACATCAGACGGTGAATATTATTGAACATCCCAGGTTTTAATGGTTTCTTGATGTTTGTGTGAAGCTTGTTCTTTGTCTCTGCTTCTTGTAAAGGATCAAAATTAAAACAATGACTGATGGATGTGAAACAAAAACTCCAGAGATGGTTATGTGTGAAAACCATGTTCTTCCACAGGAGATCTGTTGATCTTTCCCTCATGATATAGAGAACAATAACACAACTGATACCATTGTCACATTTTTCTTCAGAAACATAAAGTTCAACATGTGTCAACGGGTCTAAATGGGATTGTCAACATGAGGAGATTCTTCTAATACTCTGGTCACTTCTGGTCAGTGTAATCTTTGCAGCCTGTTGGCGACGTCCTTTATCAAAGCAGGTTCTACACTCAGGTCCAGGAGGTTGATGAGAGTTTGTTTTTCCTGGTGTTTCAACATCTTCTGCCTGTTTTCCTTCATTTGTTTATACACTCCAGTTACAGTTTTCTTCATTCTTCTCCAACATCTGTCTGGTTTCTCCCTCCAACCCTCACAGTCCTGTCTCCTGACTTCTACACCTCTGTGGAGGTGCTGAGGTCATAGACTTCTTCACACCAGGTTCAGTTTGGTGACGATCAGAACGCGGACAGTCTGGTCGAAGCCCGAACACAGGAGCAGCCCTCGTTTGTCGGTGTTCCAGTCCAAACTGGCTACCGGCTGAGTGGACACCGTCACGTTCTGCAGAAGGTTGACCGTGCCGGCGACGCCCACTTCCACACCGTTAGAGTCTTTTTTGCACCTTTGAGGAGGATACTCACTGTGGACAGGAGAAGAAGTAACAGGTTTAACTCCTTCAGAAGATGCTTTGATAAAATAAATGAACTTCATTGATCCCACAGTAAATTCTTCTGTGATCAGGAGACAGAGATGGAGGTGGAGGAGTTAAAGATACTGAGATTCTCTTGAGGAGAGACAAGGATGGACAGGATCCCATGTGTGGCTCCTGAACCAAAATGAGTTGGACAACCTGCTCTAAAAAAGAGTCATGGGTTTCACCTGGGAATTTAACCCAGGACTCACTGTAGTCTTCCCGTAGAGGCAGGCATGGAAACATATGCTATACTATGGAACACGACAAGGTAAAAACTACTGCCCAGGATAACAAAGCAAACAAGTGACACAGCCATAAGAGGAGAACTCACTACTTCCAGAGGTGGAGGTTTCCTGCTCCACCTGCCGTCATGAAGATTTCTCTGTTTTGAGGCAAATGTTTGACCTGCCAGACGGTCGACTTGTGAGCCTGAAAGACAAAAAACAGGACACAGGGAAGACATTTATAAAAACAGAGTGGTCAAAATATTGTCAACTAAAAATATCTAACAGTGAAGCCAGTGATTAAAGACAGGGGGCGTTGTTTCTCTACGGCCAAAAGAACTAAACAAATATTTTTAGAGCAGAGTGGAACCAGGGATCTCTGGGACCAGGCAGAGAATTGGGCCCAGACTGAACCCACACTGGAGTAAATGTGTGTTTCTACTATTGGACTTCACCCTGGCCTCAGTTTGGACCAGTGTTATGAAAGGTTACGCACACACACACACACACTGTAAACTCTCACAGCTAAGAAAACAGTCAGAACGACTCTAAGGTGATGATAATGAATCAGTGACATTTCTACTACATGTCGGAGCCAAACAGCCGTCCCTCCGTCCGTCCGTCCGTCCGACTTCACCCCCGGTCTCTCTCTACCTTTTCACACACTGAAGCAAAGCCCTTGGTGGGGTGCTGAGTCCTGAGGTCGAAGACGTGGAATTTCCCCTCCAGCGAAGTGGCCACCAACTTGTTCATGTCGATGTCTTTCCTGTCAAACTCTACGCCGCAGACCTGTTCAAGACATCAGAGAAAACGCCACCTGCTGTCAGAGACATTCATCACAGGCTACAGGTCGAAATGGACGACTTTAGGGATGAACCTGACACAACTCTCTGTGTGAATGGACAGTAGCCTGACCTTCCTTCAGTAGTTTAAGGTTTCATCTAATGGATGCTGGGAAACTGCTCAGGTTCACATGTGAATTATATTGAAAGTGAAGGTTCCAGACTTGAAGAAAAGTCTTTGTTTCTCTGGGATTTCCCTGTCATTTTAATGTTCACTTTTCCTTTAAAAGAGGATTTACATTTCTTTCCACGGAGCCACGGTGACTCACTGTCCGACTGCCCACGTCCACCTTACCCCGTTTTTAATGTTGGTTTCCCATCGAACGGACATGTTTCGCAGGTCGAAGAGTTTAATGTCACCGTTGTCATATCCAGCGCACACACAGCGGTCCTGATCATTGAAGGCGTGGCCTGGCACGAGATCCAATGAAAGAACAAGGGGTCATTATATTAAACAAGAAAAGGAAAGACAGAGATGAGAATAAGAACATTTCTTGAATGTTACAGGAACGATCAGAAATACAATACTAACATAAATATACAGGGGTGGAAAAAGGTTTTTCAGATTTTTTTTTAATTTTCACAATCCCAAATATCATGAAAATAGAGTCTGAAAACTTAGTGCTTAGTAAACAGTCTGCCTGAGCAGAAGGTGAGAAACAATGGAACGTTTCCATTGAAATCACTGTCTTCAGTTCTCCAGTAAATAAACTGGAAAAAAAATCTTATGATAAAAGTCAGAAGAACTGTTTTTTTTTGTTGTTGTTTTTTGGTTAATGTCAGGTTTTAGTTGCGCCTCAAAATGAGGCTTCATTAAGGTCTTGAAGATCATGTGCTTCACTCACCAAAAGCTACAGTCCAACAGTCTCTCTTGGTTTCCCCCTCTGCCGGCTCCATGTTGACGACAGGTGAGTCCTTCTGTCTGGGATCCCACACCTTCACTGTCCCTGTTCACATCATTGACGACGGTTCAAAAACTGAGGATCCAGATGTAAATGTTTTTAGATTTAGGTGTAAAATGCAAACCAACCATCTCTGCTACCAGTGACGATCTCAGGAGCTCCTTCACCAATCCCCAGGCCTCCCACTCCATCTACACTGTTGACTATTTCTTTGTGGGCTTTGACATTGTACACAGGCCGGTCAGGCATCTCCAGGTCCCTGCAGAAAACACAGGCGTGATCAGAACAGATATACTCTGGCTGTTGCACATTAATCAACTGTAATGCACAGACAACATTATATTAAACTACATGTTCAACTTATTCCAGTTACACAAACACTGAGTTGTCGTACATTTGTAAGAAAACAACTACTGACTCACCAAATGTTAAGATTTCCATCAAAATCCCCGGTGGCAACATGTCTTTGTTGAATGGAGGTGGCTCCAAACGTCGCACATTTGATGGGTTTCGGTTTCTCCACCTACAGCAGATAAAACAAGCGTCGATTAAACTGTCTCAGGAAGAACCAACAACAGAGATAAAATACACGATTTTTCGACCATAGGCCTGTGTTGTCTGTTACTATGGCGACAACAACCAAACACGACTATTCCAGAAGCATAAGAACGTTTGTTCAACAGTGTGTAATGGTCCATTTCTGTAAAGTACATTAAAAACAAATAAATCCACAAGTTGAAATTCACCTCCTTGATTAACTGAGCCTCTCCTCGCTGAACTTCGTATATCTGCATAACTCCAGTTCCTCTGGCGAAGTTTCCCATGCAGACAAACTTTGCGCTGCAAGGAATCCATTTACTGTCGAAAACTGTATAATTCAGACTCTTCTGGATGTGAACAATTATCTGCGGCTTCGACAGCGGCGTTGACATGATTGACGAGGGAAGAAAATCTCCTACAAACACGGCGATAGTGACTTGAAAAAGTGAACAAGCTTCTTGTTGTCATTCGCGTTTACGACGCCCGTAAAGCTGTTCGGTGCGTCCACCTGTTCTCCTTTAGTATTGATACCGACGACAGCTATTGGACATAAAAGACCGTTTGTGCTGTGACGAGAAAATGTTTCTGTCCGTTGAAAGAAAGACAAAATGAAAGCCTGGACGGAAGAATGCAAATCTGGAAGTTGATAAACGTTAACTGTCGTAAAAAGCGGCAGTTTACGGTAAAGCGGATGGTAACTTTTCCCCGTTTTTTTGCCTTAAATTGCCATATATAATGACAAATAAAAGGAAATGAGAATTAGGAATTAGATTAAATTAATTACTTAATATATGTTAAATTAAAATAAAGAAAACTCAAAACGAAATGGGAAATACCGCTTAGCTGTCCACACGGTTAGCCGCGATATTGACCTGTCAAAACAGACGACCAACTTTAATGGCTGCCCAAAGAGATGCCAGATCAAAAAGTATCGATATTTAACATAACATTTTTATCTCTCAGTATTTGAAGTTATTTAAACCTATGTAATTTCTCAGTGAACTAATATTTTATAAAACGCACAAAAACATTTTAATTTCTGTACAGGCAGAGTGAGGTGCTCCACATGGGTCCTTTCCGTCACACGGGACCAGTCCTCGTGTTGTTTCTGTTTTAGTCGTCCCCAACTTTCTAGAATAAAACATAATACTCTCTAGTTTAGGAATGGAAACGGAGAAAACGACAGAGTCCAACGTCGAGGCTGCTGCGGTGGGTAACGATGACACGGAGTCTTTCACCAAAGTGAAGTCGAAAAAGACACAGAAACGAAAACGTGAACAAGATGGAGCAGATATGGACACGGAGGAGCCCGTGGTGGTCAAACGGCCACAGTTCCCACCAATCTCAGGCGACAAATTACGGGTAAACATTGTGTACATCTGTTTTTGGGGCATTGCCTTAAGGACAACCAACTTGTGGAAGTCTGAACTGAGTTATTATTTATTTTTAAAGTTGTATTACAATTGAACAGCACCTGTTTAGAGGGGTTTACAAGGATTCCCTTTAAATCTTATCAACTGTGCAGTTCATTTTGATGTCACGGTACACGTTTATATATAACTAGTATTTGAATAAAAGGGATTGAAAGTGATTTCTGTTGATATGACTTGTTACTTAAATGAATTTTTACATTGTTTTTAATGCTTTCACTTGACGGACTGGTTTCATCCTGCAGGGTCCAGACGAGATGCGTAAAATCCCCGTCCCTGCTCACAGATACACGCCACTCAAGGAGAACTGGATGAAGATTTTTACTCCCATCGTAGAGAAACTTCAGCTGCAAATCAGATTCAACCTGAAAAGTAGAAATGTTGAAATCAAAGTGAGTACAGCTTTTTTGATACATTCTCCTCCTCGTCCTCCTGCTCTGGTTTTTTTCTCTTCTTCTTCAGGTGAATATCCCCCACAGTGAATATCCCCCGGTTCTCTCCATCTTCTACTCTGACTCCAACCACCTCCATGTCCTCCCTCACTGCATCCATCAGTCTCCTCTTTGTCTCCTACCTGGTAGCTCTATCTCTAGAATCCACTGTCCCTCCTCTGAACATGTCCAAATCATCTCAATCTGTCTTCTCTAGCTTCTTTTTCTCCAAACCTTCCTGTCTGTGTTGTCCCTCTAATCCCCTCATTCATGATCCTGTCCATCCTTGTCCCTCCTGAAGACAATCTCAGCAGCATCTTTAACTCCACCACCTCCAGCTCTGTCTCCTGTCTTCAAAGTGTCTCTAATCCATCCATAATGGCTGGTCTTCATCTCAGCTGACTCTCTTCCATCTATTTTCTCCAGTTGTTCCATCCAGACTCTTTTCTCCTCCACAGTCTCCACTGCTCTGGACAGTTGACCCTCAAGACTTAAACTCCTGCTCACGTTTTCAGACACTCAATGCTCTAATTGTCATTTTTTGGTGTTTTTTTTCAGACTTGCAAAGAAACACAGGACATCAGCTCCCTGACTAAAGCATCTGATTTTGTGAAAGCGTTCATTTTGGGATTTGAAGTGGAAGTAAGTTCAGTTGATAACGTTGTGATGAGCAACATGATAACACTATTATTTGTTTGGTTAAGAAAGAAATAATTTCTATATTGAAGTTACTATTATAAAAACTATTAAGTTCTGTAATTTATTTTCAGTGATTTTTTTTTTTTTCATGTGTGACGTCTTTTTTTCCCAGGATGCCTTAGCTCTCATCAGATTGGACGAGCTCTTCCTGGAAAGCTTTGACGTCACAGACGGTAAGTTTTTTTCCTCTTTTTGCCTCAATGATCCTCTTGGTGTGTTGACAGTTTATTTATTTTTGTTTGTCAACAGTCAAACCTCTGAAGGGAGACCATTTGTCCAGAGCCATCGGAAGAATCGCGGGAAAAGGAGGAAAAACTAAATTCACTATTGAAAATGTCACAAAGACAAGAATCGTACTCGCAGACACGTAAGTGATTGGATTGTGTTTTTTTTTTATTTTGCTTTTTTTTTATCAGTCCCGTTGTTACTTTTATGAACTACAGTATATTTTAGTGCTGTCCATTTTTTCTAACAGAAAAGTCCACATACTGGGATCATTCCAGAACATCAAGATGGCACGGACAGCAATTTGTAACTTAATTTTGGGTAATCTTTTTTTTTCTGTCATTATCTTGTATTAATAATAATGTCTAAATGTTAAAGAAACAAGGATTACATGTTTGTGAAACTCTGACCCTGACAGGAAGTCCACCTTCAAAGGTCTACGGCAACATCAGAGTGGTGGCCAGCAGAGCAGCGGAGAGATTCTGATGTCACACTGGTTTCTCTTTGTATTTATTTCCTGCCGTCGTCAACCTTTGGATTTGAACTGTTTGTATCATCGGACTCTGGATTTTTCTTACAGAAAGATATTTGACATCAATGAACACACAACATATGCAAATAATTGTAAATAAAAAGAACAAGTGAATCAGATGATGACGTTGAGCAGTTTTCTGTCTTTGGTCTGTCACTTCTGCTATGCTGCCCCCTGTTGTTGACTGGTTTTCTCAACATTCTCTCTGTAGTGAACCAGGTTGAAATAAAAATGGTGGGTAAATCAGCAGGATATAAAATTTTATGCAAGGTGATAATTGTAGCACAGTGTTCGCTACAAAAGTCGCTTCATTCAGCCAAAAATAGTTGCATGACTAGAATAAAAAACATCTTGATTTAAGCCGAGATCTCCCTTCAAGATTTGACTTTTTTCTGTAACCCATGACTTCTTGTGAAAGTATATTTGTTGGCTTCTCAGCTTGTGTGATTACCGACTCAAAGGCAAGAAGGGAGTTTCCAGACGGTGCACCACAGGGCACCATCCAAGTACCCATATCTCTTAGTGTTTTCTTCTAGTTGATTTTGTCAGGAAACGAGCCTTTACTTTCAACATTTCAAAGTTTATTTAAATTTATTTAATTTTCTTACAGTATCAAGTTTCCAACAGTCCCACAGCATAAGATGCAGCATGCAGAAAAAAAGGAAAAAGGTTTCTCAAACAAATCTTTTCAGATGTCCCCACACAAACTAAAAAGAACCAAAGTCCATCAGAAAAAAAGAAGCACTTACAAACTAAAGCGCGGTCTGAACTATACAGAGAACAGAGAGCCAAAACTGCATTTAACAAATACTTATATACAAAAGAAAAAAAACAAAAAAAAAACTTAATTTTTCCCCTTTAAGCTGAGTACAGTGTGTGGCAGTTTGAGACAGGATCAGATCGCAACTTTCACTGGAATAGAAGCATCTCACTGACCCGGGTAAAAATACAAAAAAGTTACATGTAGTTCAGTTCATTTGGATTACCTCTCATAGAATATGTGTACATGTACCAAAGTTTGGCAACATCCATATTGTATACCATTTAAATATATTAACATCACCATCCATGTGTAAACAAGAGGATTATTTTCAAAAAGTTGATCTACATGCACAACAAAAAATATAGTTCCATGTCATGCAAGAACAGGGAGGCCCAAGCCGTGCAGAGCTTTGGGATACGGGACGAGAGAAAGAGAGAGAGAGAGAGAGAGAGAGGGGTAGAGAAACAGAGAGAGAATCAGAGAGAGAGAGAGAGAGACCACTCTGGGTTCACATCCCACTGAAAAAAAATAAAATCCCTGTCCACACCACGACTCAAGGGCTCTTTTTCTGTTGTAATTAAAGAAATAATAAAAAAAAAACCTAATAATTTGGTTGAATTTTTCTTTCTCCCTGTAGGTGATGGAGGGCGAGAAGATGAGGCGATGGTGATGAGGAGAGAGAGAATTATGGGAGAAGAAGCCAACTTTTGAAATGTACACGTTCCCAAAAAGGTGAGAGAAGGAGTGAAACTACAACATACAGTCTGTGCCAGTGCACACGGACCGCCACCACGCACTAAAGAGTCAGGTGTTGACAACTGACCAGACCTGAACCGGACCCGGATGGGTCTCTGTTCGGGTCGCGGTCAAGCGCCGCGCTTCATCTCCTCTGCTCTCACGGTTTCAGATGAGAGATGAGCAAATTCAGTTACCAAATATACACATACTGGTTACAAAAAAAAAAAGAAAAACAAAGAGAAAAAGACGCTGCCCGCAGATAAAAGTCTCTTTAGGTTGCTATAACTCACACAAACCATGTAAAACCTCACACTTTTAACTAGTTTACTGTCAGTTCACCGTCACCAAGTCCTTCCAGCCACTGTCTGAGAATCAAACCACTGGGTTAGGGTTGTACGGACACTAATGGCTTCACCTCCCAAACAGGAGTCTTTGATGAATTTCTCCACCACTGAACAACTGTTACCAAACTGAGGAGGAAGATGAAGATCAGGAGTTTGTCAGCTGTCAGCGACTGAAGGTTCTTTACTTTGATGGTGAACGACAGCAGTGAATGATGGGTAATAACTAGGACTGGGTTCTGGATATGTTCTGGTTGGCACTTCATACCCTACGTACTCTCTAGCTGTTGTTGTTGTTGTTGTTTGATAAACGACACACGTCTCCTCCGCGGACCACCGTAGATATACTTGTAATATTTTTTTCTTTATAAAAGACAAGAACAAAAACAAATAAATATTAGAAAAAAATAACAATTAACAAAGAAAAAAAAAAAGAAAAAGGGATTTCATATGAACAAGCCGAGCAGCCTCCTCACTGAGCGCCCCCTCCCGGCCCCCGCCCCACAGTTGTCCTTCAGTCTCTTCCAGTGCTGTGACTGAGGAGTGACCTCAGATCAATGACACTTCAAAGTTGGCTTCACCAGGCGAGAGTGTGTGTGTGTGTGTGTGTGTGTGTTTTAATGAAACTAAAGGTGGCTTCAGGGTGGAGACAGAGAGAGAGAGGGAGGGAGGGAGGGGGCAGGGGGTGATGAGGAAACAGAGAGGGAGGAGGGAAAATACTTCCATTAAGTTACACACAGACATTTCTTTTTTTTTGTCGGGCGTCTTGAGCAGATCTTCTGAGATGGTGGAGTAAAGCGAGTGTCGAGGACGAGGAGGAGGAGAGGGTGGAGGCGGTGGGCTGGGGGTAGGTCGGTAGGGTGAGGAGGGAGGGCGTAGAGCGGAGGAGAGCTCTCACACATCCACCACCATCTTTTTGTGTATATCAAGACCACCCACCACCTGGAGAGACAGAGAGAGACACAACAGATCATTAACAACAAGTTCACAGACAGCAGATCAAACTAAGGCCTGTGGACCAGACATGGCTCCTTTAGCTTTTTTATCTGACCTGCCGAACTTGGCCAAATTATACTGTGTGCAGTGTGATAGATACTAGGGTAGATACCAGGGTAAACCAGATACCAGGGTAAACCAGGAATACAATATAACATAACATTTTGATATATTTATTTTCCTCCCAGTGTCCTGACAGAACAGACTCTGCTGAACATCTGCTCACTGACACTGGAACACAGAGATCCAAGAAGAAGAAGTTGAAGAAGAAAATAAACCAACACCAGGAAGACTGGACAGGGAACTGGAGATAAAAAAAAAAAATCCATACCAAGATATAGAATTTCATAATAGTGTGAATAAAATATTGTGATATTTCAGTGTATCAATAATTTCCTACATTTCTATAGAATTCTCCCAAAACTGTTGACACTCAGTGACTCAGCATCAGCCGGAAAAACACGAGATTCTATGATTGTCATGGAGTCCACAGTGTCACTCTGGACTCAGATTAAATATTTAAGATTATCAATTAATATAAAGATCATTTTTTAAGAGTCACAGAAACTGCTGTTCAACGTTACTCTCTGTCATCACCTCCTTCTTTACAGCGTCTATGGACCTTATCTTCCTCACATCTTCAACATTGACTACATCTCCTCAGAAAACCATCTTGACCCTCTGTCCCCGAGGTCATCTCCACACTGTCCAGACTTGGCAGTCCTGTGGTCAGATCGGACTCTACAGTTAGCACTGAGACAAATCCTATTTTCACCCACTTTGATTGGACTTCCTGATGAGTGAAGACAGAGATGGTGTCTAGAGTGTAAAAATAAAGAGGAATATTCTCCTGTGTCACTCTGAGAATACACTCCAACAAGGACAAAAGCTTTTTTGGTTCAAGGCCCTGGAGATGGAGTTGATCCTGTGAGTGTTAAAAAAAAAAAAACAGGTCGTACGATGAAGCAAAATTTGGGCTAAGTCCTCACGGGGCTGAAAATGAAAATCAATATTGCAGGAAAAATGTTATTTTTTGCTAAATAAAACTACAGTGAAAAATAGATTCTAGCACGTTTGCATGGTTGTTATAGGCACCTGGGGGTGAGTTTATTCAGACACAGGAGTCTGTGTGTGTGTGTGTATTACTACAGCAGCAGCAGACGCTGCTGCAGTGATGGCCTGACTCCACTGCAGCAACAGCAAAGTCACTGCCCGTTTCTCACTGCAGACAGAAAACTCATCTTCTGCAACAAATTAATTTCCCCACATCCCTGGCGAATCCTTCCTCGCCTCCATCCTCATCTCATCTCATCTTCCTCCTTCTCCATTTCATCCACATATAAACACTGGGCTCGTCTCAAATGCTCAGACCTGGGCGTGTGTGGTGAGGTCATTTCATTCCAGAAGGTTCCGGCTCAGCTACAGTCTTTGGTGAAATAATGTTTGCTGTGTCAGTCAATATTCCTGCAGCATAATACCAGTCCAGAGCTGGCTCAGCATGTTTTACTGCTCCATCATATGTAGTGGTGGAGGGCGGAGGGGGATTTCTACGTCCACCAGGGTGTATTTACAGCCCTGACATCACATTTCTACCTCGGCTCTGATAACTGAAACCCTGTGACTCTCCAGCCTGGAACTAAAAAAGAAGCTGTTTCCAGACTTTTCTGCTTCTTTAGTACAACAGGGGTGAAGGTCTCACCAGCCTGGAATAATACTTTATCAGAGAAGGTCACTGAGGGGCTTCCACTTACTGCACAAAATTCCTCAAAAGATATCCTGCCGTCTCCGTCCTTGTCTGCGTTGATTATGGTCTTGTCCACGATCTGCTGCAGCTGCGTGTCCTTCAGGTTGTTGCCTACCATCATCTTCAGCACCTGGAAGAGCTCACCGTTGGAGATGTAACCATCCTTGTCCATGTCGTAGATCCTGAAAGCGACTGGGGGGTGGAGGGGAAACACTTTTTTAGAAACATTATCACAGCATCAAAGGTTGAATCAGTGTTTTTAGCCCATCCTGCAATTTACTATGGTCTTATTGGTCCAATAATATCAGACGTCCCATGTAGTTGAAGACATGTTGAAGAAGCAGCTTTACTTACACCGAAGCTTCTGTTCCTTGTCGCCTTTGACACTAAACTGTGAGACTCCCTCGATGAACTCTGCACAGATGGAAACACATGAAAAACAGTGAGTGGAAGATTTTCATCTCTACATGTAGTTTTATGGTGGAGGGTCTACTGACCTAACCCTTCATTTTAATGTTGGGTCCATCACTAGATGTTGTGCACTGACACATTGACAAACACTGGAGAAGAACCCTCACCCTAACGGTTCACAAACTCAGTGTTGTCCAAATGTAACATGTTGTGTTTAATCAAATGACAACAACATGGAAAGACTAAGGTAATATGGTGCAACCATACCATACTTTACAAGGCCACAGGCACAACAACATATGGATCTTTTTATCCATCTGCCTGTATATCTACTCAATCCATTTATCCATCTTTTATTGTAAAGAAATGCACAGAGCAGGGATGGGCAAACTGAGGCCTGGGGGCCAGATGCAGCCCGCTGAATCAGTCCCTGCGTCCAATTTTAGGACAAATTGTGGCCCGCTGGTCAAACGGTTTGATATTGATATTGTCAATATTGATACAATATCAAGAAATCAAACAACTGCCTGTGACCTGTACACACCAGGCTTCAAGATACTATTTTAGTCAAATCATTGTCTTCTTTCTAACTATTTTAACTAGTGGTTGAATTGAGTTACTTGTGCATTTTTTTTTTTTGCAAATGGATTTGTTTTCCAACACAGTCTGAGGGTCCTGAGTCCAGGTCTCCTGCTCCATGGAGACTGGACCTGTGCTGGACTCTGATGCAGCTGTTCCTCTTTAAAGGGACGTTCTAAGCTTGGTGCATGCTTGCAAGGAGTGACATAGTTAGAGCCTGGATGCCAAATACCAACAGTAGACATACTTCAAATAGTCTTCCATTCCATCAGAGTTGGCTAAATTAGACTGAAGGGGGTCCGGGGGGGGCAGTGGGGATCATTCTAACGTGATGTAATCTATGGAAGATGTGGTCCAAACATGATGAGATACTGAGCAGAATTATTTTCACAGACTAAAATAAAGCTGTGAAATTAGGCCACGTTGACCCCCCCACTCCCTGACATGTCCGCCCCAAAAACACACACACACACACACACAGTAAAAGGGCTGAAGTTTATGGCATACCTTTGAAGTCCACCTCTCCGTTCCCGTCTGTGTCAAATATGTCGATAACCCTTTGCACCAGCGGGTTCTGTTGCAGCTCCGGCAGCGACATGAACTCCTCCACGCTGAGCGAGCCGGAGTTATCTAGGTCAAGTTTCTTAAACCTCTTCCCTAGCCTCTTAATCTCATCAGCATCGACTGGACAAAGAGAAGAAAAACAGGAGAAATGTCATGTTTACACACACGTGACAAATGTTCGTCTTATGCCCAAGTTATAACAATTGCAATAATGCAAAACTTTCAGAGTTTGTCTGGAGTCTGGAGTTAAGGTCATGCTGACACAGGGAGTCTTTTCTCCAGACTTGATTGGAAAAGATTCATGCAGCTCCGTGCAGCTCCTGCTGTTCAGAGATAAATACAGGACGGTCATATCCACGACGGCAGCAAATATTTATGTGAACCAATATGACTGTTGGCAACACCTGCATGAACTGTGGCCATAAATTTCAGTGTCTAACATTTGTAACTCGGTCAAGGACGGCACTCAGGAGTCAGATAGGCACCAAGGTGGAAACCCGCAGGAGGCAGAAGAACAGTTTGTTCTTTTCTGCTGCAGAAAGACCTGAAATTTGTGCAAATAACACAAAAATATCTTCAGTAGCTACTGCAGTGAAAGGTTCTGGTACCAATGGAGAAACAGATGAGAACTTACAGGATCTGTTGTCTGCTGCTGTTTTTTTATCAGACGATTTCAGAGCAGCTTTTTTTCCTGCCATCAGAGAGAACGTCACCTCCTGTACTGTGGCACCGACGAAGCCATGCTATAATCCGGGAGCAATACCAAGTGATAATTATATAAGCTGATTCATGATTGGTCACATGACAAAGCTGACCAACCAGTGAATAACGCATGGCCTTATATCATATTATGGGATTTTTTAGTAGCCTAGTATTAGCAGCTAATGATAACAAAGGGACCGCAGCTGGGTCCTCGTTCCTGGGTTTGTGAACCACTAGCAATACAATTATGGCAGGCCATAAAGGCCATACATGAATCACCTTTATTTTGCAAATGATAAAAACCAGGGAACACCACAGTTGGTGCTAAAAGTTGAGTAATGGCCAGGACACGATCAGAAAGACTATTTAATTTAAAGAGTATTTCTTTGAACTAAGATAAGTGATGAGTAAAGTATTGAATAGAGGATGAAAAGCTCCAATGCTTTTAGCCTCCTCTAGATCATCATCTAGATAAAAGGCATAAGGGTAATAATAATAATAATAGAAATGAAGAGAATCATTTAGAGTCAGGCGGGTCTGCATCCTGCAGCCACCAGGCCTTTGTTTGCCCACGTCTGTACTAGACTGTCCAGAAAATAAGGTCTCAGCAACTGTGATTGTTGGATTTGTGCTGTTCAGCAACTCAGACAAAACATTCAGGGCAAGTGTAAAGTGTAAAAGGCCCAGAGAGAGAGAGACAGACGGAAGGAGGGAAGAGACCAAGAGACAGTAAGACAGAAATGACAACTGATAAAACGGACAGTAAAGAAAAATTTAACATAAAAATCAGTTTTTATTTTATTTGTAAAGTGTTGAGAGTCTTTTTCTGACTGAGGTGAATGAATAAAGTTAAAAAAAAGACCAAAGACCTGTTGCCCACACTTTTACTAATATCTGCCCTTAATTGACTTGTCCCTCTGAGGACATAGTGTCCCCTGTAGGAAAAGCAGAACACAACTCCTGTACAGCAACAAAAACAGAGCGTCTCCAAGGGCCACACAGACAACAGTGTCCCCCGGGTGATACCGACCTCCCAGCTGACTCACCCTTTGACCCTGGTTATCACCACTTCCCTGCTATTGGCTCAGGGCGTGGCTGCAGACTTTGTTTTGTAGCAGCTCTTCTCAGGTATTCATACCAGGATTGAACCAGCAGTCACTTACAACTACAATAATATTGGGATGTTTGTTTAGCACCGGCTGTGTTTTATTCTAATGGATCTAAAGACTTGAGAAATCAAGGTGATTTTAAACTCTCTGGGTGAGTGAAGATGGAGAAGTGAAACCCAGACGCTTCAGTTGGCGTCTGCTGTCAGGAACCTACAGGACCTTGGTGTTTCTGTGTCATCGAGGTGTGAGACACCAGACCCGGTCACACGGCCGGACTCATCCACAGCCTCCTGTTTCCTGTTCACAGCAGATGATCGCAGCTTTAACAGCACAGCTGAGGAACATGGTGGAGATGCACAAACACAGTGTTTGTTTCAACTGTTCTGAAGCCAAAGTTTGGGTCATTTTCCCCCGGACTGCTGTACCTATTAAGGCCCCCAGGCCTTAGTTTGCCCAGGTCTGATCTACACGTTCTTCCATTTACCACTAACCTTGTGAAGGGAACTGTTCAGCTGATACCTTTCACCCCCCAGTGACAATTCGACCGCTCTGCTTTAGTTCAATACAAATGACTTTAAGACAAATTGAGTTTACGTCTCAATTTCTACCTATTAAAGGGGAAGGTCATTAACCATTTAGGATAAATCTTGAATTGGATGAATCTGTAATTCATCTCTGCTCCTCTGTGGGTCCAGGTGTCTGGAGCCGATCACCATCAGTCTCCTGTGAGACCAGGATTAGGGCTCGCCTGTCCACATCCATAGGAGAACATCACGGCTGAGGCCTATTCAGGTTCTTTTGGACCGGAACTACTGAAGATGGATTGAACCCACACTCAAGGGGAACAAAGCAAACTCCACACACTAGCAAACTGATGAGAAGAAGACTTGAATCACATCTGCAGCCCTGTGGACTGGTGGACTGCATCAGATGAGCAGCAGAATAAAAGCAGACATGAGTAAAGCCAAGTTTGGGGTGTTTGACAGGAGACGTAACGTTTTTGGGTTTGAAAAATGATTTGCCAACATGGAATTCTGTGTTTGGACAAGATTATCGTTTTGTATTTGACTGTTTTCTGTGCAAAATGATTTAAGAAAAGTCTAAATAGTTGAGGAAGATAAACTCAGAGTGGTAAAATAACAGATGCGGTCGATGCATTATTTGCACTTTTTAATGAAATAGAAAATTGATTGGAGGATTTTTATTCTCATGTGAATGTTTTTCAGAGAGCTGCACTGTCACAGAGGTTCCTCACACAGCTCTGCTAATAAGCAGCTCTGAGGGAGACCTGATGTAACTGTGAGATGATTATGATAATCTCATAGACTCCACACTCAAATACACAAAGAAACACACACACACACACACACACACACACACACACACACACACACACACACACACACACACACACACACCACACACACACACACACACACACACACACACACACACACACACACACACACACACACACACACACACACACACACACACACACACACACACACACACACACACTATCATAAACGCTGTGTGCATCCTCTTCTTTGTTACTAGGCAACTGGAACCAGTTAGCCCCCAAATACTACACACTCTCTCACACACACACACTCCATTACACACACATACACACACACACACAACAAAAGGTGTCTCACCTAAGTAGCTCCGGTGGTTTACACCTGAAAGCACATACATATGTAGATGCCATCAGCCTGAAGAGGCTCCTGCCTCCATGTCTGCTCAACACATCAGCATGAATTTGCATCAGAAAAATACTGCAGCTGTTGAAAACTGGCCCCAGATTTCTGCTCTGCATCATAAGCTTCTCCCACAACACTTCAGCTGTTTAAAATAAACTATACTGTATATATAACCCCAGCCTATACTAAGTAATCCCAAGTTACAGCATAAATAACCTCAAAGGACTGAGAAACAATTCAGCTCACAAACAGATTCTCCAAACCTCTTTTCTTATGTCCTTTTTGACAAACACATCACCTTGAAACACACTTGTTCCAAAGATTTAATATTTCAAGTCCAATAAAACTTCAGGAAGAAACTGATTCAGTTCAGACAGAGCAGTGATTCACAACCTATGGGTCTCAGGCCTTTGCAGGGCCAATAAAATAAAATAAAATGCCCTGTAATGCTTATTGACACCACCACTTGGGATTAAAAATCTAAATACAACATCAAATATATTAAGTAAATAAAAGGACATTTGAAGTTCTGAAGTTTTACTGATTGTTACATTAAACACTTAGTTAGATTTACTCTGGTTGTGGCTCATCATTACGGGCTGATGGTGTGTCCAGTCCAGTCCAGACCAGTTAAGAACCAATTATATAGAGCGCAAGTATCAAATTCTGGTTCCAGATCCAATGCTGCCTTATGAAAAAACAATATTTAATATCTGGAGAGAAGGGAAAACATGCACATTTACAGTTCATTTCTCTCTATATATTGAGTTTGGCCTGTGTCAAGGTAGCATCGCTTCTCTCATGTTGTTTTCTTCTGCAAAAGCCTCTGAAAGCGTGTGACGTGATGTTACTGTTACCCTGAGTTAAAGTCAGGCTGATGGGGCTAATGCTGGACAGCAGCACAGCTTTGTATCATCTCCCTTAAACCACAAAACACAATGTTCCCAAAATGTCCTTAATGAATCTGTCCTCTTAAGCAGAGCAGACACCAGACCAGTTAATGCAGCCATGTGACTCCATTAACAGAGTGAACCTGGGCCTGAACTAAGAGAAGTGTCTGATATACAGCACAACAATCTCCCCTCATCCTACTGATAATTACAGCCTGCTGTACGTTTCTCCCCACCTACAGTAGATAAGGTGAGAGGGGGTGAGGGGGTGAGGAGGGGAGGAACACAAGCACAGCCTGGTAATTACACCAGTATGATACACACCACACTGGATCAATTAACATCATGGGTTTCACTGAGCAAAAATGACTCCAGTAAAGATGGAATAGTCACAGGAATAAAAACAAAATAAACTGATTTAAAATAAATCAGATAATTCCATTACAGAAATACATTTATTTATTTGTGGCCACACACAGACTCAATGGTTAACCTAGTTTAATTAAGGGCCCAGTGCACTATTGTCTGAGAAGTATTAATAACATCAAATATTTATTTTATAAACCAAAGTCAAACTTATACTGAGCCGAATGAGGTGAATGAAATAGTCAAAATGTCCACTGTCCATTCACTTATCTGCCTTGTGTTATTGTCTTCCTGTCATATTTATATTGATTGTTTATTATCCTTAATATGTAACAGAAACAAATGAGGCTGCTCTTTTATTCCCTAAATGCCATAAAACCTTATTGACTTCATTTGTCTATGATTACCCTGTGGAGGCGCCAGATCACTTCAGAGAAAGTATTAAAAAAAAGTAAAAAAAGAGTCAGAGTCAGAGTCACTGCATGACGACACCTGAATCAACAAACTAAGGTCGTGTTCAAGGTGAGAAATAGAAAAAAAAAAAGAAAAAAACACTAATGATGACATGTACGCAAGACACACATGTTGTGTTGTGTGTGTATAAGAAACTCACACCACATGGAATCATCTGTGAACATCTCAGTAACATCAACCAGACACTGAGTTAGCTCTTCCATCAATATTCTGACACAAGTTTGGAGAATTTAGTATCTGGAGTCAGTCACGGCCAAGAGCAAATACACTCCTCCACCTTCAGGCCACTGTGAAGCCAGGTGGTGCAGCTGGGTGTGTGTGTGTGTGTGTGTGTGTGTGTGTGAGAACCAGGCAGCAGAGTTGCACCACTCACTGCATTAGGCTGATTGCTCTGATAATGCACTGTTCGCCTGCATGGACCAAACCAAAGGGCAGTGCGAGGCAGACAGCGCATTGATGCAGTATATTTATAGCCGTGCCGTCATGAGAAAACCCCCGACTCACCCCTCCACCCTCACCCACTGTGGCTCTCAGGCATCTATCTCAGGGAATCCCCTAGCAACAAGGAACTCCAGTAAGCTACCCTTCATTTATTTTCAGCTGCTGCAGACAGGCCGTCGTTGGTTTCAACTAAGACCCTGCTGCTGCTGCTGTGTGTGTGTGTGTGTGTGTGTGTGTGTGTGTGTGTGTGTGTGTGTGTGTGTGTGTGTGTGTGTGTGTGTGTGTGTGTGTGTGTGTGTGCGTGTGTGTGTGCGTGTGTCGGTGGGTGGATTTAAACAAAGTAGAATGTTTAATATATCTGAACCAAGTCAATGCCTGCCAATACACTAGAAAGGAGAGGAAATATTTTACAATTTACTGCAGTACAAGCAGATAACCTGCAGGTAGGTACAGGTACGCCAACCGCAGACTTTGCTCAGATCTGAGATAGTGCTGAGGTGCAGCAGGGTGGAGCCTCCAACAGCCCTGAGCTAATTTCTTCACAGTCAATTCCTGCCAGTCTGAGCAGCTGATGAGCTGAACAGCTGCTCCGTCCATGAAGGGTGTTTGAGACGGAGGAGAAAGCCAGGGAAGGAGAGTGACGGGGAAAGTTAGAGCGATAAGAGGCCGGGGCAGAAAATGTAGGACAGCAGCAAATAGAAAAACAACATCATGGTCATTGTGGCCAAAGCTGCCTCTAAGTGTTTAGCTAAATCGGCTTGAGTTTGAAGGATCACCCACGCAGACCTGCAGACTGAGCTTCACAGAAAATGGAAAGTGACAAATGAGAAGTAGAAAGTTAGTGGAACATGAAAAAAATGGAGAGAAGTTGTGAGTTTATATACATATATAAATATACCAGAGTGAATGCAGGAGTCCTTGATGGGTTCAGTTCAGGGTCATGCAGCAGCCAAACCCATCCTCTCTCACCCCCCTGCTCCCAATCTACCATTTACCCCACCTTTGAGTGGTTATCATGGGGGCATGGGGGCATGCTTTGAAGGCCAGACAGGCCAAGGCCTTGCGGGGCCTCCACCCACAATGTTGACAGTAGTACAGTCTAAGTATGGACGTGGCTCTAATCCCTCTATCAACACTGAGGCAACACTTTGCAACCAGTTTTACTGCAGAATAAACTTTTAGTGTCTATGCAAACTGACAGAAACGACAAGAAAAACACAAAAACTAAATTCCTTATTCCAACATTATTGATACTGACATGTACAGCCAATTCCTTTGAAATTCCAGCAAACATCTTTAACTCCAAAAACCCAGTCATTGCATTGTAGTATTTTCAGTATCAGAGCTAAAACAGCTTTTACTGATATCACAAAAATGTTCTAACATTGGACAGAGAGTAAAGGACACACACTTTTTAATTAAACTAAATACAAACTAAATTTTTTGCTTGAAAACTGTGATATAATCTATATTTTGTTAGTCTAACCTCACAGAGTCACTGTGCAATCTTGGGAATGACCCTTGAGTCCCTCTCTTATTCTGACCTAAACACAAACTCCACTATTTAAATTAAACTCAATATGAATTGATGAAGATGCGACTTAAAACTCTCAAAAATGCATCTCTACTTTGTACTAACAAGTGTCTTTGTACAGACATGGAGCCTCAGAATGATGAGGTCACTCTGAGCAGTGACAGGGTCCCTCAGGTACACCTTCAGCAGAGTGGGACCTAAATCAGTCCCTCTCCTCATTAAGCACATGCAGCAGTGGCTCCATAATAACCCGGTTCCAAACAATCTGGAGATAAAAGTGTGCCATCAGCACCAACGTGACTAAATCGCCCATTTTCAACCCCCTGTTTTAACAATGTGTGAGTCTGAAGATGTTGCACCATAAAGAAGGTGAGGTAAAGGGAGGCTTGACAAAGCAGAAATGTGAGTCATATCTTTAGTTCCTCCTCCACCCCCATCTCCTCCTCCACCTCCTTTTCCTCAGAGCTAAACAGTTGAAGCACATCGCCCAGGCAGACATCTTGTAAACATGTCCTACAATGTTTTTGATTTCTGATCTCGAAATAACAGTTAAATGCTTTAGAACCAAATAAACATAAGTCAAGTGTGTAGATGGTGTTCTTCCTCACAGCTACAGGGTAATAATCAAATACTATGAATATAAGAACATGACTGGTTCTTGTATCAAAACTGTCACAGTTGTAAAAAATTGAAAGAAAAAAAAATACTCACAATGCGAGCACATCTCCAGGGGGTAACTGGCTTCATTTCCCTAAAAGGAGAAAGAAACAGAGCAGATGTTAGAACAGTTTCAAACCCTAACCCTAGCAGAAGAACACAGTATTTGTTGACGACCCCCAGTGCAGGTTTTGACTAAAGTGACTTAAGAAATATATGACTTATGTAAAATATGTGTGTGAAGATCCAGTGTTTTGTGTTACTGTTTTGTGATATTCTATTCTATCTATTGTATGGATTTTATTGTATATTTACAACATCAGTCAATTATTCTTGGTGTTGGTTCATTTAATTTATTCTTTAATGACTCCATAAGCCCTCAATATACCATCAAGCCCGTAATATATATATGTATGTATATACGACGTATGGTGACAAACGGATGATGAATCTTTATTTCATCCAGCACAGGTACGAAGGCTTTTCAAGCTCGTTTCTGTCCCAGTTCACTGCAAAAAATCTTAAATCTTTTCAGACAAACTACACTGATTGGAAAGCAAAAGCCAATCATTGGGGAGTTTCACCCAGCGACACAGATCAGATAACTGTCAGGGCTCATGGCCGATAGCAATGCAATAACCACCATGTATTTCTCTCTCTCTCTCTCTCTCTCTCTCTATATATATATATATATATATAAGTATATATATAAGAGTTTAATACAGCGTAAAGTTCTGCTTGGCTATGATTCCAGGGAGATAAGGTGACGGTTCCATCTCCACTCAAGCTACAAGTGCTGTTAGACTGCATGTAAATGCACCAACTGATGTGGGGAGAAGGCGATTGCAGCAGTTATGTAATGCACTGGCTTCCACTGAACAACAGCAGACTTGCCTTAGTTGTGGTATTTTAAGAACAGCGAGAAGGAGGTGACTCAGGATTAGCCACAGAGGGCAACTTAGCATTTGACACCCTATCAGTAGAGTGGAGTCAGACAGCAGTCCACCGATCAGAGGAACCAAGTCAGACAACAACCAGTGCAGGAGGTTGAATTCCAGTCTACTTCAACCTGTGGCACATGAGGAGGTCTATACTGGGACCAGGTGTGTCACCAACCCTGTGGTTCAAAGGTTAAAAGTGATTTTTTTTGTTCACTTCTGGCCACTGAACCCATTGAGGCAAAATCCTCTTGATCAGCATCTTTGAAAAGGGCCTGAACTGTACTTGGACGTCAGCAAGAGTTTGGGTTCAAGTTCCTGAACCAGTTACATTCAAGAACAGCTTCCTGGTTTCATCCACATGCTGCAATTTGAGACACACTGTTAGTCACACCTTCTTCTGCAACTAAATAAGTCATTGAAAAGTGGATGGTGGGGATCAATAACCTCATGGTGTTCTTCAGTCTTCCTGTAAAAATTGGCCATTTGTTGAAAATCCCACTCACCAAATTATTAATACTTCATTTTCCAAAAGAATTAAACATAAAATAAAACAGACATTGTTTATGGTAACACCTGGGAGGTGTGCATGACATGTCAAAAGTATATTTATTACTAGAAAAAGGAGTACAGTCATAGAGATGTAGCTGTTTCAAGAAATTACTAATGTGTGAAAAAATAGATTCGCTTCCAAGATAAGATAACGTTTCCCTTACTCCCTACTCTGTTCCTGTACAAGTTTCTACACTTTCATCCAGGAGTGGAAAAGTTCTGCAAGAAACTTTTAGACAAACAGCATGAGAAATATATCTATAGTATAGTTTTACTACAGTTTTATTCACTTTATCATTTGGAAAGGACAACTACCCTGGTGTTTAATGTCAAATTCTGGATTATGTTCTGTCTGTAAAAAAGAAAGAACTAATGTAAATGCTTTGTTTGCCAAACTTGATGAAGTGGGATATGACAAGCTTGGTCGTTGTGTCACTATCATTTCTGAGGTTTACTGTCCTTCAGTGGTAAGTGTAGGGTCTCTGGATATAAAAAGCCTCATAGCAAAGCAGATTTGTTTCTGAGGATTAGGGGTTTACTCACTAAGGCCTGCCTTAGGTCACTGGTTAGCCTGGCTCAGGGTCAGGAGTTACTGCCTCTTTGGATGCAACAATTTTGTGCATCTCCCTCTGAGCCTCTCCTTTAAAACGCTGCTAATGGAAAGATTTCAAGTCATTTTCTAATAAATGTGCAAAAGAAAAAGAGAGGGAAAATGAGGCAAAAGGAGAAAGAGCCATGAGAGACTTGCGTTGGCTCATCAATAATGCAGGTTTCATTTGGAATCAATTAGGTCTTAGCACACAAAACACATTTTGCATAATGAAGAGCCCTGCATTGTGGCTGGTTCAGCAGGAACATGAAGGCCATCCGAAAAAAGACCAAACTAATTTTAGAACAGCAGGACCTAGATATGAAATCCTGGGAAAAGACGTACTCAGGGCCATGGACATGGACCAAAATGGTCTCCCTCTGAATGCTGTTCTCTTTCTCACCTTGTTTGGCCTTGTTTCGTTTTCTACCACGACTGCTTCAGTGTGGATACGCAGAGGCTGAATATCAATTGTAATATTCAAAGGATTGCATTCAGACCTAGGAGTCAATTTGAAAATAATTATCCAAGTCTTTGGGGCCAGTAGAAACTCTCCTCTCCTCTTCTCTCCAGAGATAATACTTCTTTCAACATCTTTCAACTTCAAGTGAATGTTCAGTTACTTACAACTACACTTTTTGGATATTGTGACCTGGTTCAATGTCATCTTCACAGGTATTTAGTTGCGTAGTATTTTATATTATATATAAAATATTAATTATTTGGTTTGTGAAAATAGATCGATCGTTCTCCATATGTACCCTAAGGGAAAGTATATCCGTAATTAACACCAAACAGATTAGTGGGCTGCTACGGCCAACATGATCCAGTTATACTAAAAATACAGACTATTTCACCACTAGGGGTGCCCTGGAGCTCTGCCTTGTCTGGGAGGTTTGATGTCTGGAATTCACAGCAAGATGTTGATGTTGATGTTTCCTCATTTTCAAATTCAATGCACTCAGGGAGCAACTGCACTGTGGTGTTTTCTAACGGCACAAATCACACCTTGAAAGATGACGCTGCAGAAACACCACCTGTAAATCTGTCAACCACATGCAATTTAATTATGGATATGACTGAATTCCCACTTTTAAATATAAATGTTCATAGTACAAACTTCACCTAATTCCATTTCAAAACTTTGCCAATTTTTTTTTCACGTCAGCAGACAACACCGTCCAATATTTTATCTACTACAAAAAACTTCTTGTTGTGACAGTTTAATGTTACTTTCAATTTTTGCTGAGCAGACTGGCTGAGTGTCCAGGCAAATGGACATCCACTGACAGAACAGACCAGAGTGGCAGCCCGTGCCAGGGACTGCTGCTCCACTGCGGGCTGAGAACTACACCAGGAAAACGGTAAGCGAGGAAAATAAATCCACACTGAGTGGGATGGTGGGCTGTGTAGCGTGGATCAGATAGTGTTGAAGATCACTTGTGCTGCTGGTTCACTGAGGGCTTTTATCTCTTTTACATTAGCCAAAAGCTCAATCCTTATGTGGGTGGTGCTTGATTGCTACGGTTCCCTTAGCATCAGCTCATTCCAATACATGATTAAGCAACAGTGCATCCCTGCCCCCAACCTCCGTTCTGATGGAGCGCAGGTCAGCGTTTAGATTTTTGGGGATTTTCCTGCAGATAAAGAAAGACTTCCAGAGTTCTGTCAAATGTTAATTCATGTCCAAATTAAAAATTAATCAGTTATAGAGAATTAATAATTTTTCGGCATAGAAATACAATGTTAATGTGTCTTTTGCATCTGTTTTCATTTGTAACTAATTTCATTTAAAGCATTACTAACACAGCTAAATGCGAAGAAGAATATAAGACAAATTTACATCATCCTTAGAATTTGCTTCTGTATTATGTCAAAAAAAGAGCCATAACACGTGGAGAATAGCCATTCCTATCATGCATCAGTGATTAAAGATTGAGCTCTTGGCTGTAAGAGCAGTAAATAGTGAAGGTAAAAAAAACTGTTTAATTTGTTGCATATCTTTGCTGCACATCACTAAAGGTTTGTATGTGTTTGAATTGTTTAATGAAACCTAGAACTATTGGTTTGGTCTAATCTCTTGTTGGATGAGGAACAATGCAAACCTAAAACACGCAACTGATTATTATAAAAGGTCTGCTACTGTCAATCGATGCCCACAGAACTTCAATTATTGATCTGAAGATCGATGCTCAAAAAGAAAACAACGTAGCTGTAGCCTTCTGTGCGTGAATATTAGACTGTTGGTACAACTGGAGTAAAAAAAGCATTTATGCATCAAAAAGAGGAGCAGGAAGAGAGAAAGTGGACTGACTCCACAGGGACAGAGATAAAGGCAGGAAACAGAACACAGTTCTGGCCCCAATAGTAGCAGAATGGTCAGGACAATATGAGTTGAGCTGGAACACGAGATCAATGTAACTGGTACAAAAAACAGACACTGCAGATGGGAACTAGTCACTTGCAGAGGTTGCTTTATGCACTATTTTGGTCTTAATTTAATTAATATCCACTTAACATTACTTATGTATCTGAAAAAAATCAGAAAGTGATGTGACTTTTATATATACTGTAAGTCTACACATTGAGAATTGATTATAGAATTGAGATCTATAAGTCCTGGTTATAGATCTCAATTCGATTTTCTACAGTAACAATGCTGTCTTACTGTTTAATACAGTTCTGTATGAGTGAATGTGGAACCAGCTACTGACATGAACAGATTTCAGATTTAAAGATAGACAGGTACAGATACAGAAGAATAGGAGAAAGAAAAAGACAGAGAGACATCTGCATAGGGTTGGGAGAGACAGACAGACAGACAGACAGATAGACAGGTAGGTGCTGTTGCAGGTGTCAACAGCATCAGTGAGCACACCGCGTTCCATTTTACGTTCGTAGTGGAGGAGACAAGTTGTGCGGACGTTCCGTTTTTTTGCGCCGTGTGTTCACATGTTCTACGATAAATAACTCACGCAGTTCAAGACCTGAACGTATGGACATATGTGCGTAGGTCTGTAGTCTACAGTAGGTCATCTGTACAGTTCAGGTTTCTGGAGTGTGTGTGTGTGTGTGTGTGTGTGTGTGTGTGTGTGTGTGTGTGTGTGTGTGTGTGTGTGTGTGTGTGTGTGTGTGTGTGTGTGTCGGCTAAGGAATATCTGGGCCACGGGCTTCAGGCTACTGTCAGCCCCGGGGCTGCTGCACAGAAAAAACGACGCGGCGCCAACACACAGCGACGGACGAGTCAAAGAAAATCATTTCCTTCTGTGTCGTCGACCGTTACAATCGAAGTCGAAGCCATTGCTCGGCTGTCAAATCGCCATATTAATGTAGGGACGAAGGCACAGGCCCGTGTCCGCCACCGCCGCCGCCACCGCTGTGTTTACCAGCGTAGAAATGCAGTAGTAGCCGCTTTCTTACCATCTTGCTGGTCGAATGATGAAATCCAGACGATGTAAACGGAAATGAGAGGACGAGCAGCAGCAAGGGGAGACGACGAGCCGCCGAAACCTGCGTTGGAGAAACCGAGGGGAAGACACGACGGCTGGGCTGCTGTGTTCTGGGCTCTCGGCCTGGCTTTTCCGCTCCGCTTCTGCCGTCGCTCGCTCTGGGTTTTACGCCGTCTCTCTCTCTCACCGTCACGGAGGGTTCTTCTTCTTCTACTCCGTCTTTTCCTTTCACTGCAGTGGTGAAGGGAGGGAGAGCCGCTGGGAGGAGACAGTAAGAGGAGGAGGAAGAAGAGAAAGAGGAGGAGGTTCTGACAGGCGGGCGGCGGCGGAGGGGAGAAGGGGGAGGTGCGGTACTGTACATCCGGGAACTTCGTGTTTAAATACAGCAGGGGGCAGCAGGGGCGGGAGCACAGGGGGCCGGGGCACACACGGGCACAGGGGTCGTTTTTTTTACACTATTAACTGCATCAGTGCGTCGCGTCACATCACAACATGGGCCACAATGAGAAAACATGGGTCACATCTCTAACCCAACCTTTCCTCCTGGAACAGTGAGTGGTGAAGTGGTGTAGCTTCTCCAAAGGCGATCAGGTCAGGAAGACAAACATGCTCCCACAGTAACTTTACCTTTTCTCTTCTCCAGTTTGCTTCACAAAATACCTTAAAATGACCTTAAATATGGAGTAAGTCCAATTGAGGTAAGTAGAAGAAAATATATTTTTTAGACAATTGAAGAATAAATATACATTCTGTGATGTGTGACATATTCTTATCTGAACCCTTGGATTTAATCACTGTAACGTGTTTTACAGCAAGGAAACCAGGGATTAGTTCCCGTGTTCGTGTCTACTGTGCAAATCATTGTACTTTTTCGCTATCTACTGGTGATACTGCGGTACTGCAGTCTATCTAATACCAATTGTTGGAACCATTTCTTACTTTGTAATGTTACATGATATTTAGTTAACAATAAAGCCAAAAGAACACCTAATCTTTGCTTTGAAAACAGACTCAAACTCCTTTTCATTCTGCATAAATCCACTTTCATGGTGCCTCAGTGGTCAATTGATAATTAGTTGAAAAGTTGACATGTGCATTAAAAAACTTTGGCATAAATACATTTCATGTCAAAAAATAAAGACAGCCACAATAGCCATATTAAAAACAAGTGTCACAGCTTTATCGCAATACCTCTGTTTTACTTTGGTTGCATAGGTGTTTTTTACAAAAAAATACAAACAAACTACCACACAGTTTTACCAAAATTAACACGCACAGTAGTAGAAAACTTTTCAGTATATCATATTACAAATAGCTTCCACAACAGTTACACAGTTTGAAATTATTTTCTGATAGTTTCAATATATAAACTCAAGCACTCGGTCTAGGCCATTTGAAAGAGGTAGAGATCACAGACCCACAGACTTCCTCTTCAACTACTGTGTCACACTTTGTACAGTCCACAACCTTACATACTACACTGATATTCACACAAAACACAACATTTAGATCAGAAACAATAGCCTTGGCCTCACTGTATCCTTCTTTATATCAGTGCTATGAGTATTACAGTATATCAATATATAGTATTTTTAAAAACAAAACTTTACTCTTAAAATCTTGTCAAATGTTAGTAGGGCACAACATGGCACAACTGTCAAAGACCATGGTCTACATTGTTACAGAATGTTTGTTTTACATTTGGAACAAGACAGAGGGTTAGATACAGTAGATGGATTTTTTTTTTGTTTTTGTTTCACTGAAGTACCTGGTCATAAAAAGTTGACCATCAACTCGCTGACTGACCCACCACCACATTGATTGCTCTGTCCGGATTAATATTGTTGAAGATGATGAGTGGACTGAAGATAAGAAGAAACACTCTCCACAAGTTCTACCAGACGCCATTAAGATAAACAGTTATGACTGGGATATAACAACTCCATAAAGATACATTTTACTGACATTTTTGCACTCATCATCATCATGAAATAATCACAAGTAAAAACAAGTGAGAAACACAGACAGCTACTTGATATTGTTTGTCTTCCTGCTCCAGAAATTGTAGATTTAACCAGATAATCATGCATGGTCAACAGGTACCAAGTGATTTTGCAGAATAAAAAAACAAACATATTATTTATCTTCTAATCAATGAAAAATCAATGTGCAGACTGATTGGCTTGAGCGGTACATTTGGTTTTAAAAGACAGTGTGTGAAAAGGAAACAGTCAGAAGAAACAACTCCTTGAACAGATAAAACACTGTGTTGTGATTGTGCTCGTGGACCTTCCTGTTGTTCCTCACTCAGATAAACATCTCCTTGTTGACCCACATGAGTGTTCTGGTGTCGTTGGGTTTGCACTCGTACTCGATGCTGTTGAAGCTGTTGCCCCACTGACAGTGGTCTCTCTTATTGTAGTTGTAGTACTTCACCTGCCACACGGTCTCAAACATCCCCACCTCTGTAAACTGGAGGACAAACACACACGACCAGTCACACAGTGTAACTGTGCAGGACTCACGACCACCAGTTTCTCCAGTGGTTCAGGTCGACTCCGGGAAACACATGCAACAAATACTGAGATACAGAGGAGAAGTGAAGCAGTAACCATAGAAACAACTGTATCATCAGAGTAATGTTAAAATATCTGTAGCCATAGAAACAGCTGTGCCTGCAGACAGATACAAATAATGGACACAAACACCGTAGTAAGATAATGATTAGCACTACAAGTGTCAGTAATATTCTATAGATTCTCTTCTTTAAATGTCAGAATTTCTGACACAATTCTCAGAAAGGGTGGACAGAGTAGGCACCACACATTTTATTATGATAGCAGACAGGCAGACAGACAGGCAGACAGACAGACAGACAGACAGACAGACAGATAGATACATTCCTACCTCTATACTGATTTGAACTGGTTGCCTCTCTCCACTCTTGGTGTGTGAAACCCCTTCAGTGTCATACTGACCCGTGTAAACAGCTGACTGAGGGTCCTTGGACTGCATCTCCAGAGGAAAGGTCACCCCACCCACGCTCATTGACCTGCGCACAGGTTAAGATATGTCAACAAACATTTGTAGAACCAGTGGTGGAACAAGTCAGGCCATATCATGAGGCTGGGTCTAAACTTTTGAAAAGAAAAGAAAGGGAGTTGGGACGACCAGGGAGCAGTGCCATGGTCGGTTCACCTAAATGAGAACCTGGCCTAAGCCTAAACCACTTGTGTTTAGGTAGTCCAAAATTACTGAAACGAAAAGAAGAAAAAGATTAACAGGTGCTAAACACCAGTGGTTCCCCAGTGGTCTCTTCAGGATACACTATCGGAACAGAATAAATAATTTAATATAACATTTAATGTCATTACAGTAACTCTAAGACCTCTTCTTGGAATTCATGACCTGGATGAATGAAAATCTTCACACATTACAGTAACTGGACTCTCTAAGTTAGTTCAGTAACTTGTCTGGGCTACAAAAAATAATCATGACTTTTTAAATATTTTATGACCACAAAAGGCATGTGACCCACTTAAAGCGGGCGACCAGTTAAGAATCACTGCGCTACACTTTCAGTTGCTTTCCTCATATTGTATTCTGTCACTGAAGATAGTTCAAGAAATTAAACGGAGCAGTTTTCCCCTTGAACTCATGGGGGCGGTGCTGTGCATTATTGCCTGATTACGACCACGAAAAGAAGTGCGTGAAGAAGACAAGAGTCGAACGACAACAGAAATGTCGACTATTTTCATCAAGTTATATTCCACCCTCTTGTGTCTTGTGTAGAGAGAACTCTACCCCAGGTCCTTAAGAACCAGTAGTCGATGACGTTGCTAAGTTAACCAATCACATATCAGTCATTCTAAGGTCTTCAATAAGCCCGTAGTTACGATTGGATGTTGAAACAACACACTGTCTCCAAGCAAACTATCCAGCGACCGTAGCCCGCGAAAATTAAGTTTTCTCGAGCGGACATTTTCAACCCATCACCAGAATATACACCATAACGCCACAATCGAGCGAACATTTTGAGACTAACATGACATGTTGGTTCTCGATGAACGGACTACAACGCGGGATAATCTGTACAACAGGGCCTTGAACTCATCTTCAGGAAGGGGAAGATGGCGTCTTGTACAGATGATCAGAGTTTTTGGTGAGTACAATGTTTTTTGTCTTTTCACATTGTATTATAATTGTAACATTATTGATGGGTGCATGTCCAGTCGGTGACAGTTGTGACAGTATTGAACTCTGTGGCTTCGTTGCCTAAGTAATGGCGTCGTTATTGCTATATGAGTTAGCATGGATATAACGACTGTATTATTGATGGCCACGACAAAGGTATTCTATACACTTTGGTACAATATTGAAGACTATTTAGCAAACAAACACACGTTGATCCACTGTATTTACGCATGACATTGTAAAGAGTAAGTAAATATGGTTCATAAATTTGATAAACTGTAGGAACCGATTCAATTAGTCCTTAAAACATGACTTATTCGGATGTAGGGAAATAAAAAAATCCCCACATTTCTATTGGCCTTTGTGTGTTTGACTCGAACATCAGTATTAGTCTACGGATACTTGAATGTGTTATAATGTTGTTGAGAGTAGAGTGAGTAGTAAGATTTTGAAGTGGTTGGATTTACCACGTACTAATCAACTGATAGTTCTCAACATTAGAACTCTGCATGGGATACAACTACTCAACTGTATTTATTTATTTATTTTAACTACAGCTGTTTGTGTTGTATTCTTGAGTGTTAACCGTGTGTGTGAAATGAGAACAGGCGTCATCCGACCTACTACAGTGAAATATTCAAAATACACACTGAAGCAGAATACACACACTGCTTACAAGAGTCCATCTACGTTTGACACAAAACCCAAAGACCAGAGTCATAATCTGAGGATTTGACATGTGGCCAGTTGAGGTTTATGTTGCCTTTAGGTGCCGTTTGTAAAATCCTGTTCTTCTGTGTTGTACTGGAGTTCCTCTACTTGTCGAGCTTTTTGAATGATCAACTGTTGGATGTGAAATTTTAATTTATTTAAACTGACGTTTCCATTATTTTAAATTTAAGAATTAAATATCAGATTTGACATTTTCCCCAACACCCTCCACACATTTACTCTGTTGGAGAATTGTTTCACATAGTGTCTTCGTTGTTTGATTAGAAAATGCACACTGAGTTTTAACAACCCAGTTATTCCTGGATGAACTTGACAGTTCAACTGTGTTCCCTAACACTAAACTACACAGCAGTGAGGCTACAGTTTATCACCCTGTAAAACAGAAACACAGGAAGTCACATGTAAAGTTAACATTTGACCTAAACTGTTTTATTACAAGTATGTCTACTGTACCATCAATACCATACAAGCCTCATACACACATATTCCAAGTCCATCCATCTGTGGACATGGACAGTGTGGGTGGAGTCCTGGGTTGAAGGACATCCAACCCGATGTGGTTCCTTTACAGTAAATGTTGTTTTTGTATAAACTGATGACTAGGATTCTAATGACAACGAGTGGGTCATAGGTTCATCAATGAAAATACATCTAAACATTGCATGACTGTAACGATGTCGTGGCTGAGTTTCTATTTAAACCAAATCAATTCTCGACTCTTTCTACAAATGTGAAGAGTGACTTACGTTGCTTGCACCGCTCCTGGTTTCACCACCACCTGGACCTTGTACTTGGATCCCGTGAGCAGTTTGATGGTGCGCGTTTGACCGAACCTTGCGCCGTCAGATTTGAAGTAGACTGCGCTGTCTTTGGGAAGCATCTTCAACGTAATCCCGATTTTGACGATGTGCGGGGCCTCGGCCATGTTTCAACACACAGAAAGCTATAGGTCTGCACGGCTGGTTTTTGGTTGTTGTATGTGTATTTTCTGAAGGTCTGCGCTCGTAATCAGTCCTGACGGACGGAAAAAATCCGTGCGGAGAGGCTCATGGTAGAGACCATACAGCAAGGAATTGCGCCGCGCTGCGTAATCCTTTCTACCGTGCTGGCGCTCCAGATTAAATCCCAATCCTAATGCTCTCTCTCTGATTCTCTCTCTCTCCCTCTCTCTCCCTCTCTCTGTCTGTCTCTCCCTCCCTCTCTCTCTCTCTCTCCCTCCCTCTCTCTCTCTTTCAGGTCGCATTTTACTGTATAGAAATCCCACTGTGCAAAATCCAAAAATGTATGAAATATAATTATAATAAGTTACTCACCGTGAAATTGAAGAAACTCACAATGATTCAACCGTTCTGATTTTCTCACCCTTTAGTCTCCTTTAGGTAGAATGGTATGAAGCTACTGATAGAAGGAGTCGAATCAGAAAAATTAATAGTTTCATAGATTAGCCTTTGTATGGACCAGGTTGCTGTTATTGAATAAGTAAACGTACATAACACAGATCTGTGTTAGGGTCTCAGCGCAACACCGGCATACTGTACTGTACGTCTACAGTACTGTATGTACTGAAGTGTGATACTAAAGTACAACCGCTAGAGGGAAGGACTCTACCACACAAATTAAAGAGACGCTCTTTCACTCGCGCTGCAACTTAGGTCATATACAACGCACGGGGATCGATGCAGGAAATCCACTCGATGTAATAAGGAGTGACGAAAGGGAAAATAAGTATAAAACCAGCAAATAAATTACAGGATGAAACAAACCGGGGAACAAAACACTGAAGGAAAAGGTGACCAGTATAACCTCCTACTCAGTGGATACATCCACATTTGATAGAGGAGATCTATCTTATGGTGGATTCTCATGATTCATTAAATAAGAAAAGGACTCTAATGTTTGTGTTAAAGTCATGCATTTTAACTTGTCTAGCCCGGAGCCAAACAGAGACAACAATCACTCTGCTTGTTTGGTCAGATGGCCGTTTCCCTGGCTGCGTAAGACCTGCGTCATTTAGCGCTTCTTCTCTTAAATACGACTGTCACATGAAGCCAACGGAGACCACCTACCGACCGTCCAGTGGTTTGTGAGAAAAAGAAAAGCGAGAAAGGGGGAGTGAGTCTTGGGGACGTTGTGGGAGGGTGAGCGCGTTCTCCCCCAGCTGAATGTCTGTGGATGGATCCCCTCCTTCTTAACCAGCCCCTTGTCCAATCTTGCGCAGATGGTCGCAGAGGCCAAAGGAGAGAGAAAACCATGAAGCGGTGGAATGACATGAAGGCAACCCTCTAGCGCTTTGACTCATACAGTCCTGCTTGTGGTCCAGTTAGTGCACACTAAGGTCGAATCAGCTCCACACACCTCTGGCAAGGAGAGCACTTTGTTGCATGTGCGAATGCCCGCGGTTTTGCCGGCGCACTCCACGACTGCGCTGGTGATGCCATGCCAAGAAGTCACACCAGCGACGAGATCGGCGGCGGCAGCACAGGGGGCACGGGGCTCTGGCTGAAGAGCTCTACCGCACGCCGGGCGCAGGATTACGCACTGAAAGATGTGGAGTCCGGGCACGGGGAGATGAACAACGCGGTGCGCGTCGGAGACGGGCTCCTGTCTCCCGGAACGACAGGTGCGGCGGAGAGGAAGCAGGGAGCCCGGCTCAGTCTTCTGGGGAAGCCGCTGACCTACAGCGCGCAGAGCGGTCGCCGGAACGCCCGGTACCGACGTCTGCAGAATTACCTCTACAATGTGTTGGAGAGACCTCGTGAATGGGCGTTTATTTACCACGCTTTTGTGTGAGTACAACGTTTGGTGGCTATTTACCAGCAACTTTCGACATGTGTACTTGTACTTTATTTCCCTACTTTTCATTTACCACTTGTCTCGACCAAAATGCCGACTCTTTAAGAAATGTGTTGAAATGAGTCCTAGGAAAAACATACATGGCAGCATTAATGTCTCTCTAACCGATGAAATTAATGTTAATCACTGAGTAATTAAAATCATATTGCCAAACCCAGGCAATGCCATTAGGCTTACCATTAGCTGTTCCGTCCTCATTTGTAAAACAAAATACATTTAGTATCTCTGCTCAAATCCATTTCCGGTGAAGACATCCTGCCTAATTAGCCTGACTCAATTAGTGGCTGTGAGTTATTACAGGTTTCTAATGACGATTGTTATCACCTGCTGCTCCAGTCATAGTTGCCAGGAAAAGCTTCAATACAAAAAACAGCATCAGTCAAAGCATTAAAATCAACACCAAATACAGCACTGTCAAATTAACAGTGCTGTATTTGGTGTTGATTTTAATGCTTTGACTGATAACTTATAGAGCTGCAGTTTAAATGAGAAAAGGCGACAAAACATATGCATGACTCAGTCAGGGGTCTTGGCTTGTGATTCTGCTGGGAGGCAGAAGTCTCAGTCAAATGACTCAGACCGTCTTCAGTTGCCTCGCCTATGTTCACTTGATCAATACCTGTTGCATACTTAAAAAAATTGCAGCATACTAAGTCACATGGCCAGACTCAAACTTACGCCCAATATTTGACCCAGGGCAATCGGTCCTAAGCATGACACTTCTGAGGGAGAGAGAGAGCTAACATTGAAAAGGAAATTGTGCGATGTTGTAACGGGAGGATGACATTGAGATGATTAGTGTGATGGAGGAAAAAAGGATGGAGGCTTCAGTTCTACTCTGAAGCTGGAAGGAGGGGATACAGAACCATGGCTTTAGTCTTTTAACATCACATTAGAGAGAGATGATCAAGAAAAACCTGGGAAAGTACCTCTAAAGAAGATAAAATATCTTAAAAACAGACAAACATTTCTAAGCTGTGCAAAGCTTTATTTGTAAATGAATTCACCTTCCTCCAGCTAAATTAGTGGTTAAATTCGGGAATATATGCAGCCTGCTCTTGCTTCATGTAGTCTTTGTTTTTACCATTGGACCTAACTGCAGATGTGCAGGCAGCAAAATTGAGAATTTGTCTGAAGTAATTAGGATTGGTGCTAAGATTGGTTGATGCGGTTTGTATTCTTAGAATATTTAGGCAAAATGGCCCGTACACGCTTTCGTCAGTTTTATGTGAATGTGCCTACAGCTTTGAAAATAGTCATTTGATATCTTAATAACATTTGCAGTTGTTGGACAATCTAGTGATTATTTTACTACGTACAAATAGAGGGTTATGACAGCGTCCCGTATTTTATTTTAGTCTTCTCTGCCCAGTCCTTTTTCTCTCAAGTCTTTGTCGGGTATGAAGTCTACCAGACTCAGTGGGTTTTATAGTCCACATCTATCTCATTTGAGTGATTTCCCGTGTTGCAAAATAAACTCCTCTTTCAACATATTGTTGTGGCTGCATCCTTATGTCTGTCCTCCAGTGTTTAGATCATGTCACAGTCACAAGTCCTGACATGTGCACAGGTGTTGGTCAGTGTTCACAGTTTTCACTGTAAATGTTGTCTTTGCAGGAAACATCACTCTGTGTGTCACGTATCCTTTAGTTCAGTATAGGAGGCTATAGGAAGCTAACATGACTGAATGTTTCCTGTCTGACTTTTGGTTATTTCTCTGTTTTTCTCTATTGACTTTATATGAACATGAGTTCAATCTTGGCACAGGTTTTACTGAGTTTAGTTGAAGAACAGACCCTGCTAGTACAGCACTAGCCTCACTAGGCAGTATATCCATGGCTGAATATACTTAGTACAGTAAAAGCACATGGTCCGTCTACTTAAACCTCTGGTAGGAAAGGTTGTGCTGTGAGAAGGAGGAAGTGGAGCTGTCAGAGAAGGGGCTTCAAAACCGGATGTTGACTTTTTATTTGCTCAGGCGGGACAGCTGAGGTCAGTGGGGGTTAAGTTGTTACATCTGCTCTGGACTACAGCCTCCCACACTTGCTAGCTAGCATCAGCTGCAGATATAAAGCAAATTCATTTAACTACTGTAAAACACTTGAAATAAAGCAAAACCACCAACATTTGAAGCATTTGGCCCCAAAGTTCCACTCAGCTCAACTGCAAAGTGAATTTCTTAAATTTAAATTTCTTTTTATCCAGTAGCCAGTTGGATCATGAACCCATGTAGTCTTTGTGGGTAAAGTTCAGGGGTTGAGCTCACAGGAAACTTACAAATCATGTTTACATCTGCATCAGAAGAATTAATGCAGTAACAACAAGAACAGCAAAGACTGGAAGAATTTAAGATCAGCTGATGAAGTGATATTTTATATTTTAAAAAGTCAAGACTTGACATAGAAGTGTCTGCAGATTTGACCCATATTTTCTAACCCGAACTAAACAAAATATTATTTGATATTTCATAAATAAATGCAGTGTTTTAATTTTTGATTAGACTACTCATGTTTTAATTTAGCTTTCTAACAGGTAAAGTGCTGCACATCTAAAAAGTGCTGCATATATAATTCACTGCATCATTGTCCAAAAATACTGCCAACCATTTTCCATTACACTAAACCACAGGTAATACACACGGAAACACTTTATTTAGATGCTCTGCTACGAAGTGTTGTCCTTTTTATCAACATCAACTGTGTTTATGGAGGCTTCAACCTCAGGTCAGATGACAGAAGTCATTGACACTGTCCTGGGAAGACACTGTGAGAGAAACTTTTAGTTACCCTTGGGTGACTGTCCTGAGTTCCCCCTGCATGAGACTGCTTCTCCAATTGTTAATTACTGAAAAGTATGTCCCAGTAATTGTCCTGGCCCTTGTATTCTCAGACTCCTGACATTTTTGTGTGAATTCCTTGAAGGATTTATCATTTAAGACATTCCAGTCCCATACATTACTGCACCAGCAGCAATCTCCAGAATTAGATTTCCAAAAAGATAGAAGAGGATTTGGCCACGGTACAATCTCAGTGTCTGAGTGGACTCCCGTAGCTGTCTTTGATACTATGTCTACTGAATTACCTATTACATTATATACATATGCTTTGTAGTTGGACGACAGCATTGTTATGGTTCTGGGTTTTATTGTTTGTATAAAGTTCGCAAAAGCTCCATGGAGGAGGTGAAAGGGTGGAGGTGTAGGTGTTGGACTTGCCGTACAGCAGTGAAACATTAATTTGCTCCTGCAACTGTTGATGAACAATGCACCATTTTGAGGAGGAAATCATATGGTGTTCTTGTAACATTGACATTTGGCCATCATTAGATGATGCTGTTCTACTGGGACTGGAAACACAAAATAACAAGCATTAGATTAAAAGGAATAACATGTCATGGCTTGACCCCATTCATGCACCAGTGAAAAATGTGTTCTTTTAATGATTATTTAATTGCATCTCTCAGCCAGCAGCGTTAAATATTTCATTTTACAGTTACCACTGATGATTTGTGGAAACTGCTTTAACCCATTAACTAGTTCAACTTTAACTTTTGCTGAAGCAAATCATAATTTATTGATATGAAGCCATTTTAAGCTTTCATGCCATTTTAAGAAGACATATTTTTGCCTCCTAATCAATGAATGAATTGAGTTTTCTCATTTTTGTTTTGTGTTGTGCATACAAATTAAAACACTCTACAGTAAACCTAAAAGTCACCAAAAATATGAAGAAGAACCCACTGCCAGCCCAAAATTCATCATTGTGTAATAGTAGAAACAAATATAAAGTCAAGACAAATGACAAACAAACCCTTTAACCCCTTAAGGATTAGGTTACAAGGTGCAAAGGTACAAAAGTTAATTAATAGTTTTTATAATAAGACAGGTTTAATTAATTTTAGTTTTTACTTGTAAATTAATTAAATTTCTCGCTTTCTTTTGGCTGTTTCTTCCAGTGGTCACTATAGTAGACCATCTGCCCCATGTCCTGACATCACTTGTCATTCCTGCTGTTACTCCAACCATCTCTGTCCTGTTTTTTACAACATCCCCGTCTCCATCTTCTTGTTCTCTTCTCCTTTATCCTAAAACTCCATCGCCAAGATCTTTTGTCCAACATCTGCATACTCTGGCCTCAGTACATGTCTAAACTACTCTCTCTAATCTCTGTCTCTCTAATGAATTCATTCTTCACCCTGTAAACCCTAGTCAATGTCAATATAGAGATTTCAGTCTCTTCATCTTCATCTCATTGACTTTTAGCTCCTGTCCATCAGGCAGAGCCACTGTTTCTACTAAGAGAAACATCTTCACTCAACATGTCCGACCTCCTAGTGGATGTTTACCCTAATGACAATATCAATGTCAATTCAATGTATCGTTTGGACGTGTGCAGTGAAATTTGAAACAGTTGTAAAAAAATTATGTGTAAGTAAAGGACAATGAATTAAATGTAAGTTTAGACACTTTGTGAAGTCTTGGCCTTTTCTGTCAATTCGGGTATGTATGGTAAAGCTGCTCATCACTTTGTTGGTGCATGTGTTTGAAAACTTCTTTGTGCGTCAGGATGGTCAGACACCCGGATGTTTTGAACATAGTGGCCGATGCCTGCTAAACTGTGCTCCTACACTGAAGCATTAGGATTCATTCTGCTAATGATATAGCGTGTCTTGAGCTAATCACATTTGGATGAAATGGGTTCCAGCCACGGTTTGCATTAGGAGCAGTGAACATCAGATGTTTTCCCTTCTCTGTGTTAATGATGGTCCTGATTTAGTGTACGTTCAATTTGACAATTTGACGTACCACGTCTTCTGTCTGGGATCTACAGATCAGTGGAATTATGTATGTATGTTTTGTAGTTAACTGATTGATAACAAGAAAGATGTTTCGAAAAGTCCTAAAATAAAAAGAGGAACAGAAGACCTGATGTCAGTGTAAAAGGTGATGTATTTATTTAAGTACAACTGTGTCACCACAGCTCATCCTACAAAAACCCTTCCCTTCTGTAGAATATGATGTGTTGATATGTCGAGCAGAATTGATTTTATATCTGTATTCTTTGCTGGCACAGAGGCATTGAAGCCAAGTGTTTTGCTGCACTTTTGGCCACAATAGTAGTAGGACGTTTACAGGTGTTGAAATACTACCACTCGTCCTTGTCGGTGGTCCGACAGCACAGATCCCCTCTGAGAACATCTTTGAGTTCATGTTCTAATAAATGATAAAACAACAGCTTCATTAAAAATTGAAGTAAAGTTTAGCGTTGGGCTACTGCAGCCTTTTACATCTCTGCTCTATGTCCTGTAAATGTCCCCATTTGAGTCTGTTGCTCTCTCTTCTCATTCATACATTAATGTGCACTGGAGTTCAGTGTAACAGATAGTTAATAAAGAGGGAACACAGAGGTTATAACAATGTAAACTAATGGGATATGAGAATGAAGCCCGCAGGACCAGGATATATTCCGTGCCATTAATCTTAGAGACACAAGTGGCCACACACTGAGGTTCGAGTAAGAGGATCCAGCTGCATTGGAGAATATCATCAGCATGGCTGTGGTTTGCTCCTTAGTAGGTGTTAGAACTGCAGCTGTTGAAAGATGAAGCAACAGTTGATGTAAAATCATCTCTGACTCAGATATTCTACCTCAGGGACAGATGGAAGGTCACGATACATTTAGATTTATAATTTAATCTATCTTGACTTTTCTATGCTGTAAAAAGACCTGAAGACCTTGAACCAGGTATTTCAGAGACCAGCACTATCATTGTTTCTGTGTGAACCGCCTTAAAGTAGGTGTGGTCTGTTTCAGTGGTTTGACTGAGGCCTGATGTCCATTGAGCTCATGTTTTCCCACCACTGCAGCACTTCTGGCTCCACCCACTGGCTCTAATGTCTTTTATCAGACAGCAGGTGCATTGACCAGGAGAAAGAATAAAATAAGTGCATTCAGACCTGGAGAACTTCAAAGTGGGCTCAAACAGACTACACTTTGTTTCTTGGGTTAATTTGTGTCATTTGAGCTCATAAAAGAGTTTCTGTGTTAGAGCTTAAGAGTAACTTTTGGGTGGAGATTAGCAGGAGGAGGAGGAGCAGGTCATGTTGGCTGAAACCCAATGGAAGAACCTGGAAAAAGTGCCAAACAGATGGAGTAATAACGGATGTGTGTGTTTTGGAGGTGTATTAATACTGTGGTGGTGAGGTGTGGAGCAGCAGGTGTATACTGTATGTATGGGTGCTGTTCACTAATTGTCTTCAGTGATGTCAATCTGATGACATCTTTAAAGGACTTGTCAACTTTACTGTCTGAAAAATGGGTGGAGAAAGAATGAATGAATCCAATAATTGATTGTTAATGTGTTTTAAGTGGATAAACAGACACACGTAGACAGGAGTTTGGCTGCAAGTTGAATCCCAGAACAGTAGAACACAATGACAAATGGACAATAAGTGAGTTCAAAGAGAAGCTGAAAAAATACAGAAAGATTCAGATGGAAATTAACTATTTTTTTTAATCTACTTAGTAAGTTTGTGTTTTGTCAGCACTCAAAAACCACTGTCAGAGTATTGATTTTTATTGTTGAACTAATTCATTAGGGCAGTGCTGGTATTCACGCACAGTTTAGCTTTGTCGTTCTGGTGGAGTAACCAAAAAAAAATACACTCACACTGCTTAGTCAATACACTCTGTATGCAGACAAGGCTTGGTCCATCCCCTGAGTTTGAGAATATGTATTTTTTATACATTCAAGAACAATCATTTCAGAAGTAAAACATTTGATTCTCTAATTTGACCACAGTTGTTTGCTGCAGTGATGGCCTGTGATCTGGACAGGTTCTAACCTGCTCTTTGACAAGGACAATTTTCAAGACTTTGGTTTGAAACATTCTTTTCCTTTATTTCAATCAAGGGTCAGAGAGAAGCACTATGATGAGGACGGCAGGGCTAATAGCTGCATACGTATATTATATTTTTACAGTGTATGCACTTGTGTGTGTGTGTGTGTGTGTGTGTGTGTGTGCACAGTGGTGTGTCTGCTTATTAGTCATCTGGCAGCCCCTCTCCAACATCAGCGGAGGTGCCACTTTGCTCAGGCGACTGCGGCGCTGATGGATGGAGACGGGCTGAGCTGCTGTGTTCTGCTGCCCACACACAGTGCACTGCTGCTGGGCTCGTGTCATACCACTGACTCCTACCCTCTCCTTGCCTTCATTGTGCACACACACACACACACACACACACACACACACACACATCAGTTTGTCCTGTCAATTCCTTGCACAAGGACCTGCTTCAAAAGCACTCAGTCAGTCAGTCAGTCAGTCACAGTTTTACCATATTCTTACGCCCACATATCTTTACACAGGCAAATAATTGCACTCTCACCATTGGTGGTATTTTTGTCCACATAAACTGGTTGTTGTGAAAGTCCACAGTGACTCTCTAAGTTCCTCCTTGTTAGAAAGTGGGAAGGTGATGACGAGATACATTTCTATGAGGCGTAGACGAGTGTCAGTGAGGAAAGACTGGCGGTTACCTGCCCGCTACTTGACATCTGCTTCCTGTTTTATGGTTAAGCAACTTCCGCTTTAACTTCCTTTAAATATCAGCAGTATGACAACTGAACTATTTACCATCTTACTGAATTGGGCCAAAAAATATGGTAGTTTAATTTGGATGAAAACTGAATAGAGAAGAGATATATTGAAAACACATGAACAATAGCAACTTATGAAAGGAATGATTGTGATGATAGGGAATGATTAGGATGATTTATCACGATTCCAAACATTTGCAGTGATAAATGTATAGTAGCCTGATGTAGCACAGCCTAAACTAAGCTTAGAAGGTAGTTTGAACTTTATGAGAATACATGTGGAGCATAAGCAACATGTTGCAATAAAGATGCAAAAAGTGAAACAAGCTCCTGTTGCTGATCTTCAGACGCTCATCTTCTCTTCTTCTTCTCCTCTCCTTCTCCTCGCATTCGACCGTGTCTTTCCCTTTGAGGTGAATAATTTAAATAACTGAGCTGATTTGTTTTTATGGGAGGCAGTTGTTTCTGTGTGTAAACATATTAGGCTCCATGGTGGGTTAGTGACACAACTGCAGAAAATCCTCACACACATATGGATGTGAGAAAATAAGCCCCCTTACCATGGTGTGAATATTTCAGGAGGTGTGTGTGTGTGTGTGCAGCTCTGTGCACTGGTAGATTTACAATTCTGAGGGAAAATGCACAAAACAGCTCAGTCAAAGAAAAACGTTCTAAATAATTTATTTCTGTTAGTCATACACACTTTCCCTGGTGACACACAGGCAGAACAGCAGTAGACGCTGCTTCTTCACTGAACGGCAAGCTGAGATGGAAGACTAGTGTTAACAAGTGTTTGCTTAGTCTGACATGGTTTGTTTGTTGTAAATGTGTCAGGGAGAATCATTTGTGCTGACGATGAAGTCGACATTGAAATGCTGTGGGTGCAGCAGCAGCAGAAGCAGCACTGGGTTCATTAGAGGAAAAGAGAGGAGAGGGAAAAGATGGAGTAACAGACACCTGTCATTGTTACCACTTTTTTTTTTCTGGCTACTTCCTTTCTCTAACAATGTTTTTTATTCAGTATTGCTGCCTTCAATGAAAATCTACAATGTAAATAGTTATGAAAATAAGCTAAACTCATTGAATGAGGTGTGTCTAAGCATTTAGCCTTTAGACATATGTGTTGTTAGCATGAAAATATTAATAATGTTATTTTAAATTAGTGAAACATTTCCTGTTTCAATAAGGAAGAACAGAAATCTACCCTTATTAAGAAGCCGTACCTCAGATCTTCTGTCAGAAAATGTGTAGTATCCTGTCAGCCAATACATTGTCCAACACTGGAACATTGTTAACATATGGGGAGAGCTGCATTTTGAATTTTGAATCCACTTACAAAGCAGTTGAGCGGCCGAAATAGTTTCCACAGTATTTTGATTTTAATATATTTAAAATTTCTCCCACCCTGTGTTGTCGAATCTGTTGCAAATCAATGTTCCTTTTTATTGTACTTTACAGACGGCTCTTTTGTTGTGCAGGCGTCAGAGCGTGGTCGCTTTTTGAAGTGCTCTTGCAGAACAATTGTTGGCATATGGGAAAGTGTTTAATGGCAGTAACTAAGGCAGGATCCTTTTGGAAAAAAAAAAAAAAACATCCAAGCCATCAGGAGCCAACACATGTCCTTCTTGGATGGAGTTAGGCCTGAAGATCACGAGAGCTGTCAATCATCTGCTGCTCTCTGTGAACCCAGTAAAGAAACCTTTTTAGCTTTGAGATCAAAAAGTCTCCTTTAATAGTTTTTGGGCAAAGTACAGAGGATGAGCCCTGTTGTACCCTAGCACCACAACCATCCATCCACGCTCTGTGCCGGGTAAATGTTAAATGTCCTCCAAGGAAAGACCCAAGAAACTGCTAAAAATACTTTAAAACATTTTTCTTACAAGGAAAACATTGTGTTCAGTATTTACTTTAATCATTATTTATTTTCCTTTTTTCTACAGTAAAACTACAAGCTACAGTAAGATTTGTTATGGTTATTGATTGATTGATTGATTGATTGATTGATTGATTGAGTTATTGATGTAGAAAAAAGGCAGAATAATTTTAAAAATTAAAAATGGTGGAAAATTCACAGGATGAATTTTATGAAAGCCATACAGGCGTCACGAAAGGTTCAAACCCTGGACTGTTTCTAAGGCAGGTGGAAGAGTCACTACATTTTGGAACCATGGAATAGATGGTCTTCGTGAAAATATGTTGACTGTATTTAGGTTTTATATACATTATCAATGTTATCCTTTGCCCCCAAAAAGTATATATTAAATTAACTCAATGGTCGACCACTCCACAAATGCATGGCCCAGACAACATTCCATCCTAGAAAGTTTTACTGCTTATCAATACAGTAGAGAAGAGCAGAGTCTTGGTGCAACCACAGCAGCTCCCATTCCCATCTGAAGATGTGACATGCTAACTGCTCATCCCTATCAGGAGCAGTCATAATTACAGAATATTTTCTACTTTATATGTTGCAAACTTTAGTGGCGTGTGTTCCTACATTCGACTCATACTGTGAGTTTGTTTCCAGCTCTGTCTGTGTGGAGTCCTATGGAAAAAGTAGTCAGCAGAAAAAAATAGGTTTCTGTAACTACATGATTCATGATTCTCTAGAAATGTGGCTCAACAATTTTGACCTACACCTGGCTGTGTCGAAGTGAGATAGGGAGAAGGAAAGGAAGAGGGACAGAGAGAGGGCATGAGGAGAAAATGTCCCTGTGAATCCATGTAGGTGTGAAATGTTCTCTGCTGTCTACAGTCTGCCATTGAGAGTGTATTGATGTGTTAGTGTTTGTGGGAATGTGTGTGTGAGTGTGTATCTGCAGGCTTTGGGCCCAGTCCATTGACGGGAGTCCGTCTAATGTAGACTGAGTTTCTGTTTTCTTTGAGTGAGCCTCGTCCCAGGCCTCCAGCCAGCAGAGCAACCAGCCTGACACAACAAGACAGGTGGCTGTTTGGATAACGTTACATCACAGTGTGTGTGTCTGTGTGTGTGTGTGCGCGCGTGTGTGTGTGGGGGGGGGGTGAGAGGTGCTTCAGTGTGTGACCTAAAATTAAAGAAAACTGGACTAATTTTTACTGAATAAAAGTGACTCTTTGTCCGAGTTTGGCAAAACAGACAGGGCTGTGGTTCGCTGTGCTGAGACATCTTCCACTTCCTCCTACCCTAAGACTGGGTATTTGTGTCCTTAGGCCACAGCAGCAGCTGAGTTCTTGTTACATTGGACATGGTTTGAACAACAGCAGCATCACACTTAAAAATCTTAAACAAAAGACAACAAAATTATTGACAATTTTTGTTACGTCACAATAAAAGCTTTGCTTTTATAGTTTTCTGATCAACAGGCGTGATCAGGAAACATCTTAGGTTGTTAGAACAGATCATTGTAACTTAGTTTGGCTCCCAGTGGAGGTGGTGGTTACTGTATGTGTGGCATCACTTCCTCTTTTTACATTTCCTGTACTTCCTCTAAGCCATTTTCTTAGGTAGTGTTTCTCAATCTGTGGTGTGTGCTTCACTTGTCTCCATCTAGTGGTATGGCAAAGTTGTGGCAAATACTTTGATTGTAAAGCAACTCCAAGTTGTTGTTTGAAATAGTGTATGTTTTAATCAGGAATTCTGAAACTATGGTTTCATATTTAAACCCAGTACCTGTTGTCGTACGACTTCATCCTTTTCTAGTATCACCTTGTACAACGCTGCACAGAAGCAGCTCCTCTGAAACCTTCCAGAAATTGGTCAGCCTTGTGGAAGTTGCCAAGTTCTCTAACTGAGATTTGATCTTGGTCAGGAGGTCAACACTGGAGTTTGACACCAATGACAGAGAGATGGACTCTGGGCCAAAGTGTATACAGCATGTCTCTGCCTGGTAAATAGCCAGTGTTGGATGTGGTGTAGAGTTAAAAAGGTTGGTTCTTGACTCTCTTACAATATATTAAAGAACCAATGTGCCTTTTCCTGATACAGCAAGAAGTTCTGGGAACAAAAGTGGGGTCAGATGCCCAGGGAATGGCCAGTGGGGTGGCCAGTAATTTGTCTTAAGAAGTTGCCCATTGAGTGTGCCTCTGCCCGCGAGAACGGATGTTGTCTAAGGAGAAAACAGGAAAAGAACAAAATGAAACGGCACTTTTTCTGTTCTGTTTTTGGTTTGACGTGCACTGTGGATCTTACTCTTTCACAGTTATTTACATCATATCCCTCAAAACTAGGACCATCATACATTTATAACCTTCTGCTCTCTGACCACTCGGTGTCCCTACTTCTTGCACATTGAACTCTCTTAAGGCAGAAAGACCAGAATTGATTCTTCAAGAGTACCAGCCCACTTTTCAACAGACCTGGAACTAAATGAAAGGCTTAGATGTTTGGTGAGGGTGCTGAGTTTGAGAGCGGGGATGGGATCATCACTAAGATCCGCTGTTTATTCACTAAATGTCAACTTCACCTAATTCTGCACAAGGCTTGGCCATTTCCAAGGACATTGTTTTTAAATGGTGAAAATACACAGCTTTATACTCACCATGGCTGGAAATGAAAACACACTCACTTTATTTTTTTTGGTGGAGTATCCAAAAGGTCAACGCTGCTCCTTTTACTGTCATAATTGCACTCACCAGCTTTTATATGGACACATTAAATGTCAAAAGCAGACTTCACTATGCAAATTAATAAAAAAGGTGTCATAAGTCCTCAGTTATTGTAACGCCGCAGCGATTCTGTTCCATCACATCAGTGCAGCAGATGTGGATCAGCTGTTGATAGACTTTCTGAGAAGATTGTTGATAAGCTATATTTAAACAAGTCCTGGAGCGCTTATGGGTTATTTTTTATGGTTAACAAGAAGAATTTGTGTATGAATTATTAATTTTTTTTGGAATTCTTAGCCCACTCTCCACTTATATTTATTGTTTTCACACTTCTTTTTTTGGAGATATCTTTATTTCGACTTGGGCGATGAAGGGTACCAGTCGCAAAATGAAGGGTGGCCTGCAGATACATTTTGGGATTTGACCCACTCTACTACACCAACCTTTCCCTGCTCTGTTAAATGAATATGTTGTGTTGTGTTGTGTTTATAGCACACCCTGCATCATTTATGTCTGTAATCCTCTAACAAATCCTATAGTTTTTCAACCATAGAAAGATATGTACTGGATACAATAAAATCTGAAAGTGTTTTAGTGCATGATATTAAATGTAGCTGTTGGTTTACTAAAACTGAAGGGAAACCCATAACAAAGCTTTTTTTTGCAGACAATTCAGCTGCTATGGCTGTAAGAGAATGTCAATAAATGACGACTCTGTGATCATCTAATTGTCATTGACGTGAAAATAAAAGGTCTTCATCCTGTTTCTTGAGGCTCGGAGCCAGTTTCCAACCATGGAAACAAAGTTAAGACACATCCATTCAACCTGAACAGTGGTCATTATCCAATACACAGTAGCAGTGTACTATTTTCTTTTCTTAAAAGAACTTTCCCTCAGAAACTTCAAATATCGACAAGAGAACTAAATATTCCTTTGGAAAGAGAAGATCAGTTCAGTTTTAAGATTTAACATTAAATAAAACTAACCCTGGAACCGATGCTCTCGGGAACTTTTAGACAGAACCAATAAATCCCTGGACTGTCGTCACAGCCCGACACTGTAACAGTCCTGTAGCAGCACAGGGACAGACCTGTGGAAACTGGGCTACATTACTCAGAAAATTTATGTTTGTTTGGACCGGGTCCTAGTTTTTGAAGAGCCACTTCAATATACATGCAGCCAATATACAAGCCTCTATTAACACTGCCCTCTACTGTCAGGTAGGTTCTTCTCCAGCGCAATGCCAACGTTCAGCAGTGGATATTTTTAAATTATCTTACTTAACAGTTTAGGACAATATGGATTACAATGCCTTCCTCTAAATGAATGAAAAAACTTTTTTTCATGTTATATTGCATTTTGCCTCTGTTCAGGACCCAGTACTAGTGAATTAAGGTCTAACTATTCTGTCTTTAAAAACAGAATATTATTTTTTATCTATTCAATACTGTGACCAGTGAGACCTCAGAGTTTTTGATTTACACTTGCATAAATAGAGAGAATTTTTGCACACCTAAAATGTGCCACACATACATTTATACATAGTAAAGTATGGCCACACACACACACGCACACACTCTCTCAAAGAGTTTGACTTTAACTGTAAGCCGCAATAAATGATTTATCTTGAACACAGAACCCAGAAAAAAACACACACTAATCCAGGTGTGACGCCCGTGCGACCCAACCTGTCTCATCCCTGCTCTCTCTGCTAACCTTGATAGAAGTTTCTGGAGAGCTGCACGTGATTTAGGGAGTGTGAAGAGAGAATTAGGAGTAGCTTTAGTCACCTTAAAAATGTTAGGACAGCTAACTAACCCAAGACAGGCGAGAGTGAAAGTTTTGAAAATTGTGATGGGAAAATCTCTTTAATCATGTTAAATATTAAATGAAATGTGGTGATTTGTTAGATGTAGGTGAAACCAATCACTAATCACTATCATGTTGCTGCTCCATCCTTTGTTAATGTGATCACCGATGTGACTCAGCAGTGTCAGGCATGACTCTCAGTTCTTGCACTCACAACATTTCTTGTTAAAATCTGGGTCAAATGCATCATGATGGGGTCCACGGGGGGGACATTATTAGTGCTCATCAACTCCACTGACAATGCCGACCCATGCCTGAAGGATCAGCAGAATTAGAAGAACACTAAGGAAGATAGTCATCTGGGGGAGGGCCAGTGTTTGAACCCTGTTCTGATGTGATGGGTTCATCTTCTCATCATTGACAGTTTTAGGAAAATGAAGTACGGTAGATGTGTTGCACTCATTGCAGTGAGATAAAACAAAACAAAAACTGATTTTCTGATGCTCTGATTTGAACTTCATATTCAGGCATTTGTGAATTGAATAAACTGTAAACAGACATCAATAACAGGTTGTCGCTTCATCATATTTAAGGTCAGAAGGACATATGTTGTGAACGTCACCATGAGAATATAGATGTAGAGGTGTTGATGTAGAGTAACAGAGAGATAGAATTAGTGTTTCCCATGTAGCTCAAGGTTTAGGTTTTTCAAGGTGTCACCTCTCCCGAATACAATGTTGCATACAAGGTTATGGAGATGGTTATGGTTCACTGTCTTTCCAAAGTTATGCCGAGGGTGCTGAATGGGGAAAGGGATGTTGGTGGGAGTAAATACAGAGCAGTACCTGGACTGAAATGTAATCAGCAAACCCTCTGAAAACGTACTTAGCTTTGAGCACGTATTCACTACAAAGTGTTTCTTTATAACAACAGACATGAAAGCTGCGTGTTAAACACAACTGTTTTCATCAAATTAAAAGCCACTTTTGAAGGTTTTTCTTTTCAGTTCCACCACAATGTCTTCTTGAATGTGAAATTCTAGTGTGTTGGTTTCCGACCACCTGCACCACTTTTGGCTCTGTCCCTTTGGAAACATATACCATACTGGTGTCACAAAGTGCTCATATTTGCAGTGTGACATAATGGAATTTCCCTATGAGGGTGAGTACTGGGTAATTATTTTATATTAAGTTAGATGTTATGAAAACCATTTGTACCAAGAAGGGACAGCACTGTGCACACTCAGCATTTTCCCCCCTTGGTCCCATCCCACAGTCTGCTGCTGCAGCTATGAGTGCACTGGGTTAAATTCACTTTATATCACGATAGTAGTATTGGTAATATGAAATATAAAAGGTTATAAAAAATATAAAAGGACATTCAGATTAAAAGTGGAAAAGAATTCTGATAATGTGTTGTTCTACAGTAAATACCTCGGCTGTAGAAAAAGACACAGTTCTACAAAAATGCTCATTGACTACTATCATCAGTCTGACTTTAGATCAGATATAAAAGCAAAACGGAAGCAATTCATGTATAAAAAGTACAGATCTTAATAAACTAAACTGAGAAATATTTCAACTCTTGAGTAAAGTTGAAGACCTCCAACTGAACCATAACCCACTTATGCTGGCAGCTGAGAGTCCAGGCTCTGTAAGTTGCTCAAATGTATTTTTTTAACTTTATTATGAGCAGAGAAGGAAAGGAAACAGAAAGTGCAGTTAATGTGATTGCCATATTTTCCACTTTCATGGACAGGAACAGAGTGTTCACCTAATTCACAGTGACAGCTCGCAATGTGCATTTTAGAGTTCGTGCTCATTTTATTTACGAGTGCTCTTGGAAAAAATATGAAAGAGGGATGGAAGTCTTACCATAACTGTTACCACAAAAGTGACACAGATGTTCCCTCCATGCAATGTCAAGGCTGAGTGAAGCCAAACTGTGTTTGAGAGAGAGAGAGAGCCACACAGTGGGAGGTTTTGTGCTGTCATTTTTTTTTCATAACGGTATTCGTAGTGACCCAATGCCACCGGGGCTGAACAATGACAAAAGTGTTGGGAAAGCATCAACAGAAATAAGAACAGAAACATTTTTTATACCACGGATCTTGAATTAATTGCTTCAGCACGGAGCTTGTCCAAGAAGTGTCCTTTTAACTCCACGTCTCTGGCAGCCACCGTTCGCTTTGACTGAGTCACTTTCTGTGCGTGTGAAGCTATAATGCGTTTTCCATTATGAATCACTTTTGTTATTCATAATTAGGAAAAGCAGTGAGCCTAATACTACCAAACAAAACAAAAACTGTTACGCAAACAAAAGCTGGTGCTTCATTCTCTTCTGTCGCTTGAAATAGCCCAGTGTTGGCAGTCGTACTAAATATTGATTAAATTATAGGAAGGTGGAGGAAATGTGAATTTGACTTAATCCTGGTAATCCCGGTGAAGGGATGTGTTTCATGATACAAAGGCAACAAAACAGTGTATGGGCAATTAGTGCTCCAGTCTCAGCGATCCACTTCCTGGTGGTCACTGAAGGAGTGACCATCACCTAAAGCAGTAGTTAACTGGTCTCACTCTGGGACCCACATTTTTCTGTGGTCATTAAGTCGCGACCCACTCTCATAGAATTCAATCCAAGCAAATTAATTTTCCAAAAAAAAAAACTTCATTTCACTCTTCATTTAACAAACTCATTTTATTTAGCAGAGTGTGCCTTTCAAAATAAGTGATTTTCTAAAGTAAAACACATGCTCCACAGCTGATATTTTGATTATTGACCATCTGTTTGCGACCCATTCAGAACGGGTCTGACCCATCAGTTGAGAACCACTGACCTAAAGTACCTTGTTTTTTTAAGGTACTGTAATTTTTAACTAGTACCTATCATCATGCAGGATTAGGTTAATCTGTCACTGTAGACCAGGTATGGGCAAACATTTAGACTGGTGGGCCACAGTTCCCGACCTACTTTCCTTCTCCTGTTTCTATTCCTTCTGCTCAGTGAGCCGGTCGGGGCGACCACCAGTTTCACAGCTGCCAGGTCAATAAAGGCAATTAGAAATGAAATCACTTCAGTGAGCTGATGATTTCTTACTGGAAGCACAGTTTTGTGCCTTGGTTCCATGGGCAAACACAACCACAGGCTGTGAAAGTGCTAAAGAGTAGGAGTAAGTGGTGGCAACACAGAAGGGGCATTTAGTGGCAGCTTTCAGTCAGTGATGGGGTAATTATGAGTGGCAGAGGACACAGTTTACATAAGAAGACCATTGCAGTCCATTCTTCTGGTAAAGAACAGGAAAATCAGGAAACTCTTCAGTAATTTTTTTTCAGAAAATAATTTGCTGCTTCACGCAGTGTGGTCCAAAGACCTGGTGTTCTGACTTTTGTTGGTTCAGAGCTGATCCACATGTGGCTGAAGCATAATTTAGTTAGAGGTTTCTGGAGAAATGAACAGCTTGGCAGGAATCATTTTTTAGTCATGTGATTACTAATTCACTCTGGAAACACCTACATTTAGTGTTGTTGTTACTCTGACAGTTTCATTCTAACACGGTGAGAGAAACCTGAGGTGTTTGAGGTGAGGGTTTGACTCAGGAGAGACAGTGCAGCTGCCTCTTCACAGCCACAGCAGCAGCAGCTGCTGTGAAATGAGTAATTAACATTTAAACACACATCTCGGAAGGTCAGAGAGAAAATCTCCAATGATTGGTTGAATGACTGACAGGATGGGTGTGAACACACACACACACACACACACACACACGTTCATCCAGCCGTTAAATAGCAACATTTGTTCCGTGTTTTCCCTCTTAGTGCATTATAAGGGATGTTAAGTAACATCACAGTCAGATCAGTGGAACGTTCTTCAACTCAGTCAGAATAAACCCTGTCAACTCAGTTCAGTTGTTACAGGTGAAATACAGAAGAACACTCTGACTTTTTCAGTTGGTGGCCTAGTGGTTAAGGTGGGTCCTTATACACCCACTATGACATCACACCAAAGCCCAGTACAGTAGTACTGTCCATTCACAGTATTATAGTTTAGTACAGTATTACTCCAGGATTCTCCAGTAGCTGTAATGCTCTGACAAAACATCAAGCTCTGCAGCCTTGTAGCTCACCCGGTGTACTTTAAACAGTTTGATGGATTTCTGAGTGCTGTTCAATGTCAGTGAACAAAACTAGAATTCCTCCAGGGTCAGACCACTTCTGAGGTTCACTTTATTTTGAAGGTCATGTTTTCATGTGATTTTCAGAACCACTGAGAACTCAAAGCCACGGTGGTTTATTGATCGATTGACTGACGAAGGAACGCTTGACGAGTTTACCATGCGGTTGAGGAACAAATATGATTATTGATAAAATGTAGAACACATATATTATATATTGAAGGGTTATGGTTAGCTGGTTATTGATGTGCTCACCCAATGGGAGCCAGTGTAATACCTAAATTTCCTTCTTCACCTCCTCGTTCTCCTGCTACTCACTCTCTCATGGTGCACTACATATTTCATGACACCAGTGGCCTGACTTTCTTTTCTATTGTCACCAGAGATGATGGATATAAAGTCCAGAAATAGTCTCCCTGCCTCCATGACCTCCCCCTTCAGCACCCACTCTACATGTGCACGTCACAAAGCTGTGCATCATGAAGCTGCAGATCAATGTGTAGTTCTGTGTCGTTCACGAGACACTGCGGCCCATGGCACCTCTCCTCCTCCTCCTCTTCCTCCCCCACCTCCTCCTCCTTCTCTCTGTTGTTGTGCTGCCATTGTTTTTCTTAATGTTGTTTTTTTTCTTCACTTTCACTTCTCTTCATTCGTATGTAAGTTGAATTTGGTCAGACTGCCTTGATCTCCTTCTGTGATTGGATGACCTGGGACTAAATTACCTGCTAGTGTATCATCAGTTGTATAGTTTAAGGCAAATATATCAGTGCAGGTTACTGTGCAGTTGTATTAGATAATTTACAATAAATACTGAATCTGTTTGAACTGATCATTGTATAAATGGGTGTTTTTGTTATTGTTGTTTGTCTCGCAGTAGAATATGAATAATATATAATGTATTTTTATGTTGTTTTTTCCTCCTACTTTTCAAACACCCAAAGGCGTATCTCTTCAATAACTCATCATTTTGGTTTTATTGTTTGTCTTCTGCATCATATACTCAAATGGTCTAAAACCACGCTCTGATTTCACAGCTCTGTCTGAGAAACTCTGCTCCTTTTCCCATGTAAACGAAGGCAATATTTTAGATTTAAGGGTTTTCTTCTTCTTTTTCTACCAGTAGTTTAAGACTCCAGGAGAGAATGATTTTCTGGCTGTGAAGTGAAGTGTCAAACAGTAACTTGTACTTAATATAAAGTCTCATGAAGTGGATGCTTTTTCTTGGCCAGAATCCTTACATGTCCATTTTTGGACGTGAGTACTTGGAGAGACTGGAGGCAGACGTCTCCAACCTGTCTGGCTGTGTCTGCCCCCGTGCTGACAGGACCACGGAGAATTTCAGAGTGAGAATACATCGTCCCTAACAGGGGATTGCTGTGTGACCGTGCTGTATGGTTGTTCTGATCATCTGTCATTACTCATGAGGATTCTATTAGAGCTGTCGTGTTTCTTCACCATCTGAATATCCACTAAAACCATACTGAAAATTCCGATTTGACATTTAAGAACTCCTTTGGAATGCAGCCAACAGGCTCATTGCTTTATCTGCTGTTGGGACGTAACAGATGCTTCATTAGGACTCCACAGTTTTGTACTTTGAAAGTACAGACCATAAAGTATGGAACTGGATTCAACCCCCCTACAAATGGTGTCACAGCCAACATTTTACACAGTCACTTTGTGAAAAGTGATGTAAAAGATACTTTAAATTCATATTCTACCCTAATGAACACAATCCGAGCAGATCTGAGAAGAGGTTCCTCCAAACACAGGACCCATTTTAAAATACTATGTTATAACGTATTCGTAAATATTTCAGCAATTAAAATGACATAGACAGTACTGCAACCATCAGCCAAAGACAAAAACAATACCATGTGACCACAAACTGTGTGTAATCATCTGCCAGTCTGCTGGTTGCCAGGTTGTTATCGTTTCAATTTCGGAGACAACTTCTCCATCAGTTTATGTTTGGAGCCCTGGTCTGTGTGCTGTCCTTACAGTAAACTGTATACAGAACACAGTATACACTGTATGTATAGTTGAACAGCAATTATCCAAGCTTTTACTGTCACTCTCTGACTATCTAGATCCAGCAGAGGTCAAACATGTAGGAGGCCCAGGACTGGAGCTGAGATGACTGTACAATACATCAACAGGCACTGGGTTTATTTCAGAAATGAACGTGTCACCGGTTTGTGTCCAGGGGAGCCTAAAAATGGAACCCTCGACAGGCAGGAAAGAACAACGCAGCTGAACCTCCTTTTTCCTAGAATACTCCAAGTCTAAAAAATAAGTTAAAAATGCCCAGTGTGTTTTAATCAAATATAAAATGTTGAATTGTACAGAGCTAGCTTACAGTTAACTTTATTTTTATGTCTCCAAAGGCTGATCTTTTTCATCCTTAAGAAATTGGACATATTTGTTAACTATAAATTACTCATTTCTACAACTGCAACTATCAAAACAAGCACCAGACAATGTGGTGCAGAAAATTCCCCAAATCTACTTCAGAGATATGACATGTCTACAAGATGTCATGAAGTGTTCTGCTCTTTGAGTGAGGACAGTGGGGGTGTTGATGTTGTCTGAGATCATCTAGGTATACTTAGATATTAATTTATAGTTATCATCCTATATCATTAATGCACTCTAGTGTTCACTCTACAGTAAATATCCAGAGAAAGCTCCAGCATTTGACCCATTTGAATTGTGAAGGCAAAGTTCTCATCCATGTTTGTTCCTACCCTCTGAGCTTCTCCTGCATTCCATGATTGCTTCCTGATTGCCATTCTATTTGGGGGGCAGGTTTAAATCACAGAAGCGCCAAGCAATAATTGCATGGCAAAAGCAATCTGCATTAAAAGCAGTTTACTTGAACTCGTGTTACAATTAACTGAAGTGTGCAGACGATGCAGGGTGTAAACATTAGCTTAACCCGTCAGTCCACATGGACGTGGAATGGGATCTAATCCTCATCTGAAGCTCCACACTGACAGGAACAGAACAGCCTATAAATACATTGCAGTGGAGGAAGTCTGAGGAAACAGAAATAAAAATGAGTATAAACTTTAACGTTGGAGCTGCAATAAGTTACAGCTGGAGGGTTAGAGTTAACTCTATTATATCTCTTACCTTGACCATGAACTGGACGAGTTAAAATCTTCATCCACGACACAAGGGAATTTAACAAACACCTGTCGTTGGTAATTGTTGGCTGCCCTTTTAACACTGTGAAACACATAGTCAACCAAGTACAGCAGTGCAAAAATATATGAGAATTTTGGTGAAAATATCTCTTCTCTTAAACCACCAGAGGAAACCAAGGGTTGTGAAATTTCAGGAAGAGACTGGGGTTATTGTTCTTTGTCACACCACCAGTCTGGTTCTCTCTCTCTGTTCTGAGTCAACTGCTGTGAAGACTAACTAATGCTGCCTGCCAATCCTTAATTTCCTGTGTTGAACAGCAGCTTTTATTTGTCATTTCCATGTTTGTTTGTTTGTTTACAGCCTCTTTTTTTTTCTGTTTTTGAGCCGCTTTTATAAGAGTGCCTCAAGGAAAACAAGAGATACATACAACCACGACTTAAAATTAAAAAATTGTGACATTTCTAACAAATAATTAAATATTTAACAGTAAAATAAGAAGAGTTCCTCAGTACAGAATCAACAATTGAAAACGTCGACCAAATATCAAAATACAGATAAGATTATAAAGTAGATTTATTGAGCATGAAAGATTTAAGATGAGGTCCAGACTGTTCATGTGATATAAGTGTGGAAGCCAGGGTTAATACTATGGTATCTGTGTGTGTGTGTGTGTGTGTGTGTGTGTGTGTGTGTGTCATGACTGAAGCTCAGGAACAGCTGCTCTGCTCGTCCCTCACTGTGACTCAACTGTTGGTTATTTACTGGAGACACAGCATTAATCAGTGACAGTTCTCCTTCTCCTTCTTCTTCTTCTTCTTCTCCTTCTTCTTCTTCTTCTTCTTCTTCTTCTTCTTCTTCTAACTCTGTACATGACTTGTTCACTTTCCAACGCTCACTACAATAAACAAATGTAGCAAACATCGATGTTACAGGGAGTTCAAGACTCGTTAACCCAGTTATTGGACCATGATAAAATGATGTAGGATCAGTTCTGTCCTACAGACAGGACATTAGTTCTGTCCCTCAGCTGAGACATGGACTACTGGGTGGGCGATTATGAGGTCTCAGGTCATCAGGTCCAGTCTCTTTCTCTTCTGTTTTTCAACCTTCTCCTGTCCCTTCCACCACAGTGTTGGAAATGTCCTCAACTCTCCTGATGTCCAGAACTAGAGACAAGACATTTTGTTTGCAGTAACTTCCCAGCAAAGTAACATTCAGTTCACTGAAGACCACAGCTACAAATGGAGTTAGGGAACTACCCTGAAAAAGAACCACAGTCGACCTCAGACCCAGGAACCATGTCCCAGATATGGGTTGTTTTAGAATTAGACTCACACTCCGGTCTCTGTTCCCGCTCTATTAGCACAAAGAGGACAAAGGTTTCTTTGCACTGAAGGAGTCTGTGTTTCTCAAATGTTAAAGACGTTCACTCCATTTACTCCTGTAGTTTCTTTACATTTTCCAAACCTTTTTTCCCGTCCAGGGATCATTACAGCAGGTCATCTGCCTGCATGTCATTCTGCCCCCTACTGGCTGTACTCTTCACACCCACAACCATCCTTAGCTTACTGTGGACCTCCTTATTGGCCAATCTTGTGGCTTAATTTCATTTGAGCTATTATTACTTAGCTGATTGTCAGTGTTGTTTACCTGTTGGTATTGGTTTCATTTAGTGTATTTTATTACCTATCCCTAGTTAACTTTTCGTTCTGCTCCTTCCTCCTTCCTAACTTTTATTCCTAACTAATGCTGCCTGCCAATACTAAGACATAGTAGTATGGACAGACGGGACACTTATATACTACATCATGGCAGAATCTTTTTTTTTCAGTTTTCCATACACCAAGTTTGGAAAAATGAAATGCGTTGCGACCCTGTGGCTAAATAAATGGATTCCAATCAGCTTGGCCGTATTAGATTTTTTCTTCCATTTAGTCTGCTGCTCAGACACGGCATATCTCTATAATATAATTTCCCCTCTCATATTGACGTCATGGCTCTAATGGCTCTAGCAGTACCTCATAAGCAGTCCCTAAAACCTCCACCGTGTCCGACCGCTGCACTGAGATAAACGTCTCCTTGTAATTCACTTTGTACAGACTGCACACGTACAGTAGGCTGTGTGTGTGTGTCTGTGTGTCTGTGTGTGTGTGTGTGTCTGTGTGTGTGTGTGTGTGTGTGTGTGTGTGTGTGTGTGTTTCCACCGTGAGTGGAAGAGCAGAACTAAGTAGGCTGAATGGAAGCAGATGCATTGACAGCTTCAGTGAGTGAACAGTAAACGATACAGTAAGGTATTAGCCTGCTGTGAAACACTGGATGTTCCTGCACTGATCCCACCAGCCTGTTCTTGGCAGCGCCGCCGACAGGTCACAGTGGGAAAAATACAAGTGCAGTTAATCTCATGATTGACAGAAGATTTCCGTTCAGCTCTCACTGTTACTGGAGTAGACTGTTGAGAAAACAGGTATTTCATTTTCTTAACCACATGACAGCGGATCTACAGGTGCAGGAACACAAAACAGACAGGCAGTAAAAATACAGCTACAGTTATTCAAATGGAGTGTCCTTTCATATAAATATACAATCATATTTTTTACCTGAATTTAGTCTTGATATTTTTTTATTTTATTTTATTCAACAGTCAAAAAAATCAACTCCCCTTCTTAGTGTGAATGGCTGTTCTATATGTGAATCTGTGGTGACCACTCCCTGAAGTGACGTCTGGATTGGCCTCAGCTCACCTCCGACCTATAACAGGATTACCAAGTATAAAATGAAGGAGTGAGATCTTTGAAGGGATGAGACGAAGGGCACGTTGCGGCCACTTTGTTTTTTTTTGTACTGTCTGTTTTCTCACTGTTGCTCTGAGAACTTAATCCTTAATTTCCCGAGGACACTCCTGAGGGATGTATAAAGATTTATCTACCGTATGTTTCTATATTGGACCTCGACTGGAAATCTTGGTTGGTGTGCACTGACAGACTGACACAAAAGTATAAATCACTCACAGACTCAGACTTAAATTAAGCTTCAGTAAGTGAATTAATGTGCAATATTTCCCGGCAACGATACTGCTTGTTGAACCTAGTGATCTGAATTAGAGCCCATGCGTGTGCACTCCAGCAGGCTGCAGTCTGTCACGCTGACCCCTCCTGCTTTGCCTCCCATCTGTAATTTTCCCATGGTAACTCTCACCCAAAGACTTATGATGTTTATTCCACATTACAAGTGCCTTAAAAGTGCTTAATTGTGTGCTAACAAGTACTTTAACCTGACTACAAACAAGCTCTGCAGCCTTTCCTGCAGGCGTGTGGTTTCACTCTATTCCCATTCACCTGGATCATCGTGCTGTCGATCGGTGACGTCACATCAACACAGTGTGAACAGAGTTCCCTCCAAGGTGGCACATAACGACACTAGTGTCAAGGAAATGCAGTAATAAAAGTGAACAATAGATGACAGTAGAGGCACTTCTTGACAAAATCTTAAGATCTTAAACACCTGCACGCTGACCCACTTCTCACCCTGCGCCACCAGAGTCATTTAACCCCATATTGACACCTTTCTTCCTTCAGCTATTTTAGCCCGTAAGGCTGGTAAACAGCGCCGTGACCCCGACTAGCATGCTTGTTAATGGATGCATGTGCAGCCGTGCAGCTGCTCCCCCAAGAGGGGCCTCATTTCCAGTGGCTCTTAAACGCCGAGAGCTGGGGCCCAGCGTCGACATAGATGACCATGCATCCTGCCGGTGATGGCTCTACCATAAACGGTGCTGAAGTGGGAATATGTTCCAGATGCTTTTAGGGGAACCAGGCACAGACACACACACACACACACCCAGACAAAGTCAGACAGACACACACACACATGATTACACAGCCATGAACATTAAGCCATACAGGAAAAAAGGAGCTTTACACGAACACACAGCAGAAGGTTTCCTCTGACGGTGAGGAGAAGGAGACCACACGAGATGGTCTGGTCAGTTCTCACATACACACTGTGTGTGTGTGTGTGTGTTGTGAAATACACAGTGAACAGAGAGAGAGAGATTTGTGGACATGGGGAATGTAGGGCAGTTAAAAAAGGAAGGTGTATCTCTTACACAGCCTCACCCTTTCTGTTACATAGCCGATGGTCTGCAGCCTCACTGATTTCTCCCCAGCAGCTGCTAAGATGTTGGTAAAGAGTCAACAAATGTCTCAGTGCAGGCAGCTTCCATAACCTCTGAACACATTTTTAACCTGAAGACGCTCGTGTGTCATCTGAAGATGACACACGAGCGACTAAAATCAACTAAAATCTCTGTTTTTAGTTTAAAAATGGTGTGATATAATTATATTATTTGGAAAATGGCTCAAACAGTGGAGTACGGCTTATTATTATACATGCCTCAAGGCATTAACAGGAATTTGGTGGAACTCATATTATGTATGCACATTCTGAATGGTACTAAGGTGGTTTAAAAATCATTAGAGAGTTAAAGGGAAAAAGTTGAAGTCAGGAAATATAATAAAGATTGGTGGGAACGCTTCAGTTAAATGACTAATCTAACATTTAAGTTAAAAAAATGGCATGAAATGTAACATAAAAAACGGAAATTTGCAGAACCAGTATTTCCAAAGGAAATAAGTGAAAATCTAATGTTAAATCAGTGAAAAAGTGTCTCCTAGTCCCAGTGACCCATGGTTAACACCATGCAAATTCACCTGAAGAACAAAGAGAATTGACTCCATCTGCAGGATGTCCAGACAACAACAAGCAGATGTTTAAGACAGTAAAAAAGGCAGAACACAATATTACACAGTCAATATGTGTCCACTCAGCCGGTGTTGAATACCAATGAAAACAAGTGTTTCTAACCAAGGGCTGGTCTGATGCCCCGGGGCAGTTCATTCCACAGCAGGTTCAGTGGAAGCTGCCTCAGAAACACAACTATTACTCTGGAGCTTCAGCCCTGGTTGTGGGTCAGATCCTTTTTTAGAGGTTGAAGGTGAGGAGTGAAACAGTGAACACTTTGCTCAGTTCTCTATGTTCTGAAGGAGAACTAAAGAACTTCCTCCTGGTGGATGTTCTACCATGAAAACCATGGTTTCCACATGAATCATCTGTGAAAACGTTCCTTCGCTGATCATTGTGGTTCTTTCTCTTCTTCATCCACTTATTCTCCTGTAGGTCAATTGGTTTATGTTGGACCTTCTTCTCCTTCCTCTCGCTAGTCTGACCTAAACTTTGAAACTCTGGGTCTCCAAACAGACCCCGTGGTGGTTCTTGGACTCTATGACAGATGAGTGTGTCATTACTGGGTGTGTGTGTGTGTGTGTTTCTATGCACACTCGGCAATTCAATTAGATTGTACCCACTTTAGACAAAATTGAAAATCAATGTGTGTTGCCTGATGTTCCCTGTTGTTCCAGCTGAGCAGAGTGAGTTAGTGCTTGTTTGGTCATAAATACTGTCTGTTGGTAGTGAAACTGTGGAAGATGGCAGTGAGGAAAGGTCTGCAACATAAAATTGAAGGATGACACTGCAAGTGTTTCTGCTTCAAAAGAGTAACTTTAAGGATTTGTCTGAGTTCCAGTCAGTGTGCAGCTCCAAGGCAACAGGTTGGACTGATGATATTAGTTATTAAACCTACATTAATAAAACCTTCTGACTAGTTTCTCTCTCCCTTTTTTTGTATTTCCAGCTCCTCATGTTGTCCTTTGTTCCTTTCATCCCCTCATTATGTGCCTTTATATGCATTTTCCGTCTCCAAAAAGTATTTTACAGATTGTAAAGTTCCTGGTGTTTAATTTGTAATTTAGCCTTAATATGACTCTTTACTTTTTACTTTATGCTATGGCATTGTAAAATACACTTGTGCCCCGTTACTGAGCCACAGTCTCTCTGTGTGTGTTTGTGTGTGTGTGTGTGTGTGTACTCTTTGAAGACAAGTGTAAATTCTGTATAACCCAGACGCTGCTGTGTTGACCACAGACCGTGATGCTGTCCAGACCACAGGCAGTTCACAGACATCACTGCTGTGTGTACGCATGCGAGTGTGTGAGTGTGTATGTGTTCTATCCTGAGATGCAACACAGCTATGGTAGTAAGCCAGACACGAGACTCACTAATATTCCATTACGTAGCTCTCTTTTCCGCGGCCTGGCTGCTGCTGCTGCTGCTACCGTCGCTGCAACCTGGTCACAGAACCATCACAACCTACCAATTTATCATTCTGCAGATTAGTCCTCTGCAGGGAATGGATGATTACTTTTACTCTCTTACAAAGGATTTTGCTGACTTTGTTTTTTCATAATGAATATACAACCTTTAATTAGCAAACATTCAGCTGAGACAAAGCTGAGGATCTGATTTCATTAACTAGACTAATTCACAGGGGGGTGGGTGGATGGTTGGCTGACGGGTGGCACAGGGGCCACAGCAATGGACTGAATGAGTGTGGAGTCATTTACAGTCAGTTTTGTTGGAAACATTGTGACATTCCCAATCCCAAGTTGTTTCCTGTTCCTGGGATAAAAGTTTGCAGGTTAAACTGTTGAGAAATTGTAGTGTTGAGGACATTGTCTGAGTTGGTAAGGAGTGAAAAAACTAGACAAGACGATGGCTGAAAGGCTCAACATTAGCCAAGCAACAGTGGCAAAGTTAGTCCGAGCCAAAGGAGTGTGAACAGCGGAACACCGTGAAACATAAACAGCTAAATGTGAAGCAGAACAAGCTGGAAAGACCTAATGTTGTCATAACATTATGCAGGAAATGGACTCTCATTTGACAATAATTATAAAGGAAAATCAATGATTAGATTTAGACATGAAGCTGCTGCTCTGACTCAGTCACTCACTACTGTAAACAGTAACGGAGCAGTTTCACTGGGGATCAGACACTTAACAACTGTGTCTGATGAAGAACCACAGACACAGGAAGACAAGGGAACACATTCTACCCTGGAGACGCTCGCACTTCTGTCCCACGTCCATCAACCTCTGTCTGGTCCTGGTTTTGTGACTTTAGTCTTTAGTTGATGGGAAGAGTCACAGTATTTGGATTTAAGCTTCACTGAATGGTAAATGGTCCATATAGAGCTGTAAACGTCATCCCTTCACAGCTGCACAACAGGCCACATACTGGTGTTTATTAGCAAGAATCTGGCCATGAAGTACGTTGTGTGTATATATTTATAAATATATGTACACAATATACTGCAGTACTACAGGCACAACAGGTGTTGTTGTTGTTGTAAACCTAGGCACTGCTGTTCCATGTAACGCTGGTACATTTGGAAGGACTAGAGAAGAAGGAAAAAGAAACACACAACTTCTCTCTTTCTCTTTGTGTGTTTGTGTGTAGTCAGGTACTACAGCTCACACATAACTGTGTTCAGAATTGGTGAAGAAATGCAAAAAAAACAAAATAGACCAAAAATGTGTTTTTTGTGGTAAAGCATTTTTTTCCCAACTGCTGCAGAAACCAATGTTCCATTGGGTCCACTGAGTCTGAACTAGAATCTGCGTTAATGTGTTAGTCATCACTGCTGGTCGACATATAAATGATTCTTGGTTCTGTGTTCAGTGCTGTGTTGTCCTCATGTGTTTGCTGCCACATTCTATTTTTGAATGTGTCCTTGACAGGCAGTGCATCCTGGGAAGCCCTTGGCTCCGGGAGGATGCCTTCGTTGAGTTCTTCCCAAAAGGAAATAAACTTCCCTCGGCTCTTGTTTTTATGGAGCTTTTAAAGTGGAAACGGTGGAGTGTACGTTGTCAGCCGACGCTGATGTGTTGTCTCTGAATAAGGACACTGGTTTATGGACAACAGGATGAGTTATGAAGACATCTGATCCTCAGGCTGACATCTGTCTTTGGTAGCTGCAATCCATGGACAGTGTAGACCAGCATCAGTACAGGAATCAGACCTTGTATTGTTCCATTTGTTAATTGGTTACCAGGTGGACAGTGAGGACGATTTACTCACTGAAAGGACATGAATTCCAAACCTCTATGTAGCTCTGAACGGCTTTAACCAAGTTCATGCTACGATGACTAACTGTGTGTGACAGTTAAGCAACAGTGTTACATACTTTGGGTTGGAGAGTGGTTGACTTATGGTTATAATTGGATGAGTAAAGCAGACCCACTCTTGGAACAGGGATGAATTTATCCAGAGCCACAGAGTTTGTTTTTTGGATTAAGTTTTTTTTTTTTATATCCTGCGGAAACTTGTTATTCCAGCTTGAGATTTGGTTTGGAGGTAAAAGAAAGGTAAGAAGAACAAGAAGAACTAGCAAGTTAGACAATGGAACATAGACAATAAATAAATAGACAGTACTGTATGTTTTGGACCATAAGGTGCACAGGATTATAAGGAGCATCAAGTGCATCAAGATAAGTGGAACTTGAGACCTTAAGGAAGTCGTTTCTAACCATTTTTTAACAGCTGACTTGAAAATCACAGGTTTTTAAGTGCGACTTATTTTTAGTGTTTTAAGCAGTGGGTGGAGTTAGTGTCACCTTTATTAGCAGCTACTTTCTGTTGACATAAATAAAACAAGACTTTTTGCTGCTAGTTGATGGTAGAGATTTAAATGTATTAACTGACAGGTTTTTTTTTTTAAATATTTCTGCTGCCTTTGCCTTTTCTCAGTCTAAATTCTAATTTTGCCTTTTGACTTTCTCTCTTCCCTTTTTCCTGACCCTGTTTGTCCTCGCTGTGGTTTCCCTGTTGGCTGGATGAGTAGGTGAGTACCTGGTCACTACACAAACACACACATGCGTGCACAAACACACTGAACGGGACCACAACAGACTGACATCATGTGAAAGATTAAACAGTGTAATTTGTTATTATTGCGAGTTCAAAGTTTCTTGGACTTCAAGTGACTTTGCCTGAGCCTTCCAGTGTGTCTGTGTGTCTGGGAGTGCAGCCACACAAACGGATGGAAAATGTCTTCACACACTCCAACACTAGATCAAACCATTCTTTACCCAAACGTTCATACACTAACACACGCAACCAGGCGATGTGCACACGTGCAGAGACGCACATCTGCATGGAAATGTTTGACCGCTGCCTTTCCTTTTCAGTCTTCTACTCACTCTCACTTCTTACACACACACACACACACACACACTTTAAATCTCTTTCCCCTTTCACTTTTGTCTCTGGCAGCTCCACAGAGATCCTTCATGCTCCAAAATCTGCGATTAATAAAGTAATGTGAGCCAGAAGTGGCTCATTAAACATCCCAAAAAAGAAAGCGGTGGCAGGTCTTTCTCGCTCTAAGTCACAGATTCTGGTTTGGAGCTCAGGTCCTGGAACATTAGCTGTCAATTGTTGAAGGAAGTCAATGTGTAACATGGGCTAACTGAGCTGATACACATCCTCTGTGGTCGTGGAGAACAGTCTGAGAAGCCAACGTCTGGAGTCACAGTAGAAGTTCTCGAAAGGTCGTTGTTCATCCTCTTCAGTTTCCTCTTTTTAACGGCTGCGTCAACAGGTCGTGAGTATGGGTGGATAGAGGGCGTGGTCTGTAGCCAATGAGACCAAAGGTCTCGATCATCACCGGGTAAAAATAAATTCTAAGCAACATGATTTTGAAAAAAGTGAATTATAAAAAATAATTCAAAGTTGCTACAGTGAAAAGTCATCAGTGGTCAGCACAGCAGTGGTCCACACAGGGATTTTGCATCAAATTCCTGTCCTGGAGTAACCCAATTTGAGATTTGGAGATTAAATTATATTAAAGTAGAGCCCCCTGCTGGCAGACAGGAATTTGCCATCAAAAAGGTATCCATGGCTTGGATAACAAGTTCGTCCCCAAATTAAAAAGTAGCTCACAAGGCTGGATATATATTAAATATTCTAACACTTGCAGAACAGTGGCTAATAATAAAATCTGAACCAAATGTAAGACAATGTTCAAAGTAGTTATTTAAGTTATTAAAACGTCAGAAAACAGTTGTAAAATTATTTATAATATGAAAATTGTAATTATTAGTTGAGAAATAGACTCCTTTTACTGTTACTTAAAATATCAGCATTTTCACAATAATAATAAGGACAAAGGTATATTCATGACTTTGACCTGTCCTTCATCCTGTGTCAAGTCAAACTCTTTGCCCAGTTCTGATCCAAGGCTGTCAGAATAATGGATGGAGATTCTTTAAAACTAACAAACGTTAGTTCAGAGTAGTTATGCATTATTCAAGTGCAGGTAGATAGAAATAGTTGGCTGATAAATAAACTCCAGCTCCACCTCCTGGTCAAGCAGACTTGACTTAGGTTTGTGTCAGGGTCGTCCTCCGTTAGCGCTGATGTTCAGCCGGAGCGCGGATGAAGAGAGAGTGGAAACAAACACGTGTTCATCGGCGCTGACTGTGGCCTGAGATGATCATAGCAGACCTGCAGTAACTGGAGCTCACATTAATGCACATTAGAATGAGATTTAATCCACACACACTCCTCCATGTGTGTGTGTGTGTGTGTGGATGGTAGAATCATTAGATTGTCGCCGGACACATAGTCAGGACATTTCTAGGGAACTGTTGATGGGAACAGGATTTGTTTTGGAGATGAGATTAGGTTTAGGATTAGATTTATGTTTATAATTAGAGTTTGGGTAAGAGTGCAGGCTAAGGCAGTGTTTCTACGTACAGTGATGTGATGCCCTGTGTGTGTGTGCGTGTGTGTGTGTGCGGGTGTGTGTGTGTGTCAGTCTGGCCTGTGTGAGGATCTGCAGAGAAACAGCAGCTGCACAACACAACAGACAGTTCAGGAAATAGCAAGCAGTCCTGGACAAACTCACACACATGCATGCATGAAAACACACACAAACACACACACACACACACACACTGCTGGCTGTCGTCCTGTCAATGTGCAACAGCTGAGCAAAGCAGAAGTCAGACGCAAGTGTAAAGGCATGTAGTCACAAGTTTCTTCAGGGCTTCTGTGTGTGTGAGGATGATGTTCACCACCAGGGTTCGTCAGGTGTCCTACAACTGGACCTGAAGGAATTTCCAGAAAACCTGTAACATGTCATGCGTGAAGTTCACAGACTTGTCTTTAAGAGGGTGAGATGTTCAAGGAGATTGTGTGTTTGTGTGATCAAGAGGAGTGTGTATAAGGACCCAAAATGCCATCATTTGTGAAGTGAATCTCCATCTCCAGTCTGGAATCATCAGTGAACATCAACCAGACTGACTGTGAACTGAACACAGTAGAGTTAGTTATTCTGTCTGAGTTGAAGAAAGTTCCACTGATCTGCTGAAAACACCTTATAGTCTGGTGTTCCTTATGGTCCAAAGAAAACTGTACATTTTTCTTCACTAAGGATGTTTCTTCAACCTTTAGTTTATTGTTTATTAAAGTTCAACAGTGACAAATGTTTTTATAAATATATATATTTTTTATTTTTACTCCTCTCTTTTCCTCTACCTTTCCTGTAAAGCTGTGGTGGCTGCAGCTCAGTGAAAAACATTGACATGGAAATGATTACCGTGACTGAAAAGAATGAAAAAACAGCAGGAAGGAGTAGGGAAAATCAGAATGGAAAGAAAAAGGGGCCTGGAAAGGAAGCAATAAAAGATAGAAGTGAATGGAAGCAGTAAGGCCGGAACATTAATGGGCCTGAAGACTGAGAGCTGCGTGGCCGTTTGTGTTAATCAGGGCGGAGGACTGAGCTGTGGAGGCTGCTCTTGATGTAATCAGCTGGAATAATGTTTGGACTGTGACACGGCCCACTGGGACTGTGAGTGTGTGTGTGTGTGTGTGTATGTGTGTGTATTTGTCAGGTTTTGTCATGAACCCAAGAACTGGTTCTGTTTCACCGTCCTGTTCCTAAATTTATCCTAAAACATTTATCAATGAAGGAGTTCAAATGTGTTTGACTTAAATCCCTGGTCTCTGATGTTCTCATGGTGTAGTGGAGTTTTTAGAAGATTTATTTGTCACATTTCATTTCAGGCACTGACAGTGAAATGAAGGGGAAAAAAACATACAGTCAAATAAAATTAAATATTAACAAAATACAATAGAAATAGAATAGAAAGTAAAATTAAATAAAGGCAAGAGCAAGAACAACAAGCAGCATTGAGAAAACTATGAAGGTACATTTATACACATTTACTGTATATGTATATATACACACATATTTGTACATGTGCAAGGATGAAAATAAAATAAAAACAAATCCTAAAAACACACTCATGTGATGAGGCGAAGCCAAAGCTCACCTTCACAGTGATTTGTTTTTTTGTTTTTTGTTTTTTTTTTCTTTAAAAAAATGTAATATTCAAACAGTCATCCCTGGCATCCTGACAGGAAATACCTGAGCCGCTACATTTTTATGTCCCTGCAATCATTGAAAACCTCTGAGACAAAATTTTATATTTCATTGGTGTTTTAAGTAAAAATACCTGAAAACAATCTTGGCAGCAATTGTCCATAAACGTCTTCCTGTGCACACTGTTCTCTGATGGGAGGACGTGACCTCTGGATCAGGACACAGCCTGTCTGTCTGTCTGTCTGTCTGTCTGTTGTTCTAGGCCTCGCTGCTCTGTTCAGTCCTGTGTAGTCCAACATCTTCCCTGAGTTTTTAATCTGATTTACATCTTCGGGCTTAAGGATGAAAGTGAAGTTAAAACACCACAGCTGACGTCTAATAAAATGCACATGGAGGCAGTGGTGGCCTCTGAGTGTGTCTGCAGGGTCTCGGGTTTGAATCCACCAGCTGCCATGTTGCCACATAACTTCCTGTGGTCTCCTCACCTGCACAAAGGCTCACAGACTGGTGCAGTGTGAATTGGGTGGCAGTTATGGAGAATATTTCAGATCTTTACTCTCTGGGATTCTGTCCTTTTCTGGTGGAACTCCTCTCATCTTCCTGCTGTGTGATTGGTTTTCTCAATGAGCCACATCCTGTCGTTAAACGTTTACTTCGCCGTATTTCATGACAAATAAATGAGTCAACTTGTATGTTTATCAGAAAGAATGACACTGGTCTTCCTCATCAGTCCACAGCTCTGTTACCAACACATCCTCAAACAGAACAAAACCTCAAAATTGGGCTCAGAGAAAACAGGGCAGCAGCAGCAGAGGCTTTTATCTGGGGAAGTGGGTGTTGTTTGGGTGCCGGCTTTTACATTAGTACAAAGCTAAGTGTCTCTGTAGTTGTTGTTCTACTGACTACTGATCAGGACATTTCCAGAATTCCTCCTTTTCCTCTCTGCTGTTTTTATGTTATATATATATATATATATATATATATATATATTTTAGCCATCTGTCCTTTCATTATATTCTCCCTTCTGTTTTGTCCTGTAATATTTTTACAGGCAGTGTCAGTGAATCAGCTTATTTACACAACAGGACCCAAAATGTAGTTGAGCTGCTCAGCTCCAGATGCAGAAACAGTCAGTCAGTGACAGGTGCTTTCATGAACGGCTGACAACGAAAATATTCAGAGGAGTTGGAGAGCGTTTTGTGGAAACAAAAAGACTCGAGCAGAGTGTTTGTCTAACTTCATATCAGCAGAACTCCAAATCATTCAGAGGTGCAATACTGACAAACTCACAGATGACTAAGATTCTGACGTCTCTGTTTGTGGATAACAATATGAAATAGTTGTTGGAGATGTCTCTCCAGGGTATCTCCAGCTGTTTGGGAGTTGGTGAGCAGCATGTGATTTTCAGGCACTGAAGTTTTAAAGAAACACCATGTAGTTAGACCCAGGAGTCCCCTGTCCAGTCTCCAGTCTCAGTGTCCATTTTCTAATAAGAAAAATGGAGGTTTGGTGCTTTAACATGGATGACAGCTGCTGAATCAGCCTGAGGTAGTTGCACTTACTGGACTGTTTTTTTTCCACTTTCTTGTTGATAGATTTCGTTTCCATATTTGCTGCAAAAGTGTGAGGATATTACAGACTTGTTTCTTAGGTTCTAGACTTGGGCTCAGTGATGATGGTGTCCAGAGCAGGAGGTCCTGCAGTCAGCACATGTGTCAGCCTGTATTTCAGCAGCCAGTCAATAGAAGTTTGACTGTGGTTGGAGTGGCCATTGTGCACAGTCAGGAAAGATAGTGCTATATTTTACTTTCTCTTTGTCTGCCACTCACGCTGCTAATGATCAGTATTTCCTCCTCTGTGACACTTCCTCTCTTCCATTCACTGTAGACAGCAGGAAAATAATAAGGTGGGAACAGTTTCCCACTTCCACTCCTCAAATTCACTACAACACACACACACACACACACGCACACACTTTATCTTTAGCCATACATTTGATGTAAAGGTAATTATTATTATTATTATCTATACCTAACACTCTATGTTTAGAGACATCAGTTTGGAAATACCCACAAAATCAAACACCTCCTTGAATTTGCTTTTCTAAACCAATGAGATTAGAGCGCAGGCAGCAGGAAGTCTAGTTGATTAAAACCTGTCAAGTAGCGACAAACTCTGTGGCACAATGACTCATTTAGATTCAAGGGATTCCGACTGTGACATCCGAGGAAGAAAGAAGCTTCCAGCAGCCGCCCTGTGTAATAATGAATGGATAATATAAACAGTGTGTGTCTACAGATTGTAATTCTCTGAATGAAATGACGCATGTTGAATCATTTGCAGCCGTGGTAACTGATCATGTAAATGGAGATAGATGTCAGTGTGTGGATCAGACTGATTTCTGAGGTCACAACCTTTTTTTATACATCTTTTATTATATTACGGCCAGTACTGTATATGGACAGTGTAGCTAGAAGACTTACTCATGTGTGCAGCTGCATCAGCAAAGACCAGAACTGAGTTTTCACCAAGTGAATCCTTGACAATGTTCATTATTCAATATAACTCCTTCTTCCACAGTGACTCCTCCTCCTCCATCTACCCTGTTCTCTCCATCTTCTACTCTGACTCCAACCACCTCCATGTCCTCCCTCACTGCATCCATCAATCTCCTCTTTGTCTCCTACCTGGTAGCTCCATCTCTAGGATCATTCTTCTTACAATGTCTCCACTGTCCCTCTGTCTGAACTTGTCCAAACCATCTCAATCTGTCTTCTCTGGCTTCTTTTTCTCCAAACCTTCTTGTCTGTGTTGTCCCTCTAATCACCTCATTCCTGATCCTGTCCATCCTTGTCTCTCCTAAAGACAATCTCATAGAGAAAGAATGAATGTAGTAAATTGAAATATATTTATAAACCCTTAAAGTCAGGCCTGCAGACTGGATAAACTAGACTTTATGAGTTCCATGTCTTTTTCTTTACTAGTTTCTAATCATTTTATTTTCAGACTAACAACCTTGGCTTTATACTCACATGAACCAAAAGTCATGGAAGTTGTAAACCAAGGGTTAGTGGACAGAAGGCAGCAGAGCAGATGGAGCTGTGTGGGCTGGAACATGCGTTTGACGCACTCAATAACGGCTTGTTCTGGGTTGACATATATGCATATTTATTCTCTTTCACACTCACTCACACACTCACACACACACACACACACACTGTCTTTCTCCACACTCTGACTCAGCCGGTGTGTGTTTGGCTCGGCCTGGTCTGAGCTGAGGGAACCATCAAGATGATAGAAAAGCTGCATCTACTCAGACTCTGCAGCAGCTCAGCTTCACCTCCTTGATCTCTGTGGTTCAGGAGGCTCCAGCATTTTTGAAACTTTTTTGAGAGCCACGTCAGTGTCACTCAGTAATGAGAAGAGCTGACCACCCTTACACCAGTACCACTGCACTAAAATATCACTGTAATGCATCTAATTTAAAAAAAAAACACAGGAGTGGAACGATATTTAAACCTTTTCCAGACAAGTTTTGTTTTTGGAACACACTCCTCAGGCACCTGAGATGGTCCTCAGATGGTCCTGAGATGGTCCTCAGGGGCCTCCAGGTGCCAGACTGGTGTCCCCTGGTATAGGGACATCCCACAGTCTCAATTTAATGTGACCTCCATCAGGCCATCATTTCAGGGATTGCTAAAATGAGACCTGAGGCTCTGGGACCTTCTGGTGGGAGGTGGCAACTGCACCACTGTGGCCTCCAAGCTACATTGGAAGGAAGATTGACCATCAACCATGTACACTTTTATCTGACCAAATTATTAATGTCTCTCTGTCCTGCACTTGAAGGTTTCAGTTAAAAGTCCCCGACCTTTATGAAGACAGTACGTTGACATGGGGCTGGAGAGAAGATGCAGCGTCCTAGGAGGAGCAGAAATGTCTACATGGCATCTTCTATTTCCTCTTCTTTTGTCTCTTCCTTGGCCTGATTTCTGCTGCAGCAGCGTGTTGTGCCCATTCATTCACAGACCTTCTCACATGGTACGACCGCCTCAGAGTAATGAGCTCTCATGCACTTGCTGGTGGCTGCTGGTTAAGTGGCATTAATCAAGTCTGTCCAAAACATTTCCCACAACACAAACACTGAACTACTTCTCTGATCATTTGTGCCACAAAACTGTTTATAAAGGAGGGAAGTGGATCTGCCTCAGAGTTTACTGGAGGACAGATGTTTTTTCTTTTTAATAATGTTAATAGTTTGAGTTTTGTTCTGTGCAAAATAACTGTGTTTGAAAGATAGATCTTTATTATCGTTTCATCTCCGTCTGATGTCCCTGAACTACAGATTAAGTTAAGTTTATGGCAAAATGTTCACTGCAAAAAATCTATTCAAATTTATAATCTAGAACATTATGGTCGGCATTTTTGACACTGGTGTCCTTCTGTTGGTCAACTGACTGGAAAGACCGAACTGTAGATTCCAAGTAAATGTCTCTCGTCTCATAAAGAGATGTGTGAGAGACAGAAAATCTGCAGGTGTTTTTTATGAACTCTTACTGTCGTCCTTCACTAACAGTACGTCAGGTCTGGTTGGCACACACACACACACACACACACACACACACACACACACACTAAAAGCCTTCTGACACTTTCTCCTGCACCCACCCTCACCCATCCTCACCCATCGTCAGTGCCTCCCACATAATGGAAAACTGGCTTCTTTCCACTTCTTTGTTTTCTCCTCCTGCTCCTCTGTCAAACCTCCCCATCTCTGCTTCACCTGCAGTCACACACTCTAACTAGACTGTATGGACTTGGGCGTCAAATGACTGATTTGAACTGTTAAGTCCATCCATGTCCAAGTGGACAGTGGACAATCATGTCCAAACAGAAGCTCAAGGCTGAACCCATAGACTCCAGAGCTCTGTTTTCAACCATTCTTTGTCTTCTGCATCTGTTGACATTTTGATGATGAAGGACTAACACGTGAACCAACAGGTGGCAGTACCGTACACAGTAACTCCAAACTCTACTGATGATGAAACAAACTAAATGAAAACATGTGTTTCCTCCTTCTTCTGTCCGTCCTTCTTCCACTCATTGTCCAATCAGACTTCTTTGTCCTCGGCCAAGCTCTGTTTGGTGAAGTAGTTGCTTAGAAATGAAAGTGTTGTGTTTTTATCAGGTGAGCTGCTGAACTCCAACTGGATTCACAGACAGATAAACTAATAGACTGGTGGCCAACCTGCGCATTAGAAGGAACTTTAAATGACCTTGAGCGTTTGAACTTCTGATGTTCTTCTCAACTTCACATATTTAGACAGTGATGATGAATTCTGACAGTGTCACTAATCCTCAACACGTATGACTCTACTTACAGTCCATTTGACAAAAATGTGATTTTTATACCTGTGATATTTCTCTTCCTCAGACAAATATAATTGTGATGACGCCCCCCCCCCGTGGACCCCAGACTTATAACATCAAATATTGAATCTCACACAGACCAGGCTGAAGAGAAACCTCAAGGGCTTTTCTTTGGAGTCAATATAATAAAACATTCTGCTGCTAAAGCCTTTCTTCGGTGTGTGTTATACACTAGATGGTCTGAGTGTGTGGTCTCCATCATTCTGCAGATCTTGTTGCTCATTTCTGAAGTTTTCCAAAGCGTTCAGTTTTTCTTAACTTTGAACTTTTATTCAAAGACTATGGACCTGTGCTCCTCTGGGGCCGCAGGTTGAACCACGTCTGTGTCACGTCTCCAGAATCCTCTGAATAGAGTTTACAGAGAACAGAAAAATAAGAGGTCAACACCCAGATGTTATTGTCTTTAAAATGCATTTGTTTGACTTGAACAAAGTGTGGTCCTCAGTCTGGGGAGGAATAGTTCAGATCCAAAACTGCACTGGTCAGCGATTGTGTTCCGCTAAGTGCTGGCCAGCAGTTCTAGTTTCCCATGAATGGATCTAGCAGGCCTTCCTGGGACGGGGCATTTTAATGGTTCACCTCCACCTCAGCACCGCTGCCTCCGCTCCATGGTACCGGACCTGCAGAAGTCATTTCTTGACGATGCTCTGAGCTTCACCCGACTCAGCGCTTTCTGCTGTGGCAGCCGTAGACTCACATCTGTTTCACTTCTGATCTGATGTTTCCCGCAATGTTTTGTTACCTTGACGTTAAGAGACACTCACTCATACACTCGTCCAAAGTTCCCCTTCGTCTTAAGTGTCCTTTATTTTCCTTCTAATCTTTCACTGTGTCTTTCCGTTGGGTCCTGATTGAAAGGGTAAACGTGGCTGGCACAAACAGGAAAGACAGAAATTGATAATAATAACTTCAGATCATACTCCGAGGAAACACTGGACATTTTCATGATGACAACAACCGCCTTCACTGTCTTTCAAATCTTTAACATCATTTATGAACTGAATTATGTGTTTGACACACAAACACACAGACACACGCACAGCGTGCTTGGTTTTCTAATCTCCACTAACTTGTGTTTTCTGAGAGGAAATTACGATCATGCCAAGTATTTCTCTCACTGGAGTTGCGTGTGTGTAGAGGGACAGTGTGTGTGCGTGGGAGTGTATTTCCTCCTTTCATTGACTCACATAATGAATGTTTATATTTCTCTATGATGGTAATCTGCCATCATGGTTTGACTGTAGTCATTTAAAAATGCTTTTGGTAAAAAAAATCTAAAGTTCACTTTTTAACCTAACGATAAATAATGTAAGAGCTACACAGTAAGACAGGATAAAGAAAGATCACTGGTCTCCTCTGTTACAGAACATTGTCAGAAATCACCAGTAGTGGACACCAGTTGATACCATACCATGTCATTCTGTCTCATTAAAGTTAAGGAGAACAAACTCCTTGTCATAGTGAGATTGTGATCCACACCACTGCACACGACCAAACGTGACCTCTGCATTTAACCCACGACCAAGGTCAACACCAGGGGGCAGCGTTGATGCTTTGTTCCCCACAGTCATAACCTGGCACCTGGTGGATGCCAAACCTAGAACCCTCCAGACTTAAGTCCAGTTCCTTAACCTCTTGGACACCACTGCCCTTTATATCCACTGTCCAACATCTTATTTCCCTGGTTTTCCTTTGAGGACATTTTAAGGACATGAACGCTGCAGCCACACTGTCCTTCTGAGGCAAATCTATAGAGACCCTGCTGCACACACATTCAGACTTTTTTTTGTTTGTTTGTTTGTTTGACATATGCACCACAGTGGACACTCTCTCACGCTTGCTACACAACCGAAGTCCACTGAGGACGTCAAACCTCAACTTCACCAGATGTTGCTCTCTCAAGTGATGTAAGGCTGAGCCTGGATATTTAACTGGAGGTCAATTCTGAAACTTGTTTTCTGAATGAGCTCAACCCAAAGTTGAAGGATGTGTCTCTTTGTTTTTGACTGCAGGAGAATGTGATAATAAAGATAATGAGGTTGAGGTCCACCGAGGCGTTTATGCTCTGAAAAATAAATCGGAAAAAGTAAATTCCAGGACTTCATGTTCATCTTACCAGTTGGTTACTCTGACTGCCATCCCATGTTGGACCAAAGTGTCTCACCCATTTAAAAAACACCTTCACAGTCATTTTGTGTTGGTAAAGTTTTGGTCACATGAAAATATGATTTATCACTGAAAACTGTTTCATAACTGAAGATAAAAACCAAGGGCAGTCGTGTGTGACCCTGGTGAAGAAGTCTGAGAGATGGACTTATTGACTGTTGTCAACAGTGATGTTTGGAGCTTCTTCTCTTTTCTTGTTTTCTGTGCTCTCCTCTCCTCTCCTCTTCTCCCCTCTTCTCTCCTCTCCTTTCTTCTCTTCTCTCCTCTCCTTTCTTCTCCTCTCTTCTTCTCTCTGAGTAGTGTCGTTTTGTTTGACAGAAATTAAAGGAGCTGCCTGAGCTGTGATGCTGGACATCATTTTCAGTCCAGTGGGTCAGAGTCTGCTTTAATATCACTGAGTCCACTTCATCGATGGACCGACCAATGACTTATTGATCACTGATGTTGTGGCTCAGTCGCTGCCTCTCATTTGTCATGTTCACACATGTGGAAACAAACTGCATGTGTCGGTGCATAAAAATCCAGTGATTGTGAAGAAAATAACGACAAGTGTTTGAATGAATCACACAC
>JAFBJS010054611.1:0-55556 GCA_016785265.1 Paraplagusia blochii | reverse complement strand
GGAAACGTCTCTTTATGTCTGGTGGCCTTGCAGCTTTCAGTTAGTCTGGCACTCACAGTTATTGATCGCCTCCTGGTTTAAAGATGTGAACACTGATATTACAATGACACAAAAAGAGAATTTTTTTTTCACTTTCTCTTTTTTGTTGAAGCCAAAACCTTGAGCAGAAAGCTTTGGAATATTTTACAGGCACTGATTAACCCACTCATACGAACTGTGTGTCGGTTCCACCATTGTGTTGAAGCACAATTCAGCTTTAAGGGTCTGGTGTAGAATTAAAGCTGAAAATATGTTTTTTTGTTGTCGACACTTTCCAGTTTTCCAGTGTGTTCACAACATTTATAACAGGAACAGGCAGACATGTGTTTTTGCAGGTTGTGGGGGGGCAGTTTAAAGAAGAGGGGGTGTTTGGAAGTTGGAAGAAGCACTGGAGACTGTGGAAGAGAGGAGAAGAATAGAGTGGAGTCAGGATGGAACAATGGAAGAAAAGTATCAGGAGTGATCTGTGATAGAAGAGAGTCAGCTAAGGTGGAGGGACGGTGGAGAGACCAGCCATGATGGATGGATTAGAGACACTAGGAATAGACAGGAGACAGAGCTGGAGGTGAAGGAGTTAAAGATGGTGCTGAGGACAAGGATGGACTGCAGTGATGCAGTTGATTTTACACAGTCTGTACAGATGTACGTATTATCAACTTGGTGATTTTGTTTCTCTGATGAAATGAGGCCTGAGTGAGGGATGATATGGAGCTGTGCCCTGGATTCAGCAGGTTCTTCTCTGCTGCAGCTCAGCAGCAGGTGTTCACACTGTTCAAGCTGGCAACACACACACACACACACACACACATACACACACCCCCTGTTGAAAGCCTTCACCCTGAACCCATGAGAGTAACTAGTGGTATCAATCATCAAGGAGAGCTGAGAAACAAACTGAACCAGAGGCGGAGAGATGGTCGGTGGAGAAGACGGAGCAATAAAGATTAAAGAGAAGGTGGGACAATAGGATGGTAACAGTCTCCACGCATGGACAACAAACACCACGTACAAGTCTGCAGATGAAACCAGCGTACATTCAGAAAGACAGATGGTATCTTTAAAAATATCACTTTGCAGATATTCTCAGCTGCCTGGGAGCTGCCACATGAATCCTAATGTTTGGCTCATTAATCATATGATTTCTCAGTGGTTTCCTTATGGTCGGCTGAGGAGGGGGTTGTTTTTCTCTTTTAACCAAGATCTGAAGGAACACGCCAAAAGGAAGATGCGTTTTTCTTGTAATTAGGAATGTTGTAGGAGTGGCTCAGTGGGTCGGGGGTCCGGAAGGCCGACGCCGTCACCACCGGCTCCGTGTAAGGAGGGGACAAGGGTTTTGATGTCACGGAAATGAATTTGTAATGTGTTTCTCAGAGAGGAATCTCACTGTGACATGGTGGTGGTTTCCTCCTCCTTCTTCTTCTGTCACGGCCCAGTTTATCTTCTGAGGAGAAGAAGGAAAGAGATGTTGATGCTGATGTTGACAGATGGGTTTCTGTTTCACTTGCTTGGTCAGCCACTCTGGTCATCTTTGACATATAATCATAAACTCTTTGCCAATCAGCTCTTGGTCCTGGTTGATGGTTGAACTGTGGTGAGCAGCAGCAGCAGCAGCAGCAGTAGCAGCAGCAGTAGCAGCAGCAGCAGTAGCAGCAGCAGGTGTTTGGGATTCACTCACTGGCACCGACACCAGTCCTTAAAAATACATGAAGTGTCTCTTTAATAGAGTGTATGCTCGAGTGTGTTTGCCTATGGAGAAGGAGTCTGCTGAGCAGTGGAAAGCCAGATGATTAAATCTTTTAATGCAGTGGCTCCCTTCAATATTAATGTGTTTCCTTCACAGGTTCATCCTGGTGTTTGGATGTCTGGTTCTGTCTGTGTTTTCAACCATCCCTGCTCACCAGGAGTTTTCCTCACACTGTCTTCTAATCCTGGTACAACTCAAACACACACACACACACACACACAGTGTTTTGTTGAAGATAATTGAGTCATTTTGTCATGAATTATAATGTGTAAGAAAAGATTTAATTCTTCAAAAATGGTTGCGGTGCTACAGGGAAGCGTTTATCACATCTGGCTGCAGGGCCAGATGTGGCCCGTCTTGCATTTTAGTCTGGCCCAAACATTTCCAATTTATAATTAAATTTATATTATCATTATCCTTCTGTCTTTTCCCAGTTTTTTAAATGCATTTTAGCCTTTATTGGATCTGTGCTGCTCTGCTCAAACCCCGGACCTTTGGTTTGTAAGGCAAATGTGTAAGTGTGTGTAATAACCAGTAGACTGTAGAACCAAACAGAAACTGTGTGTGTGTGTCTGTGTGTCTGTGTGTGTGTGTGTGTCTGTGTGTGTGTGTGTGTGTGTGTGTGTGTGTGGCAGGAATTTGTGATGATTGTAGTGTTTGGCCTGGAGTACATCATCAGGATATGGAGCGCCGGCTGCTGCTGCCGGTACCGAGGCTGGCAGGGACGTCTGCGCTTCGCCAGGAAGCCGTTCTGTGTCATCGGTGAGTGTGTGTCACATCATCTCTGCTTCTTCTGGTGGTAATCTCAGTGGGGACACAGGGATTCCTGGGGTGCTAAGATTCCGGGCCTTCCACGTGATGGGGATGAGGTTTGATTCCAAACATTGGATCAGGTCCATAGCCGGTTCATCAAGTCAACATCGATTCTTCTTTTCCCTGTGACCCTGAATACAGTCCCTTGTTGCTCCCCGACTCCTCGCTCCTCCACCTCCTGGTTGTGAAGGTGTAAAGGTTGTGGATGGCAGCAGGAGACAAACAGAGGGAGAAAATGAAAGCGGCAGCTCTTACTTAATCAATAGTGATGAATGAACAGGTTGATGGAGGTCCACAGCGACCGCAGGTTGTAATATAGTTCAGCGTGTGACCTTTGATGCTGTTGTTTCTTTATTTATTTGTTTGTTTGTTTTGTGTTTACCATCCAGACATCATCGTGCTCATTGCCTCCGTTGCTGTGGTTTCAGCCGGTAGTCAGGGAAACATCTTCGCCACTTCTGCTCTGCGGAGCCTCCGTTTCCTGCAGATCCTGCGCATGGTGCGTATGGACCGCAGGGGTGGAACCTGGAAGCTGCTGGGCTCTGTGGTGTATGCACACAGTAAGGTGAGATGTTGACGCAGGCTGAAGCTTCTCTGTTAACCTTGGACCTTCAGACAAATGAGTCGCTGACGCAACAACTGCTGCAGCTGAAAACAACCACGGGTGGAGGAATATATCAATGCACTGAGATATCGCAGTATTTTATTTATAGGATAATCTACAACATAAATCACTGTGGTGCCATTTCAGTAACCGAGTGTTAAGAACCAGTCGACAAAATTAAATGATTTTCTTAATCTCTTATAACAATGCTGTTAAGTACAAAAAAAAATTCAACATTAGACCAGTGGTTCTTCAGGACTTTAGGTTCTCCTAAAGAACAGACAGAGGAGAACAATAAGTACATTGGGGTCTACCAGTAGGTGGTGCTGGTGGATTATGAGCTTTTAAATAAACTGTATAAAATAGAATAGTTGTGGACTGTGATAATAACTTTTTTCTGTTATAATACATATTTTCTGTGTAGGAGCTGGTGACCGCCTGGTACATTGGTTTCCTGGTTCTGATCTTCTCGTCTTTCTTGGTTTATCTGGTGGAAAAAGAATACAATAAAGAGTTTGCGACCTACGCTGATGCGCTGTGGTGGGGGACGGTGAGTGGGACTGGTTCAGAACCTGTCGTGGACACAGATGCGTCTTCTTTCACAATGTTTCAGATCAAATGACGTGAAGATCTGACCTACTGATCTTAATGAAAAATCCCAAGAACCTGTATTTTCTTTTTCAAATAAAAATCAGGAGTCATGGAAAAAGAAAAAAGTCAGGAGTGAAAAAAATGAAAAACAAATGAAGGATAAAATGAGGTCTTTATAAAGGTCTTTCTATCCTGTTAATAAAACACAGATGAAGCAGCTTCTCATAAATTTAGTTTGAGCAGATTTTCTTCCATGTCCTTCAGTGTAACTGAGGACCTGTGAAGACAGACAGGTTTCCAGTTCAGCCTAAATGCTGATCTCTGTCCTCCTCAGATCACCCTCACCACCATCGGCTACGGGGACAAGACTCCACAGACGTGGACCGGGCGTTTGTTGTCGGCCGGCTTTGCTCTGCTGGGAATCTCCTTCTTTGCTCTGCCCGCTGTGAGTGAACCTGCGCATTAAAACAGCCAGGACGCCAACGGGCCGGGGTGCGTGACGTGTGTTTTTATTGACGTGTTAATCGCAGTCTGTGGGTGTGTTGTTGTAGGGCATTCTGGGGTCTGGATTTGCCCTGAAGGTTCAGGAACAGCATCGACAGAAGCACTTTGAGAAAAGGAGGAACCCAGCTGCCAGTCTTATCCAGGTACACACACATTTACATGGCCACACACACACACACTCACACACACACTGAATACAACAGCAGCAACACAGGACCTCTAGTCTGCACCAGGGCTGCATGATGGAAAGAAGTTGTGCTACATGAAGGCACTAGAGTCAGTCAGTCATTTATCCAGCAGTGTTGATATTAAGGCATTCTAGTCCAGCGGTTGATGTGGATCTACCAGTAGATCTCCAAGAGTCTTGGTAGATTCTGGTCCACACTGCATTTCTCTGTCCATCAACTGCCATGTTCCTCTAAATGGGACTAATATTACGAACGAAAGAAATTGCTCAGAGAGACCTGCAGAGGTCCCCGTCTGTACATCTTTGACCTCCATTGTTTCTGCTGCGTCCTGCAGCCCTGGTGTAAACACAGGACACTTGGACAAATATCAGACACATGTTCTGTCCTCTTTACTGTCCCCCTTCAACACTGTCTGTGTCCCCACAATAGCACAAGTATGTAACAGTGTGTGATGAAAATGTCAGGAATATTGTGAAGTGGAAACACAAGTGTTTTCACCTCCATTTTATTAAGTGGCTCCTCACAATGAGGACCAGTGTGTCCCTGTGGTGGGGGGGGGCTGTCTAATGATGCTCCCTCTGTGTCTGTGTATGAAGCACATTGTCAAACAACAACATATACACTGCTGGGATATATGAGCCGTTGCCGTGGTAACGGTTCCCCGGGCAGTGGCTCCTCCAGGCTGTCAGTCATCTGTGAAGAACAATTTAAAAGTGCTGCTGCGTCTGTGTGTGGACTCCCATCCATCTCTCTGTCTGTCTGTCTGTCTGTCTGTCTACAAAAAGAATAATTGTACACACTGTTTCCTGAAACGCAGTAACTGTCTCTAAATGTCAGCAGTGTGCAGTGAAGCAGGTGTTTGACATTGGCGTCTTAAAGACTTCCTGGGGTGAACAGTGAAGCAGTCGTGAGACATTTAAGGGCTGGGATTAATCTGTTTCATCAGGATGTAAGGAATAGCAAAGGCTGTAAGAAATCTTGTTTTTTTTTTTTTTAACAGCAAAATGTTGAATATTGAAAAGGACAGTGAGTGTTCGCCTGCAGCTACATGATTCAATATGTTCATTTAATGAATTGAATATATTATATCTCCTGGCACTTCATGAGTTTCATTTGAGATTATTCTCATCCTGGTTCTGCTGGTCCATCTTTGGCCTCATGTCAAACACCTGGTTCCGGCTTCTTTTACCACTTTCTTCCACAGGTGACAGGAATCGTGGAGGCAGCTGTGATGCGTTGATTGTCCCTCCATTCTTCTCCCTCCATCTCACACAGCGCCCTCTGCTTTAAACCACTGCTTCCTGTCCTTGTTTGTGGGGCAGGATTTCACCACTGTCTGTCTGTAAGAAGGTCAAGGCTTCACTCATGGTCCAGATGAAACTGCCACAGTGATCTTTGTGGGGCTGTGACTTCCTGTCCTCCCTCCCTGATAGACGATCATTTTAGAATCATATTGAAACCTTGTCAGTACCAGCATGAGTCAGTTAATCAGACCAAGTTGATAACGACTTACGTTGGATTCCATTCCTACAAAGTAACCTTCATTTTTGCGCTGCAGTGAGTCAGAACTCACACACTGTCACTGACTAGTGTTTCAATCTAATAAATCAAGACTTTCATTGAAGATTTCTGGTAGGTGGCGACGTAGAGCGAGAACAAACCCTGTTAATGTACAGCAAGACCAATCCATCGTTGTTGACCATCGTGGTCCAGCAGTGAGTCCCTGGTCACAGTTCTCCGAGTCTGTAACACTGGAAGACACTATGTGTCCTTTATATCTTCCTAACTTTAAAAGTCTGTGTCGTTTCTATGGAGAAGATCACAGACAGAAGGTGACCGTCTGTCTGTCTGTCTGTCTGTCTGTCTGTCTGTCTGTCTGTCTGTCTGTCTGTCTGTGTGTGTTCTTACCTACTGTGTACATCTACACTGAGGACACGGTGTCTAACATGGCTGCCAGCTGGTTCCAGCTCCTGTATCTTCCTCCACTCACGACCCACATCTTTTCACCATCTTTCTGCTCCATCGTCCCCCCTTGACCTCCCATGTCTCCATCTGTATATGTAAACTGGTGGGAGTTATTCTGCTGCACGGCTGAGGCTACTGAAAATCTGCTATCACAAGTATTTTTTCTGTCTTATGGGATTATAATTCATAAGATTTAAGAAGAGGTTAACTCCACAATATAGAGTTAACCATCTTTAAAGGTGAAGAATCAGAAAGTGAACAAGGAGACAGACATGGATGAATTAAGTTGAAGTTTTTCAGTAAAGGCATCAAAAAACATGAGTGAATCTCAAATTAACATAAGCAACAAACCAAAAAACCATCAACTTTCATTTGTAAAACTTCTGTAGCCACAGCCGACAACAGGAGTCGACTCCGTCCAGTTCTTACGTATACACACCTGTGTGTGTTGGTGTTGGTGTTTGTGTATACATGTGAATGCGTTTGTGTCTCTTCCTCCTCCCTCACCCAGGCAGCTTGGCGTCTGTACTCCACGGACGGCGCCCGTCCCTACCTCAGAGCCACCTGGCACCACTACCAAAGCGCCCTCCCCCCCCTCAGGCATGTATCCCCCACACCTCCACCACGAGCACCTCCATCACCTCCACCACGTGCACCTCCATCACTGGCCAAGCTCGCCCCTGTTCTCGTCTGACCACCGTGGTTAAACACTAACCAGCTGTTTCCTCTCTTCCTCCCTCCTTACCCTCCTTCTCTTTCCTTCCCTTTTCTCCTCCGATGATTGAACCCGTGAACTGATTGTGCTTTTATTTGATTTATCCTCTGGACTCTGCATGTAGTGTGTCTGGCGTAGTTATGCTGCTGATGAGAACTCGGTTTCCATTGCTACCTGGAAGCCTCATTTGAAGGCAATGCATACCTGCAGCCCCGCCAAGTAGGTAACAACTTACAGACTCACAGACAATATGGCCGCCGCCTCCGCCGGTGCTCAGCCTCTCTGCTCCTCTTCACCTCCTCAGCTGGTGTCTGCTTGACTTCATCAACCAAGCTTCCATTTCTGTGATATCATTTGTTGGTCGTGGAGATGAGTTTCCTCTTTGAATGTCTTCCTGTGTCTGCATGAACTAAGTCAATGTCAACCATTCACCTGCAGAACTGGCAGGAAGTTACATTCAGAAACATTTTATTTTCTTAACACATTTCCAATTAAAACAAAAATAACATCAGATAATCTAATGTATTTTTCTAAAGTATTTTCGAGCCAGGGTTTGGTTAGACGTTTTCTGTTGAACAATTCCCCTCAGGATATCTTTAATTTTTATTATTTTAATTCATTTTTTTCTAATGTTTTTCAAGCAACTTTTTGCTTTTTTTCCTCACAGTTCTAGTGAGACATAGAATATCAGCTCTTTTTTATTTCATTTTATTATTTTCAACAACCTCTCATGGAGAGAAGTTCGTTTAACATTTAAGCACTACTGAACTTTTCTTTTATTAGTGCTTAGGTTTTAACATTTTCATAAATGTAGTTCTTTCTTTTGTTGTTTTTTACATTTATATCCTTCAACACAGCAGATAAACTCAGATGAACTCACACAGACTGGATCAGAGTCTGATCCTTCACCTCTTCACTTCTCCTGCCTCCACAGTTGCTCTGGGCTCTCCTCTTCTCTTCTGCATGGCCATGACTTGCATGTACTTGATAGAACTTACAGGGTTTTTCTTTTCTCTCCTACATCTACAGTAAGAGTGTTTTTTTTTTCCTTGCTTCCTCTTGGCCTGATACCTCGCATCTCCATTAGTGGAAATGTCTGTAAAAAGCTGTATGACTCTACTGAAAAACTGATTTCTCCTCCTTTGTCTCCTCCTTTTTTTCTCCACTAACCTTTGAAGGAAAGAGCAGGGAGAGACCACGTACAGGTTTGTATGACTCTCAGAGTTTTCCTACAGACACATGAAGCCACCAACAGCCACATCTTCACCATTTTAGGACATTCATATTAATATCCCCAAGATGATGTCATCACAATGTTTTTTAAGAGTGTGATTCTAAACCATCCTTTGTTGTAATAGAACCACAGACTCAATATGTGACACGTTCAGCCTTCTGTAGATGTTTGTGTTGGTCCAGTCACAGTGTGCGAGTGATGAATGAAGATCTGATGATGTGGGATCAATGGGCAGCTTGTTTGTTGCTGAGTTTACTCATTGATCATCTTCAGGTTCAGACTCTGATCGATTTCTTAATCCAATGTTTAGAAAGATTTCCAAAAGTCAGGAATTTGAAGAAAACATTTTAGTAAAATTCCTCCTGTTTTGTTGCACAATTATTCCTCATCACTTCCAACTCCAACTGACTGTTTTTCTCAGTCTGGTGATTTTGAGATTCAGGCGTCACTTTGGAGTTAATTTAAGAATCAGGAATAATCTTGCTTTTTTGATTAAGTTAAAAAGTTTTTTTTTTTTAATCTGTGACTTTGAAAGACAGAAAGTTGCTGCTCCACCCATGTACAACAGCAAAGAGAGTTGTTTGCTGTTAGCAAACAAGCAATCAGAGTCTAAATGTTTTTTACTTCAGTTCTCCTCCCGTCCATTCACTTTTAATTCTGCTCCTGGTCCAGAGTGGAACCAGTCATTAGTTTTTAATGCAGGCTTAATTTTGTCAACTGTAAAGGAGCTGAAGCTGAAGAGCTGCAGGGAGATCAGGAGCCAGAGAGTGGAGACCGAGGGCTTATAAAACACAAACGCCAGTGTGTGTGTGTGTGTGTGTGTGTGTGTGTGTGTGTGTGTGTGTTTTCTTCAAAGACAGGAGTCTGTACCATGTCTGTACCATGACGTGCTTTTTCCATTGGGATGGTATTTATGTAACTCATCAAACACGAGTCTAGGAGAGACAGAGAAAGTTGAAAGTGTGTGTGTGAGAGAGAGAGAGACATGGAGAAGAAGGGAGAGAGAGGGGAGTGGGGGGGGAGATTTGTGAGTTTAATTACACTGGTATAGTTTTAACAGCACGCTGCTCCTCTGGCCACATTTGTGGGCCTCATGTTGATGCAGTCGTATCTTTTGTACATTTGAACCAACACAGCCGCACACACATAAAGACGGAACTTTATTTTCTCAGTGGAAAAAAAATCACGTGCAAATGTGTTTCTCATCCTAAACAAAGCGGTGTTTAATTAGCCGTCGCTGTTTCCATAACTGCCCCCTTCCTCCTGCCCCGTGCCCCCCAGTCCCACCTCCCCCATTTTAACTCGCTCCCTAACTCCACTCTCTTTTACTAAACCAGGGTCTAATTTACTCTTGTAAAGTCATGGCAGACATCTTCACTTTTACGACACAGTCTCTGGTCTATACGTTGGTTCGGGCCCGACTGAAGACGCAGCGCGGTGTCATTTGCGGGTTTACAGACTGTCGGCTGCTCTTCGGCGGTAGGTGCCGCCGTAAATGACTGCTGGTCGGCTGCTATTTAAGCAGACTTGTAAACACCATCGGCAGTAAACACGGGCGCAACACAAAGTGCATTAGTGGGCACTGAGCTAAACAGAAGAGAAGTGAAGGAAAACTGAGCTTCAAGGTGGAGTTGATGACGGAGCACAGGTGGATCTGAGTTAGTGACAACCATGCAGGTTCACCAACATGATGATGTTAATACAGTGGATCCTAGACTAATCCACAGAAATGTACCATTAATTATCTAGTGGAGGACCGAGGATGACAATTACACAACAGTCCAGAGAGAAAACTGAGTGGACGAGAAACAATGAGAGACTGAGACAGAGGACGGAGGCTGAAGCTCGGTCAAAATGGTGGAAAGTTGCTCGCTTATACGTCCCGTGGGTGGGTGGGATAATGGTTAGTTGCCGCTCATTCTTGTCATAGTTCAACAATTGAGACCATTTCCTGTACGTAGACGACACAGGTGTGAAGTGGAGCTCTGAGGCCGACCCCAGCTGTAGTTTGAGGCCAACAGGTGTTTCTGATTTTTCATAAATTCTCCTCTTTTATCTCTTTTTTTTTCCTCCTCTCTCCTCCTTCTGACGCTCCCTCTAGTAAGGGTCAAAATAATGGGCGGCTCTTCAGAAGGTACTCAAGGAAATATAGGAGGTACCAACAGTATTACCCAGCATCCTCTACTGCTACCCCTCCCTGCCCTGTGCCCCGTGCCCATGAGAATGACTAACGACGACTAGCATGGAGACATGGGAGGGTCCTCACTTCCTCTTTAGCTCCTTTTTAAATCTTTGTTTATGAAAGAATTTGTCCCAAACCTGGTCTGCTGCCTGCTGCCTGTGGAACTTTACTTCAAATGAGTTCATTACATCTCAGGCTCAGGAGGATTCAGTGTCCAGTCAGTGTCCAGTCAGTGTCCAGGTGCAGAAGTGACCTGAGCATCAGAGCATCGTAGATGAATCTGAGGTAGAACAGTGGGTTGACTTAGTGAGAGACTTTGTCAGAATTGAAAAATGTCTTTTAATAAACTCTCAGTGACAGAGAGTAGATTCATAGAAATGTTTCCTACAGTCACACAGTGACACCACCTCATCATGGTCTACTGTTCTGGTACTGTTCTGTTACACCTACAATTTCTTAGCACCAATTTTTTTATCCTTTCACCAAAATCAGTGTTTTCAGCCACTATTCAATATAAATATATACACTATATATATATATTTCTCCCATTTGACTGCATGATCCCTGCATTCGTGCCACGCACTTCTTCTCTTTCCAGGGTTTTTGCTCTTATTGTGACTGTTGTGATGACTGAGAGGAGAGACTGAAGTCTGGAGTTGAAGTATAAAACAGTGGATGTAACACTTTGGGCCCAAATACTGTAGTTGGTTTGGAGTTCAACTCTGAACCTGGATACAGAACCAAAGACTGTAGGTAAAACATGGACACGGATGGTTGCAAAGTAAAACTGGTGTCAAAGGTCAACTCACCAACACCACTGACCCTTCAGACCACGTCATCACTGCAGCCAATGTGTGGCTGATACTGATATCTGGTCGTTCATATCTGCCACTACTTCCTCTCATCTTCTAACTACGCTCCCTTTTAATTGGCTGCTCAACTGTAGTAAACTCTGATGATCTGGTGGTGTTTCTTCTGGTTCCTCCAGGAACCAGTGAGATGTTCAGGTCGTCATGTGTCCATTTTTAAACACAGTCTATGGTTGAAACAAATCAGTTCTGTCAATTGAAAGGGTTTGAAGAAGTGAATGGTGGCATGGAAACTCTGTTCAAAACCCTGCATCTCTTTCTTCCACTGCTCTGCTGCATTGCATGCTGGTCTATATGTCTTTTAGCACTGAGTTGTGTATTCAGCTGCTCTACCATTGGTCAGTTCACAGCCAACATATTTAGTTCCTTAAATGTATGTATATATATTTACTGTTGACATCAACTAGTTATATGAATGACATTCTAGTGAAAATCCAAGTCTGAGAGTTTAGAAGATCAGCCATAGATGTTTGGTGCCTTCTGTCTTCTGGATAGATGGTGTCTGGTCTGAGGGAGAGAACAGAACTCTGCCTCCTGACTCAACTTCTCACCATCTGATCCAAAAATGATTTCTGACATATTTCTCTCTTCCTCCTCTTTTCCCTTTTCTCTTTGTCAACCCCACACTGACTCTCCCTCCATCATCTCCCTCTTCCTTCATCACATCTCCTCCTCATCTGTCTTTGCCTCCTACAGTCAGAAGTTGAGTTTTAAGGAGCGGGTCCGGATGGCCAGTCCACGTGGTCAGAGCATGAAGAGCCGACAGACCTCCATAAACGACCGCCAACGGTGTTCGCCCGGAAACGATGTGGTGGGCGGGGGCGAACTGATGGGTGGCAGCCCCGCCAAAGTCCAGAAGAGCTGGAGCTTCAATGATCGGACGCGCTTCAGGCCCTCGCTGAGACTGAAGAGCCAGAACCGAGCCGTGGTTTCAGACGGTCAGTGAAGAACATGTGTCTTTTCTTTGTCTTTCCAACATTTGTTCTTTTTTCCTTAATCTGTTGCACCGATTATTATAATTATAATGAGATTTCCTGGGAATTCCCAATCTCCTTCCAGAACATTTACACACAGTTTTTGTCCAAAGCTGCTTTTCCTGAGTCCTGACGACAGAGAAACCCCAGGGAGCCTGTAGTTGTAAAACACCTGCACTTCCTGTTGTTTGATTTTATCTTCATGAGAAACATAAATGTCACATGACTTTACAGGATTTCAAAGAAGCTTGAAAAAATGAGCTGTTGCTAAACCTTCAGGTCATCAGTTCATTCTGTGTCTTTGTATAAAGGACAGTGGAGAAGGTCAGTGGAGAAGGTCAGTGGAAGAAAGATTTTCCTCCAGAAACATAGGAAACATGTAGCTGTGTTTCCTTCAGACTCTACTGTCGAAGAAATGAGAGGAAACAAAGGATTTACGGAAACATTGTCATTGATTACATTTCTTGAAATGTTTAAGAAATGTTAATTAAGCTCCATCTCATTAGTATTTACGGTCAGTAAGGAAAGGGTTAGTCCAGATTTTTGGTGTCAGTTCAGATTCAACACCAAACCTTTAACATGTTCATTTATCTGATCCATTATTTCCCTCAAAGGTAACGATCCTGCTGCAGTGACTGGGTTCCCAGCTCCTAAAATGTCCCAAATACTTTTTTCCGGTTCGGTTGATATTTTTGGTCAACAGAGATTGACTCTGTCTTAGCTATTTATCTACAAATGTTTTTTTTTTCCTGCGTCCTTGTTCGTGTTAACAAGGTGTCCAAGTACTTGTTTTGACCAAGTAGGATCTGACTGCTGTAGGTGGACGCATGGACACATCAGTGATGTCTTTCTTCATCTTGACACTGTTGCATTGTGCTTCTGTGATTATCAGCAATTTGTTCGTACTTCAAGTCATTTTACTCTCTATTGTTATGTAAACACCTCCAATTTCCCAGAAATCCTACAGAAATAGAAATAGACATAATTGCTGAGCGTCTGTCTTTCTGCTCACTCCATTCACTGAGACTCATTTTTTTAACCTCCGTATCATTATTTACTTCTTTCCATTTCCTGCCTCCCGCTGCGCTCCCACTCGTCCTGTCTGTCTCCAGCTCTGGGAATTATCTGCAAGATTTAGGAACTCTGGCTCGTGTTGCTGTTTCATTCGCTCCCAGCAGCTGAGATGGCAAAAAATCCTAACATCCTTGTCCAAGTGGAGCATAAAAAGTTCACCTCCTAAACCTGGCAGGTTCCTGTCAGCGGCTTCTCACACTGCTTTATGATTCCAAGGCTGGAAATAATCCCGGGCCTGTGTGTGTTTCTCTCAGTGGACAGTGGGATGACCACGGAGGACTCGTTTGATGAGCGAGGCTGTCACTGTGACATCACCGTGGAGGATCTGTCAGCTCCGCTCAAGACCGTCATCAGAGCCGTCAGGTGAGAAGAGGTGTTCCTTCTTCTTCTTCTTCCTCCTCTGACCGTCTCACTTAAATCACAGTCATGACAGACATTTCCAAAGAAAACTGTGGACATCTTGTCTGTGGCTGTTAAACCAAAGTCAGGTGCAGTCAGTGGTCTGTGGTGATGTGATATGTATCACAATACAACATACACTTCATTCACACATTCAAACATTCACCTCCATCTCACATTATTGAGTTCTCTCAAAACAACGTAATTGTAGTCGCCAAGTGTCTTCATAATGATGATCCACCTGAAGGTCAAGAACATCACTGGAACAGAAGGATCTACAGCTGGAGTGAGTGGAGAAGAAAGAAAGAAAAGAAAGAAAAGAAAATGAACCAACATCAGGAAGATTGGTCTGGGAATTGAGAATAAAAAATAAACACTGAGATGGAGGAGGTCAATATTTTTCATGAAACACGTTTTCTGACAGTCCTCGGTGCAATACTGACACCTACTGGGATGGAGTGTGTCTCAGTCTGTGAGTGAAAATAACAGCTTTAAATATAAAGGTATGGAGACAGTTGGATTGGATATAAGAGCTGTCTTCTGCTGCAGACTTTCAAATGAAAATGTTATTTTACACGTTACAACCCTGTCAACGTGACACACGCTCGTACGGCACCTCCTACTACGACACCTCACACAGAAGTGTCGGGAAACACAAACGGTTATTTATAGGTTTCCCCGTCTGCGCTCGCACCACACACACCTTTCATTAACTTCTGCTTTTCTGTATTTATTTCTAATCCCCTATGTCATCCGTCTCTGCCGGGCAGATGGCAGATTAGCATAAGGAGCTGAAACATGTTCCCATCACAGACACAGATGTCGTCCATATGGACCACGAGGACCATTCCCCTAAATAACAGGTCTCACTTCCACATTTGGTGGACGTGTCACACCAATATTTTTCACTCTCTCTGATGATGTCACGTCTGTTTCTCATCCGGTGTTTCTCTGCTACGTCCACACAACGTTCACGTTCGTGAAAGTTAACTCCACAAAATAACTTGGCTAAAGTAGCTGGACATCGAAAGAACTTTATTAAAGCGACAAACAGAGACACAGTGGCCTGGAAGGTGAAGATTATTTAACTAAAGTATTCTCTGGACCAGTGGTTCTGGACTCACCATCAGCCCTTCATGACCAGCTGCGACCCAAGAAGGGACACTTCAATGACTGTCCTTATATAATAATAAGGATAATAATGCATTTTATTTCATGGGCGTCTTTCTGTCTCCCAAGGACGCCTGACAAGGAATATAACAAAAAAGAAAAACATAAAAAAATCTATAGACTTAAAGATTAATATTCCTGCCCCAACTAGTGGCCCGCGACCCACCAGTTGAGAATAACATGTCTGAATGTTACATGTACTGGTTACCTGTATCTCTGGGGTTTTTCTTGTAAAACCCTGTATGTGCTGGATGTGTAACAAATTCATACAACAACAGGTCTGCGGTTCGACTCCCTCTCCTCTGCTCCATCCTACTTTATAAATACAGTGTAACCTTTTACACACACCAGTCCTGCACCACCCGGTCGTGGCTCACACGCTCACCCACACAGCAGGTGGACCACCACCCGGGTCGTTCCCAGGGTGTCAGGTTGTGTTGTGCGCCCCCACCCTGTCAGGAGTGTTTTGACAGAGGGTCAACTGTCATGGTTTCCACCAGGACAGTGAGAAGGTGGGCCAACTGGGGAGCAGCACAAAAACCCTGAGCCCGGATTATTTTCCCTGCATCAATATTATTCATCCAGCAGCGGCTGCTCATCAGATCAGCAGCAGGGCCACAGTTTTTTTTCACTCAGGTTTCAGACCTTTTTACTTCAGGATGTGAGGAGAGAAGCTCACAGTCACTGCTGCTGCTGCTGCTGCCTGAGCTCCAACAACATTTTTTCTAATTAAACTGATTTGAAAACAAGTGACCAACAAGTGGAATGTGAGCGCGGTGATCTTTAGTAGCTGTTGCTTCCACCTAGTGGCCGTTTGTGGCCGTCACACCCTTTTACGGTTTTAAGAAAAAGGTCAAAAGCAGTGGCAGCAGCTGAGGTCCTTCAAATTGGATGTGCCTTTAAATTGATTTTTTGTTCATTGGTCGATAAAAGATTCTTGAAATTGTTCAGTTGTGGATTTAATGTTTATTTGAAAAAAGGGGCAAATATTGTTGAGTTAGAAAAAGATGTTTAAAAATGAGACATTTAGTTAAAATAAAGAAAAAAAAACTGAATTAAATGCCACAGTTTCCTCCTCGGCTCAGACTGTGTCAACGTCTCCATTTAAAGGTTTGTTTTTTTTTATTTCCTTGTTTTTTCAGGATCATGAAGTTCCATGTGGCAAAGAAGAAGTTCAAGGAGACACTGCGTCCCTATGATGTGAAGGACGTCATAGAGCAGTATTCAGCTGGACATCTGGACATGCTGTGTCGCATCAAGAGTCTCCAGACCAGGTCAGGTTTAAAGTCGCTTCATCTGCTTTTTCTCTGTGCCTTAAAAACTTTGATCTTCGCCAAAGACTTCAGTTTTCTTCACAAAGGAAAAGTTAAACCAATGAATGACTCTGCCCTGTCACTCCCTGGGACACGTCCATGTCCGTGTGTGTCCTCCACCTCCCAGACTGGACACCGTGGTTGGTCCATCTCCACGTCCCTTCAACAGTCGGATGAAGACTTTCTCCTCCCCCTCTCTGCCTTATTATAACAGCCACGGTCGGAGGACGAAGCCTGGATCAGGGTTGGACTGTCTCCTGCTCGTTGACTCTTCCTGACTAACTTTAGCTGCAGACTTAGTTAACAGTCTGGTTGATGTGTTGATGTGAGTGTCTGAGACCAGCAGAGGGCAGACTTTGACTCCGGGGCCACAAATGATCTTACAATGTTACACAGGGACCAGGTTGGAGCAGAAGGATGAAGAGAAATGACCCCAGAAGTCTTGTTTAAAAGCTTCACTGCTAGGATTATTTTAGCTCTGTTAATGCCATCTACAGGACAGCGTTGGCATTGCAGGTAATAGGCAGAAGTATAATCTCAATAAAATCCAATCACAAAATCTGGAAATGAGCCACATCTGGCCCCGGGCCTTAGTTTGTCTTTGCTTGGTCTAATCTGAAGTGATGGTGAAGGTTCTGATTCTGACCCAGGTCTGGCTGAAGTTTGGACTGGACTTTAGTTAGCTTGTGTGAGTGCGTGTGTGTGTGTGTTTTAACATTTGCGATGTAAAGACTGTCCCTGGATCTGCTGCGGTCAACACTTGTCCACATATAGAATAATGATGAAAATAATCCATAGAGACGACTGTTTGTGCCTGACGTTGTAGTTCATAAAAGGTTGAGGGTTACACTAACTCAATTAACAATAATAATATTAGGAATGTCTGATAATATTGGTTGATATTAGCACATCTTAATATTACAACATGGTTTTTGGGAACAATCAGAACGATGTGTTCCCTGAAAATAGTTAAATGGCTGCAGATGGATGAATAAATAAGAGCAGTTATTGATTAATATCAGAATTGTAAATATAGTTTTTACACTAAATTGTACATCAGTTAATATCAGACATCCCTCACTAATGATTTTCCTTTTTTACATTAATGCCTTGAGAAAAGGATCCAGTCTGTGTGGGTGTCACTAACCCTTGTGCTGTGACTGAGTGTGTGTTTGTGCCCTTGATGTGTGTGTGTGTGTGTGTGAGACTCGTCTCTGGCTGCTCCTGAAAGTGTTTCTCTTCTGTCTTCCTTCTGAGCAGTGCGGCAGGTCCTGGTCCTGGTCCTGGTTCTGGTCTGACCAGTCGACCCAGAAACATGTCGTCTCCTGCTCTGCATTATTATTACAGCAGCAACAACAGGAAGAAGCGTCCAGGCTCAGGGTCACTGCTTTTTTGTGCTATTCTGTGTCCGTTGTCTCTCACTAACCTCAGTGTCTTTCAACGTCCCCCAAACAGCTGGAGACATTCTCAGAAAATTGGTCAAAATTTGTGAAAAACACATTTGTTGAACCGACTCCAAAACTCCAGCCACTTGGTGACGGGACATTATTTGCTGCTGTGTTTCATCGTTTCTGTTTCTAACAAGCGATGTTTGAGAAAATGTTATGTTGAAAACACTTTTGCTTTGGTAACTCATAGAAAAACATACATATTTTTGTGCGAAATTCTCCTCCCATACTAAAAATTACTGGGGACTAAATAGATATTTGGCAAATATAGCTCAGAAATAAATTCTTATCATCACAAAGGCCTATACTATATATTTATATATGTGTGTGTGTGTGTGTGTGTGTGTGTGTGTGTATATGTAAATAAAAATGTAAGAAATCAAGCCTAAAATGTTTCTAAAAAAACTGTTAAGAGAGGAAGACATTTTATATATAATATATAAAACATTTATGGAAATCCACTTTGGATAAAAGTGTCTGTTTAATGAAAAATAAATGTACATTTTATTCCATGTTAGAGAATATACACAATGTGAAAACACATAAATGATATAATATATAATATCATAGAAATATTATTATTAAATATCATCAAGCCTTAACATATAATCTCTGATGGGGAGAGAATTTTTCTTGAATTATTTAAGATAAAAAAGTCGTTTTCAGTTTCCACTGCAGCTGAGTTGAAGGGACAGAGGTTTGGGTTGGAGTTCCATTTTTTTGGTCTGAAAATTGATCTATAAAGACTTTTGTGTTGAACTGTGAAAAACAGAACCTCTTGGTTCTGGTTGTGAATGTGATCCAGTTGAGCTCAGTGTGTCCTGTTGAACTAACCCTGGTCCTGACGTCAACGCTGTTGCTTTAGGTCTGCTGCCTGGTTTGGAAACATCTGAGGTGGAGCTCACATGACGGCTGGGTGTTTTCAGATGTATTAACACCTGCCTGTGTGTGTGCGTGTGCGTGTGTGTGTGTGTGTGTGTGTGTGTGTGTGTGACAGGGTGGATCAGATCCTGGGAAAAGGCCAGATCCCTGTGGATAAGAAGATAAGAGACAAACTGAATGCAGATGGAGACTCTCTGGAGGGCATGAGCATGCTGGGACGTGTCTGTAAGGTGGAGAGACAGGTGGGACGACGATGTTTACTAAAAAATAAATACATTTGACAAGAGATAGAAACACATTTGGTCTTTTAACCATGGCTGCAGCTCAGTATATAAGTCATTTGTAAAAATCCCCCACAATGCAACTCTGTCAAGTCACCAGTCTCTGGTAAGATCAGTAGAGGCCAGAGGCTCCATCAAAGTAAACTCATGGTCCTGGTCCTGGTTCTTCTGGAGATCTGGGAAACTCTACCAGAACCTTTAGATTCCAGTTTTTTTAGTTCAGTTTGGTGATTCTCAACTTTTGGATTGAGAATCCAACCAATCAGTCTCATAAATAGCAAAATATGAAGTATTTATGAGACATGATGGACAGAACTGTATTGACCCTCAGGAGAATCTTTGGGTTTAGGGACTTACCTGAGTTACTGAAGTGTCACTGAAACTTATATTTAAATAAACATGAAAAGTTATCAGTGAGAGACGGTTCCAGAGACATGGAGACCTGGAAGCCGATGGAGGCTGATTTCCTAAAACCCTTTTTTTTTTTTGTCCCCAGGTGACGTCGATCGAGTCCAAGCTGGACTCTCTGCTGGACGTCTACCGTCAGGTTCTACAGAAAGGTCCATCGGGCCTGACCCTGGCCTCCTTGCCCCTGTTTGACAACCACAGCTCGGACTACCAGACCTCCATGATTGGGAGGGAGCTCCCTTCTCCACAGGGAGGCGATCTGGAGCGAGGAGGAGGCGAAGGAAACCGAGGCCTCCGACGTTCTCAAGGCAATAACCCCAGAGGACTGCGTCTCATCCTTGCACCGGCCGACGATGACATCCCTCCAGACTCGGCCCCTCCATCCTACCCCCCCTCCACGGCCTCCCTATCTCCGTCACCGCTGCTGCCCCCTGACAGTCCCTACCCCACCCTGGTCACACCAAACGGTACCTCGAAAAGAGCGCAATTCCCAGACCTGCCGCCTCCGCCGCCCTCAACGGGCGGCTTCACCCTCCAGCTGCCCTCCATGACGCACCCCTCCCACCTCAGATATTCTGCTCAGTCCATCACGGACGACCTGGTCGACAAGGAGAATCTGGGTCCTTCGGCGGTCGCTGCAGACCAGGGGGTGGACGCGGAGGCGGCTCCCGGCCAGGGCGGAGTGCAGCTCCGTGACAAACCATGCTTGAAAAACGAGGGGGGCGTCTGGAGGAGGCACATGAGTCTGGAGGTGAACCCGCTGCTGCTGCTCTCGTCCAGCACGGACGAGACGCCGTCGGACTGGGACGGCGGTCTGGGGAAGTCCCTCTCCGTGCACAACCTCAGCCAGACCCACAACGACCTGAGCGCCTGGGACGGAACAGAACTGTTCATCGGCGAGTGTAAGTTAGAATCAGCAGAGAAACGTTTCAACTTCCTGTCAGCTGACGGCAGCCCCGCGGACCTCCTACAGACTGTGCAGGAGGCTGGGCCTCCCACCAGGGGGAGCCAAGACTTTCTCAGTCAGGCCACATACACAACTGGCATAACCACGCACACACACACACACTGACACACACTCGTACACAGACACACGTTTTTATGGGAGAAAAATTAGATCTTTATATGTGTGTCAGAATATAATTTTTATTCTCAGAGGATTTTAACAAACCAGTGAACGCTGCAGCTAAGAAATATTCTTACAAATGGATGAAACCAATGAGCATTTTATTTGATTCGAGAATTATTTAATCAAACAAAAAAGTGTCGTAATAAAAAAAGTATGAGATTGAAAATTAACTAATCCTTTAATCCAGAACCACCAAAAAGTTAAAAACAATACATTATATATATATGAATAACAACAATAATAGAAAAGATATGTATGAATTTGATAGATAAATAGAATTAACAACAATAACATTAAAGTAACTGTGTTTCTTTTTTTAAGTGACCTGGAACAAAAGACTTTTTCAGTCTTTTTTATTCCTGGTTTCTTCTGAGCTCGGCTCCATGTTGTTTCATGTGAACGCCACTGCAGAACCAACGTTAGTCAGCTGGCTCCAGCTGTTGTTTGTTCTGGTACCAGATGTCAATAGTTGGATCATTGAATCTGATGGACCTGGTAATTCCACAGTCTGAATAACTTCAGACTTCATAAATAACTAATTTATTTTCTGTGGTCCAGTGCCAAACGGGTTATGAACTGGTACCGGCCCCTGCACCAGGGGCCAGGACCCCTACAGACCACAGAAGCTGTGGATGAGAAGGTCTCCATGCAGCCACATTCAAACACATTATCGATCAACAACTACTGTTACATGTTGTGCTGTTGATTTGCAAGAAAACCAAAAAATATCATTTTTATTAACTCTACAGCAACCTATTGATGTCCAGCCACAGTTTGCTGACCTCTAGTGGTTAAAACTTTGAGTTCATTTGTAAAAGTGACTGTGGATGAAACGCTGCAGATACGAACGAGCAAAGAAAAATCGCAATGTTTAGAAAACAGTTTCTGAAACTTGAAAACAGGGGGTCAACCACTGACCACAGGGTGACCGAACACGCACACACACACACACACACACACACAGCTGCCAATCACACTCCTCACAGAAGAACACACTGAGGCTCAACCTCCGGTGTCCACGTTCACAGACTCTAGTGGAACATCCGCAGGAGCGCCTCCTGCCTTTGGCAGTGCGAATTTTTTATTTGTTTTTTTCCTTTTTTTTTTACCGTTTTCATACTTAACTCTGCATGGACTGTTTTTTTTTTTTAATCCAGTAAGAACTGAATGGATTCATGTTGATGAGCCAAAGCCTGGGGTGATGGGAGTCGAACCCGCAGCACAGCAGAGTTCAGGAAAAACACAGTAGTAATGAATGGATGAACAGTTCAGAAGCAGAGAAAATCCTTTGGAAAAGCGACCCTTCGGGGGCCGCGGGCCCAGTGTTGAATCTCCTTGTTATTGGAGTGGCGCCAGTGGCCGAAGCTGCTGAATGGATGTTGAATTGTGGTCCCAGCATCAGACTCTGCATGTCTTACACTCGAATCAGAAGAAGTGAAGCAGATGGACCAACACAGCAGTGAAGGTGACAACTATCTGATGTTGATAGTTTCCTCAGTGCTGATTCTACTTCCAACAACAAGAATAAAATAAAATGATTTTTATGTGTGTGATAATGAATAAAAAATCCTTATTATTTTCCCTGAAATCTCTTCATACATTGGTTTAAACCGGGGCTGTCAAATAAACAGCAGGATGAGCAAAAAAAATCAAATATATTGTAATGTTTCAGTAAATACTAAGATTTATCTGATGAAACTGTGGCCTAGGGGCTGTATGTGGCCCATTTGATGTTTTACTCCGGCCCTGCTAACTTCTATTTCTAGTCATCATTATCTTTATACCACTGCCTTTTCCCTGCAGTGCCTGCATCTTTCCAATAGATGGCACAAAGAAAGGGTAAAAGCATTTTTGAGTTTATGCCTTAAAGTTTTGACTTTGGCTCCTGTCTTCTCATTTGTCTTAATTTACAATAATCCAACATCTCATCGAAACGCAGTCACAGAAGTCTTACTGAAATAACTTCACAGTCGTCCTGTTATTCCCCAGGAGACATAACATTGTTCATCTTTAAAATGAATCCCACTATCAAATGCCAGTTGTTGATAACAGGTGTGGAAGTTTTCTGGTGAAATATCACGGACTTGAAGGCACAGAGGTCGAGGAAAAAGGAGCCGCAAAATGTGACACAGTAGTTTGAGCTTGAAATGGAAAAAATATTTATATATAAACAATAAAAAGTTGATTTTGTTACATTTAAAAATTGTTTTTTCTAACAGGTTTGAACAAGAAATGGAGAATTCTTTAAGGGTGTTTTTTTTCCTACAGGACTACAGATGTCAGGGTTTCTAACCCACACCCTGCACAGTTGTAGTCAAGCTGCTCATTTAAACCACAGAATAATAATATTCCCATTTCTCTGCTGCTTGTTTCAATGTTCATTTCTACCTGTTGATGAAAGAATATGTCCTTAAAGCAAATCTTCAACATTTCCACTCTTACAATCAGTAAAACAAAATGATGCTACCTCAGAGGTTCTTTCTTCAAAATCCTGTATTTTGATTTATGTTAGTGTTATAAAAAAGCATCAATATCAGAGTCTCCCTGGTCACTGCAAGGTAAAATGATGATCTACTTATTTATCAACACCTGTGTAGAAAAATAACTTTAAGAGACAAATGTTCTTGGTCTGTTCTGACCTGGAGCCCAAAGGTTTTTATTAGATTTGTTTTATTCGATTTCTTAGATGAGCTCTTTGTTAATTGGACTAAAACCTGTTTTACCTTCTGCCTGTGCTGCTGTCACTCAAATGAATCGATCCGGATCGATCTGAGAATGGCAGCAAAGTCAGTCCCCTCAAGGCTTGATGATGTTAACATTATGGTTTCTTTGGAATTAATTTATTGAAATGCACATCATGTTCTCATCGTGTTGAGAAATGCAAAATAATAATTTTATTAATCATTAATAAAGTACAAATGAGCTTAATGTCGCTGGTTTTGTGTCTTCATTTGGAACCATGAACAACACCAGTGGGAAATGTTTTAACATCGGCCAAATAACAGCAGAATCTTGAACTTTTGAAACAAGTACAACTTCATATGAACTCAGCGCAGATGATTTTGACATATTCTGTTGAGGTTTAGAAATAAAATCATGAATAAAACTAAGTTATATTTTACAAGTGAAACCTTAAACACAAATAAAACATCATTGATATATAACTATAAAACATTATATATATATATATTTTTATATTTATATATATATATATATATATATACATATATATATATAAAATAAAATCTTTACAGGAAATCTTTGAAAGTGTTATCAATTTAAGAAAGATTTAGTAACAAATAATTTCGCAGTTTCCTTGAACGCCTCACCCCGGTGATTGATTTGTCCATATTAATTGCAGACCGTGAAGTGGACACGACAGGTGGTCACATCACAGCGATGTCTGACTGGGAAGATGAGTACGACCAGGATGGGCGAGCCATTGAGAACCTCCATCAGGAAGCTCCAGTTCAGCGGAGTTTCCCATGTTATGAACCCCCACGGGGAAAGAGTCACGACGGCCGGTTCGGAGGCTCCAGGACGGTGTACACCGGTGTTGACAGCTACAACCACCGAAGAGGCGGGAATACATACCGCGCCTTGGCCGGTGATACCGAGCGCCGAGGCCCGAGAGATGAGCGGAGTTATGGTGGCGAAAACTCGGACTCCTGTCCGGGTGTGACGCTCACCGTGGAAAACTCTTCGATCGGTAGAATAATCGGTGAGTTTGATTCCAAATATGGGATTTTCTAGAAGGAACTGGAAACTTTTACTCTATTACTAAAGTAATGTCCGTTAGTTAGCTGTTAGCCGGCTATGCTAACAGTCGGCGGGAGTTCGTTCGACGTTTAGTTTCAGGTAAAATAGTTCAGAAAAGACACACACACATATATTTATATGAATATATATTAGCAGGGTTGTGCGGGTTCAGACTCTGGTCTTCTGGTCTTCCCGTCCAGGTCGTGGAGGAGCTAAAGTCCGTGAACTTGAAGAAACCTCTGGTGCCAGGATCAAGGTAATGATGTTGATGTGTTACTGGTAACTACCATAGCACTAGTTTAATCATCCTTTTCCATCTCCTCCCGTTGTCTCCATCTTCTACTCTGGAGATAACACTGTATATATGTATATATATTTTACCTTTAAGCAGGGCATGAAAATGTAAATCACTTAATACATACTACATACCTTTCATGCTGTGCTGTTGGTCTGGTCTGGTGTAGATAAAGAAAGGAGATTATGAAGGAGAGGTGGTCATCACTGGGTCATCTACTGCTCAGCTGAAGGCCAAAGAGATGATCCAGGACCTGGTGGAGAACCGTGGCTGCCAGTTTCACTATGGTAAAATGTAATGTTACGATAAAACGTTGGGCTTCATCTTAAATATCCCAGTACTGTGTACTATGTTAGTATTCTGAATTACTGTAGTTTTCCAGTCCAATTGTCTGGTGTCTCTTCTTTTTCTGTTTTTGTAGCCAATTCAACTGTAGCTCCTTGTGTTCCAGAGTTAGTCACCTGACAACAGCAGCAGCAGCAGCACAGTCTTCACTGCACCAACACTTGTGCCTGTATTATATATACTATACATTATACACTACTAACTTGTGCCTATAGAACTGTATATACATGTATTTTGACCTACTACACATCATTGTCCCTGTATCTTCAAATGTATTACATTTCTTGCATATTATGCAGTTAATAAAGTTCACATCTACATAATGGTAGAAAATACTTTAGTTTCTCCTCCATGTTGCTTCCTCCAGCTGGTAGGAGAGGAGGAGGAGGAGGAGGCGTCAGGGGAGGAAGGAGTGACTCTGTTTGGTCTGCTGATGAGTTGGAGGACTCTAGCGCCCCCGTGCCTCGGGCAACCATAGACTGGAATGCTATCAGGGAAAACAAGGACAAGTATGAGGAGCTCAAGTGGAAAGGTGAGGAATGTCATGGACAGAGGTCAGTGGTCATGTGACATGAATCAGCCAATTGGAGAGAAGGTGATTCACTGCCCTGTGTTGAAGTCTGACTGTTCTGAGAATCTTACATTGGTTACAGTTTATAGATGTTAATTTATTCCATAAATCCAAGCTTGATCCTGTGGGTCCCAAGTTGGGGTCAGGTCCTAATTTGTGGACATGGAGCTGTTGTAGGAGGACGCATGGCAGTGATGAAATTTCACTTACATTGTTTTTGGCCTTTTGTGAGTTTCACTTAGTTTGTACTGATATTTTAAAATCCTGCTGGAGGAAGAAGTGGTTTAAATACAGAGGTGACATTTTGTTGTGTGCAGTGGTGTCACACAATCACAATGTCAAGGAGTTTGATTTCCTAGATATATATTTATATAAATTTATGTCTATAGTCCATGAAAACATTCAATGGTCTGTAAACATCTGTCTTCAGACCTTCCACCGTTGAAGAAGAACTTTTACACTGAAGCAGAGACCGTGTCCTCGCTCACACCAGAGGAAGTCCAACAATGGAGGTCCAGTCTTTCACTGCACTTCACTACGTCCCCCAAACAAACCAAGGACTCACCTGTACTAATGGTTTTATAATTATCCAGGAAACAGAACAACAACGTATTCGTGGACGACCTGAAGGACCAGGGAGAGAAACGTCCAGTTCCTAATCCCTGCCCCACCTTCCTGGAGGCCTTTGAATCTTACCCAGAGATCATGGAGAACATCGAGAGAGTGGGATTCACCAAACCGACTCCAATCCAGGTACAAGTTCACTCCGTCACTCCGGTATCACTCTGTTTTTTTATTATTCTTTAGCACCAGTTCTGCAGAAGAAGTAGAAGAGCCATAAAAAAGCCACTGTAAAAATGAAGACATCTATTTGGATGGTGCCCTCTTGTGGCCGTAGATGCTATAGTTACTTCATAATATATGCCTGGTCAAAGTTTTGAAAAAATAAAATATGGAAATGAATATTAGTAACAACAATTGTTCCTGTCAGTCCCAGGCCTGGCCAGTGCTGCTCAGTGGAGAGGACCTGATCGCCATCGCACAAACAGGAACAGGAAAAACCCTGGCCTACCTGCTGCCAGGGTTCATACACATGGATGGACAACCAGTGTGAGGACGCAGACTATGTCTTCACTTTTTTTCTTTACTTTAATGTATCATAAGTCTTATCCACAAAATAGCACCTGATATCCAGGTCCTGTCGGCCAGTCCTTCAGTGTCGTCCTAGGAAGGTTATTTTATTAGAGTTTTAACAGTTGCCTCTGAATGTCAGACCCAGGGACGAGAGGATCGGTCCAGGCATGTTGGTGTTGACCCCGACCAGAGAGCTGGCCCTGCAGATAGAGGCTGAGTGCAGCAAGTATCAGTACAAAGGCTACAAAAGGTTGTTGTTGTAACTGGGAAAATACTGTTGTTTGACGGCACCTGAGGTCAGGTGACCTTGGTGACCACTGTTGTGGTTTCACTCAGTGTCTGCATCTACGGTGGAGGAGACAGGAGGGGCCAGATCAACCTGGTCCACTCTGGGGTGGACATAGTCATCGCCACACCAGGCCGACTCAACGATCTGCAGATGAATGAGCTGATCCATCTCCGCTCCATCACCTACCTGGTCAGTCTGTCCGTGAGCTCATCATCATCATCATCATCTTCTCTGTTCTTCAGCACGTGACTCTTGTTTCATCCCAACTCTCTTTGGCTGCAGGTTCTGGACGAGGCCGACAGGATGTTGGACATGGGCTTTGAACCTCAGATCATGAAGATAATCCTGGACATCCGTCCTGACCGACAGACTGTTATGACCAGGTTAGGCTCAGGTTAAACCTCCATTTGACAAAAACCCTGTAACCACCTGACAATGAAACACTTGTCCTGGTCCATGTCAGTGCGACGTGGCCGACGGGTGTCCGTCGACTGTCCAAGTCCTACCTGAAGAACCCGATGATGGTCTATGTGGGCACCTTGGATTTGGCAGTGAGTAGAAGAATGTGCAGTGAGAGCCAGCTCTTCTGGCATTCAGCTCTTCCTTGATTGGAGCCGTTTCTCCTGACACTGGTTGTCACTGGTCACTGGTTGTATTTTGTTTCTCAGGCTGTGAACACGGTTCAACAAACAATACTGATTGTAAACGAAGAGGAGAAAAAGTTTTACATCTTTGACTTCATCAGAAACATGTTGCCTGAGGAGAAAGTCATCGTCTTTGTGGGCAAGAAGATCAAGTGGGTGTTGGTATTCAGCCCGACTGGTGCTGACTGGTTACTGGTTACTAGTTACCAGTTACCAGTTACCAGCTGATCACAACCTGTAAATGACACATTGAAAGATTTGGATTCTGGTCGATCTGATCAGGTTGTTGATTCTGTTGTCGTCCCAGAGCTGATGACCTGTCCAGTGACATGTGTCTGCAGGGCCTGGCCGTCCAAAGTCTCCATGGCGACCGTGAGCAGTGCGACCGAGAAGAAGCTCTGAGGGACTTCAAGAACAGTACGGAAAAACAGACAACAAAAAAACTTTGTCTTCATCTGCAGGAGAATATCTTATTCTAATATTCTAACAATAAATCCCTAAAAACACATTGAATTTCCAGATCGTGTTCGTATCCTGGTGGCCACAGACCTGGCCTCCCGAGGCCTGGACGTCACAGATATAACCCACGTCTTTAACTACGACTTTCCACGAAACATCGAAGAGTATGTTCACCGCATCGGTCGCACTGGCCGGGCTGGGTAAGACTGGGGGATCAGGAGATGCCAAACCAATGGGGTCGCAGGTCAAAGGAAGGTCACATTTGCACATGCGTTTTTCAGACGTTCAGGTGTCGCCATCACACTCGTCACACGAGAAGACTGGAGGATGGCCCCCGAGCTGATCCCCATCCTGGAGCGGTCAGGACAGGTGAGCACGGCTTTGGAAAAAATCCTTTTTTTTTTCCATTTGTTGAAAACCTATTGGAGAAGGCCTGAGGTTTTGTAGACTTTTAACAATGAAATGACTGCCACCTGGTGGTCAGGTACCTCTCTGTTCCTAATGATTGTACCTTGAATCAACAGGACGTCCCAGAGGAGCTGATCCTGATGGCAGAGAGGTATGAGAAGCACAAGAGGGAGAAGGAGTTGAACGATCCAAGAGGAGGATGGAGTCGAGGAGGAGGTGGAGGTGGGAGGAGGGGAGGCAGTTACCAAGGACAGATTCATTTTTAGAGCATGGACGATCACCTTGTAAAAAAATCTTGGTTGAGAAGTTATGTATACGTTTTTTATGATTTATATTTCATTGTGTAAAAAGATAATTTTGCTGTTATTTTTGTGTTTTCTGTCCAATAAATTCTTGTTAAGAAACAAGTGAATGTTTTATTGAAGGGATGTTCAACTGGAAACACAATCTCCAAACTGCTTTGAATACAGATAAATATTATTGGACCTGCAGTTATAATGGAGTCAGATCGACATGTTTGGACAAACACGGGTGAAGGAACTGACACAGAGAGGGACTTGAAGAAACTCCTGGACGATGGTGAAGGTCAGTCATGTCTTATTGACTTTGTTATTAAATTCTTAAAATTCTCTCTATCTTCTCTTGGCCGTCCTCTCAGTCCCCTACCTGGTAGATCCATCTCCAGGATTCTACCAAAGTATCCACTGTCCCTCCTCTGAACATATCCAAACCATCTCAATCTGTCTTCTCTAGCTTCTTTTTCTCCAAACCTTCCTCTAATCACATCATTCCTGATCCTGTCCATCCTTGTCTCTCCTAAAGACAATCTCAGCAGCATCTTTAACTCGTCCAGCTCTTGTCTTCTGTCCATTCCAAGCGGCTCTCATCCATCCATCATGGCTGGTCTCACCACCGTCCTGTGAACCTTTTTCTTTAGAACGTTGGTCATAATGAATCAATCAATGGATTCCCTTTTTTTTACAGATCCTGAATTTCCTGAATGGTTTAATGGCTGAGCTCAGGTAGGAGATCATTTATAGAACTTCTACAGAACTCATTTGTTGTTTCAAAGAATCCGTGAGCTCTTTCTTTCCTCACTGTCCCCCACACCTTTGTCTCTTTCACTCATTAATGCTGGCGTACATGTACATGTATTGCTCATGTGACAAATGTGGGTAATAGAAACCATTACCGTAGCAATGTCTCCATCTTGTGGACAACGTTGTGTACTACAGGGATGTGCCGTCAACATTCAAAGACTGGGAGAAAGCAGCCGAGTCCAGACCTTTGGTTGAAACATGTTTAATGTTGCAAAGAGGCTCATGCCATCTCACAATAAGGTGCAGTAGCTTTAGCCAATTTAAGCTTCTTTAGTGCAAGTGCAAAGTTAGCAAAAGGCCAATCAAAAGTGCTTGAGGATTCACCTGGTAGTCTACCATGGGTCTACTGGCTGAGACTAATTTGGACCATTTGTTCCAAGAACCATTAAAAGCTGAAATCACAACAAATCACTAGTTTCTAATAATCTACTGTACATCTAGATGTGGTCTCCGATGAAGAGCCACACAGCTGCAAACAAACACTAAAAGCAGGACCATGGGGGAACTGGACCATGTGAAGACACCTACGTCTACAATGCAGAGAGCTAGACATGTGATCAGTTACATTACAACTATTGGTTTCCTGTCTGGGGACCACAGTAAAGTGTTATGAACCAGTGCACATTGAAAACTATCTTTGAAAGGACTGATGCTGTGATGATCTAACCGCCCAAACACCGTCAGGAGGAACTTCTCAAGTACTACCAGCCTAGATGTTCTTCTTTCCTTCGAATACTTTTACGATGCATTGTGATGTTTAACCAGTCTTTGATTATTACACTGAAGCAGCCAATTGTAATATGGAGTTGGATGATTGACGTCCTGCCGTGAAAGACCTTCTGGTCGGCAGAGTAGCACAACATTCATTTGTTCCTCTGGGCCTTCTGGGCAGACTTGGTGACCTTGCCGGTGGTGGAGACTTTCTTCTCTACACCTTTAATCACACCCACAGCCACAGTCTGACGCATGTCACGCACGGCAAAACGACCTGAAGGTTGGAAAAGAGCAGAGAAGGTTTTAGCTGCGAAGCCTCCGAGGTTTGCGCTCCTTGGCTTTTTGAACCTACCTAGCGGAGGGTACTCGGAGAAACTCTCAACACACATAGGTTTTCCGGGGATCATATCCACGATCGCAGCATCTCCAGACTTCAGAGCCTTGGGATTGTCCTCCAGCTTCTTTCCAGAGCGACGGTCAATCTTTTCCTTGAGATCGGCAAACTTGCAAGCGATGTGAGCAGTGTGACAGTCCAGGACGGGAGCGTATCCAGCACTGATCTGACCAGGATGGTTCAGGATGATCACCTACAACCAAAACCAGACATCTCATTTGCTTCAAGGTTGGTCTGCTGACTTCTTTGGGTGAAAAAAGGTGTCAGAGAAGATAATGTACCTGAGCAGTGAAGTTGGCGGCCTCCTGTGGTGGATCATTCTTGCTATCCCCTGCAACGTTCCCACGGCGAATGTCTTTAACGGACACGTTCTTGACGTTGAAGCCCACGTTGTCTCCAGGAAGAGCCTCGGTCAGAGCCTCGTGGTGCATCTCCACCGACTTCACTTCAGTGGTCACATTGACGGGCGCAAAGGTCACAACCATGCCAGGCTTCAGAATTCCAGTTTCAACACGGCCGACCGGCACAGTTCCAATTCCTGACATGAGAAGTTTGAAACTGAAATAGTTGGTTCTCTGTAGAACCTTCAAGAACCAAGGTCCTTTACTTGCCTCCGATCTTGTAGACGTCCTGCAGGGGCAGACGCAGAGGTTTGTCAGTCGGACGGGTGGGGGGCTGGATGGCATCCAGAGCCTCCAGGAGAGTGGTCCCAGATGCATTTCCTTCCTTCCTGTTGATCTTCCAACCTTTGAACCAAGTCATCTGAGAAAACAAAACAGACGGTTGACAATAAATTCACAGCTGCCAGCGTTTCATCCATCCATTCAATCACTCACGTTGGGACTGGGCTCCAGCATGTTGTCTCCATTCCAGCCTGAAATGGGAACGAAGGCGACCGTGTCTGGGTTGTAGCCAATTTTCTTGATGTAGGTGCTCACTTCCTTCACGATTTCCTCATAACGTTTCTGGCTGTAGTTGGGTTCAGTGGAGTCCATCTTGTTCACCCCTACAATGAGTTGTTTGACCCCCAGGGTGTAGGCCAGCAGGGCGTGCTCACGTGTTTGCCCATTCTTGGAAATTCCAGCCTCAAACTCTCCGACACCTGCTGCCACGATCAGCACGGCACAGTCGGCCTAACGGTGTGAAAAAAAGCTTCTTCAGTTTCACCAATTTCAACGATACCACAGTATTGTCAGTCTGTAGTCATGGCAACCATTTTAGTCACAGTTGGATAAACACACCTAATGTTAATAAACCCAGGTCAATATTTTACTCTGAGCCAATTTCTGACCCTGGATCAGTAAACACTGGGCTGATGTGTCAGTGACACGTGTGCAGGGAGAAGGTTGAACATCCTGCAGGTCCAACGCTCCAGGCGTCTAAGGTTACAGACCTGGGAGGTTCCGGTGATCATGTTCTTGATGAAGTCTCGGTGACCGGGGGCATCGATAATGGTCACATAGTACTTGCTGGTTTCGAATTTCCACAGCGAGATGTCGATGGTGATACCGCGCTCCCTCTCGGCCTTCAGCTTGTCCAGCACCCAGGCGTACTTAAACGATCCCTTCCCCATCTGTAAGAGAGTGGATGATGTTTGATTCTCGTCGAGGACGTTCTTCAGTCCTGGTTCCATGTCTTTCAGTCCTTTTTCCTCTGCTGTTCTGCTGAGTCATTGTTGGTCAACAGACTTATTTGGTCGTCACGTCAGAAGTTCTACCTCATCTAAAAAACTCCTGCTGGTCCTTACCTCTGCAGCTTCCTTCTCAAACTTCTCGATGGTCCTCTTGTCGATGCCGCCACACTTGTAGATCAGGTGACCGGTTGTTGTGGACTTGCCAGAGTCCACGTGACCGATGACCACGATGTTGATGTGGAGTTTCTCCTTTCCCATGGTGACTGTACAGATGTTCAGAGTAGAGAAGGAGGAATGAGTGTGAAAAGAACCGACGATGGATTTGTTCACCAGGTCGACTCTCCTGCTGCTTTCATTCAATCTGACAATAGTTCTAAACCCCGCCCCCTGTGTTGTCACTTCCTGTTCTTTTCCATGTCTTAGCTGTAGAACTGTTTGCTAATTGGCTTCCATCGTGTGTTTTGATCAGAGAAGACCACAGACCACATTAAAGATGTTCATGGGGTACGCCCCCCCCCCCCCCCCCCCCATTAAAGATGTTCATGGGGTACGCCCCCCCCCCTTCAGCCTGTCCCACGTGATGCTCATTTCCAGAAGATCTGGACCCTGACCCTGGTCAGGGAGTTTTTTACAAACTAAGTCTGGCATCGACCCAACTGTGTTAGGATTGGCCCAGTTGTTTTGTTTGTGTGTGTGTTTGAGGAGGTCATTACTGTCTAGAAGATCGTTGTGTTGTTGTGAGTCTATGCTTCCAGTCGAGTAATTGTTTAAAATATTTTGTGAAACTGTTTCTAAGAGATTAAACCAGCTTCAGTCCAGGTTAGTTGATCTGGTTAATAAGATGAACACAAGTCTTCCTACCTGGGATTAAAGACTTCATCTGGTTTAAGTTGATTCTTGTATTTTATGTCGTAAAATCTTTGAAAAACAGATAATGACGTTGAGGTTGACTGACTGTCATGGATGAACATGCAGGTGTTTTGGAAACTGCGCAGGCACCACACCCCTGCCTCCCCCTCTTCCTCCCCCTCTGCTCCCCTGTGATTCCGACGCATCAACACAACAGACTCCAGTGTTTCCACTGCTTCACACTCCTGTGTTTCCCGCCACAGACTCCAAACTGAAGCTTCACCTGCAGAAACACAATCCTCCATTTTGTTCCATCCCATCCAGGGACCGTTGAGCAGCCATTTCTCAAACTGCAGTGACGCTGCCGGGGTTAACGCAGGACACGGAGACACGTCCAGACACACACGCACTCACACAGACACACACACACACTAACACACACACACACACACACACACACACCAGCCTCAAACTCTGCGAGTGTCGTCCAATCATTGACACCGCGGCCCCAGAATGTCCTTCAAACCAACGCACCTTCAGCCCAGGATCTCCTTCACATTCACCTGGATTCAAACATCAACCCTGACTTCAATGTCTCCGCAACTAAAATCCAAACTTGACATTTTAACCCGCGGTCGTCCGTGATGTGGAGCAGCGGTCAGCGCGGCTGCCGCAGTGCGCCGTCAGGCTCCAACGGCAGGAACCAAAACAGCAACTATTGCCTGGAAACGCAGCGACAACAACGGTGACCTGACAGACTCGGTGACAGAGAACAGGCTTCGCCATGTTCGATCAGCTGTTCGCTGCCTGACGCCAGGATGCGCATCAACGACGTCTGTTCGCCTTCCACGGCAGAAACTTCTTCTCTTCGCTCACAACTGCGTCCATTCAGAAACTTCTCTGTTCGGAACGAACACGGATCGATTTGTCTTTTTATTATTGCTATCATTTCTCCCCGTGTTTATTTGACTGCGTCGTACCTGAGACGTGCCCGGTGTTGGGTTCGGCTGCAGGACGGTGGAGGCTGAGGAGACTCTGATGATCCGGTTTTAGCGCAGACGCAGGAGGGAGCGGATCCCGACAGGCGGGGCTGTTGCGTAATTGCGCGCAAATGCTGATGCTGCTGCTTAATGTTGTTGATGCTTAAAGCTGCTGCACTGACACAACAACTGGTCCAGGAGATAAAGTCTTCAACGTTACAGACATGGATTTGGACCAGACTGATATGTTAAACACTGCAGTGTTGACATGATATTTTTAATTATCATCTCACGTCACACTCGACTTCTCTCCAGGCTCCAGTTGATGGAACTGATTTTCTAACATTTTCTGATCCCTTGATCTTCTCCTCTGAACTAAACAAGTCAGTTTTTAACTAATAAGTTAATTTTTTGTTCAGTTTTCCCATAAATGCAGATTTGTTTGATTTAAACAGTTCAGTAAGAATGATTACATATAAATGAATATTAACATTGAGGTGATCTGATCAAACCACCGTCAGGATTCAGGTTCAGATTGAGGTCTTCTGACTGTAACACATAACATAACTTCCTGTGGGCCCCAGTTTGGTGCAGTGTGATTTGGGTGCCAGTGGTGGAGACCTCTGCTCCTGGTCCTTGGGACAAACTCCTACCACATGATGTGGTTAAATTGATTTCCTCTGCTGAGAGATTGTCCCTGTCAAAGTTTCCCGTCAGTTGGGATTCTTCTTCTCTACTTCCTGGTGACACCTTCAGTTGAGACTTTGAATCCTCTCCCACGACATACTTTAATGACATTCATTTATTTATGTCCAGCTGGTGGTCCACTGGTCTCAGGGGCAGAAGTCTCCACCACTGACACCCAAATCACACTGCACCAAACTGGAGCCCACAGGATGTTATGATGGATTTGAACCATTGGTCCTTGAAGTCATTTCAAGTGTTGACATGAACCTGACCTGAGACTGTGAGTTGAAGCAGCTGTGGTTCAGTCCAGATGTAACAGTTGACTTCACTCACAGCTTCACTCTTATTTCTCTCAGCTTGTCTTTTTGCCTCTTGTCCTTTCATCCTTTGTTCTCAGGTCACAGAAACTAGAAAAAGTCACTATTTATTACAGATTCCTGTGTTAATTCTTCTCATCACCAATATTGTACACAACAGTAGCTGTTAAATTCTCTGACACAAACCTACTGGACCAACAGTAAGTCCATCATGTCCCACAGACCACTGAACGGCCCAGATCTGGTCTCTGACCCTTAGTTTGAGACCCGACACTCAGGACAGAATAAAAACGTGTCATATTTTTAATTGAGATGTATTTTATTGAGTTGTTGTATCATGACTCTGGATATTTTCTGGAATGTTCCAGTGAGAGGCTCCAGTGTCTCCTCTCTTGTACAGTGTCTCTTCACAATCTTACATTAAAATAAAAAAAAAAAAATCACATGATCCCTTTAAACCGATGTCATAAGGCACAGGTGCATTTCCCTCCCCTGTCCACTAGAGGGAGCGAGAATCAGAATGAATCTGACTATAATCACCATCCATTTAAATCCATTTTAAAAAGTCATAAAAACAAACAACGAGAACAAATGTTGGACCAGGTTTAACGGACAATAACATTTTTTTAATTTTACACAAAATACCTGAGTGTGGTCAACACTAATGTCTTTAAGGCCCAGTTTTTCCCTTTGTCTCCCAGCTCTGTGTCTGTGTCTGAGCTCCCTGTCCTCAGCAGGTGAAGTTGTGTTCCCTGTCCATGCCCAGCACCACCTTCTGTTTCTCCACCTCTGTATCCCTGACTGCCCAGAGTTCCACTCATTCCTGTCCCTGTTAAACCATCTCTTTAAAACCTTTAACTGCAATAGACAAAAAAAACACAAACGCACAAACGCACAAACCCAAGTCCTTCATCTGAGAATCAACAGACACAGAAACAGCTGAAGCAGATTAATATTAAGGCAATAGTCAATATGTTTTGTGCAAATACATTGATCTCCTGATGTGACTTTTCTGTATGAAATTAACGGTGTGAACTGTTGTGATCCAAAAAAAAAAACCAACAGTTTTCATATAAAACCATAGATAAAATATGAGGCAGATTCACTCTGAGATACTTGGCTAATTCTCCATCTTTATAGGGAAAAGATGAGTAATAAAAAAATAAAAGTGCTAACAGAACCTCAAGTTCCACATTCCTGGTCCAGAGAGACTGGTTTGACCAGACTGTTACCTGACTGATCCACACAGGTTGGTCTGCACTGATGAAGGAGTCGGTATCAGTACTCGGTCTGGACGGCCCAGGACTGGACGCTTCCTTCACCAAACATGACGTAGAACAACGAGCCCAGAACGTTGATGCCGGCAGCGATGTAGAAGACGGTCTGCCACTCCGCCAGGGTGTTCTGAGGTTGGAGGACATGGAGGAGAAACTCCATCAAACAAAGGACTCGGACATAGAACAAAGAAAATGTTGGTTTTCTTAGAAAGAAAAATCCACTTGTGGTCACGTGTTTAAAAAATGATACTTTTTTTTGTCTCCTCTGCAGGGTTATGATCAAATTGTAGAATTTGGGAAAATGTTTAGAAAAATGAACTGGTTGACAGTATTGACATCTGTGCCTACAGCATCTGTCCTTCATACACAGTAGTTGACCTCAGTATCTTCCAATGCTTTATTCTATGGAATTCTGTTCATTTTTCCTTACATTTACAGTGAGAGCTCTTCCAATAACTGGTCCAACAATTCCAGGAATGGTGGCGAAGGTGTTGGTGATTCCCAGCAGGATGCCAGCGTATCTGAGGGATTGAAGAAGCAGGTGAACACACACCAGGAATCAATGCTGATGTAGGTCATCATCATGGTGTCAGGAAACAAAAAGGTGCATTTTCACTGTTTATCCTCCAGGGGCAGGACTGAACAGAGTGTGAACTCTTACGATGGAGCGATGTCCAGGTGGTTGACGTTCCAGGCTGCCGCCGTGACTCCACCCAGGGTGGAGGAGATGGTGAGGAAGCTCACAGCTAGTGTGTAGTCACAGCCTGTGTATCCTGCAGCCACCAGGAACAAGGCTGGTCCGAACATTCCTGCAGACAGTCACAGAGTCAGGCTGTTGGCCGTGGACACTGGGCGTGGTTATTATGACGGCGGTGGCGGCGGCGGTCCGTACCGATCAGGGACAGGATCTTCCTGACTCTGACTGTGGGAACTCCACGGCTCTCCCTCAGATAATCGGCCAACTGTCCACTCAGCACAGCAAACAGTCCACAGCCCAGGTAGGGTAAGGCTGACAGGAAGCCGTTCTGTAGCAGACGGGACGGCGTGATGGGTCAGTGGTCATAGACCCGGGCCCACGCTGCCCCTCATGACATCAAACTGGAAAAGGGTGGAAGCAAAGCTCACCTGCTGTATACTGAAGCCCAGCACATCGTTCATGTAGGTGGGCAGCAGAGTGAGGAGGGTGTAGAAGGTCCAGTTGTAGGAGAAGTGGGCCACCACGATGGCCCACAGCGGTCTGGAGGTGAGGATGGACCTCCACGGGATGTGGTCCACTGAGCAGGACAGCTGTGGGTGAGACAAAGGACATGGACTCAGAGTGGAGATGCCCACCAGAGAACAACTTCAGCCCCGCCTGCTGGCTGGATAAGGAAAAAGCACTAAATATATTATTTGCAGGCAGCAGTGAAAACATTAAATGTGATCTTGACTGATTTGATCTTTTTTACTGACATTTCCAAACAAAATGAAATCAAACTCAACCTGACAGCTGCTGAATATCAACAACTGACATCTGCAGTTGTTTGTCCTCAGAACTGAGTTAAACGTCCCAGAATTTTTCAAAACTCAGACCCCGTGTTGTCAGATATTTATCATCAGAGGAAAAAACCAATAATGATCAAAGTGAAGTTGCACAATTCTTCACAATGAATCAATAAAACCAAGGTGTGGACATGATACCAGCCCTGAGATCTTTCTGGTCATCAATAGTTGACTGTTCTTTCTTGAGAAATGATGTCACACTGACTGTTAAGATGTGTGTGTGTTTCTTAGAGCATGACACGACAGAATCTTCAGTGAAGCAGAAGAAGAAGTTCCTCAAAGGCAGAAACATCTTGAGTCTTGAGGTGAAGTAACAACACAGCACAGTTTGGGCTTCTTTCTGACCTTATGTTCTTCACCAGAGGAATATAATAAAATCCAGAAATCTGTCTTTTTTTAATAAGGTGTAATACCTCGTTCTTCAGGGAGGTGGTGATGTAGAGCCTCTCCTGCTCTGATATCCTTGGGTGAGTGTTTGGACTGTTGTGCATGAAGAAAACCCAGAGGAAGAACCAGACCAGGCCCACGGCACCTGGAGACAAACAGATGGTGTTAACATGGCTGACACTGTTGATTTGTCTTCATATAAAATGAGTTTCTTATAAATGAATCTAATGTTTCTGTTTGTCTCTTCACCAAAGATGTAGAAGACGTAGGTCCAGTCGAGGTAGAAGCAGATTTCACCCGACAGAGGGAGAGCGATGAGCGTTCCCAGCTGAGCTCCTGGAAGAAGGAAAAAAGAAAATCCCATCATTCGGTAAGACTGATCTTTTCTTTGTGATCTTCTCCTCTTCTTCTTCTTCTTCTTCCTCCTTCTATTCACCGTTTCTTTCCAGTTTATCAGTTCTGAGAATTGTCTTGTACATTAAACTGTCTCACCAATGGATGTAATGGTCATCAGTCGACTTCTCTCCAGCGGTGGAGCCCACGATGCCCACATGGTGAACAAAGCTGGGAAGGTGAAGCCCTGAAGACAAAGACATCGTTTCAGAATAAAAACTCACGTCCTTCTTAGATCAGTTAGTGAGAATCCACAAAGTTGGGATTAAACATGTCTACTGCCCCCTCCTGGTCATAGATTGTAATTCTCCTTTGTAAAAGTTCTTTGACTGGATCTTTCTGAAACCTTAGAAAAGATCAGACTGGGCTGAAGATCAACTCCTCCACCAGTTGCTCCTACCTCTCCTAAACCCTCCAACATCCTGCAGATGATGAGGTAACTGGCTCCCATGTCAGCAGCCAGCGGGGTGAGCATGGTAAAAATGACCGTCCCCAGGACTCCAAGTCCCAGCAGCCACTTGGGTCCGAAGCGATTGGCCAGGTAGCCTCCAGGAATCTGAGTCAGGATGTAGCCCCAGAAGAAGGAGCCCAGGATCAGGCCCTCAGTCTCCGAGTCCCAGTCATACACACTGGCCTGCGGGAGGCGATGTTGAGAACAAGGTGAACCAAGATTCCTTTCAACGACTGCGTCATCGACGAGATCCAGATCAGGATCGTTCACATTTTTGTTATTATAAAACCAATCTTTAATTATCGTAGCTAATTCAACAGAAAACAAGGATCAACATTTCTTTTTAAACCTGTGACCCAGGTGGAACAGGTCTACGACCCACGTTAGAGTCATGATCCACCAGTTGAGAATCATGACTCCACCCACTTGACTGCACCTCCACCCACAGTCTGAACACAGGTGAAGAGTTTCAGGCTCACTGTGTGGTATTTCGGCGGCCGCGGCGGGCTGCCGTGGGCGGGACACAGCGAGCTGCTCTGATTGGGCGCGGACTGGTGGGTGGAGTTGAGCATTTCCACCATGGCCACGCTGAGGTTGACCCGCAGAGAGTAGACCACGAAGACGCCGTAGCAGGAGAGGAGAGCCAGGCTGTAACGGGCCGAGCAGCAGATGGGAGCTGCAGAGGGAGACAGGTGGAGGGGGTGGAGCACAGAAAGTTGTAATACAGGTGAAACAAACCCTGGTCCGTGGCCCTGCCATAGAACACATGCTGGTAAAAGTTGGGCCCGAGTTTGTTTTAATTCTAATAAACCTGTTCACACGCCTCAGTGACCAGGTCACATGACTGTGGAAACAGCACCTGACTTCGTTTATGTTAATTACACTGACTTTAGTTTCTGTCGACTGGAGCAGGTATTAAATCAAACAAATCCAAGTTTACAAAGTCGACAGTGAAGTTTCAGGTCAGGAGTGAGTGTCAACAGAGGGAGCAGCGCAGTGGTGCAGTGGAGACACTTTAACGTCAGTAAATATGGAACAGGATTCTTATCATCTACGGCTTTTTGTTTTTCCAAACTTTTCCAAAGTTCCTGTTAATTCCACAGCTCAGTTTGACGGAGCACCAACAGCACAGAAATTGAACTGATACCCAATTCTACTAACATTGTCCAAACACTTAAGTTCCGATACCGATATCTGCCACTGTTTGTCCCCTAAACTGAGGTAAACCTCCCAGAACTACAAGTTCGATTCCAGAAATTGTGTTTTCAAATCTCAATATCGGATCTCACTATTATCATATTCCGATCTTACCGATATCACGTTATTGAGGTAATATCGGTCCGATAATATGGTTAACTATGATTCTTCTTGGACATCTACACCGTCTTCATGGTCTTTACAACCAGCCCTTCAGTGTTGTTGCTGAGAGGGTTAAACTCCGTGGATCTAAAGGAGCTTCTTGAACCTAAACTCCAAACAACATCTGCTGATTAAAGCGGATTCTCTTGTATTTGGAAAAGTCCCTTCAATACCGTAATACTACGATAAAAGCCACCACCGTAAGTTTGCACTCACTGCACATGGAAACTGAGGACATTCTCACAGACTTGAGTCCAAACAGTGATGTTTTCACTCTTGTTGAGTTTCTTCTCACTTTTCTGTATTTTTCCTGGTTCTTGTTGTCGCTGCAGCAGCGGTGTCTCCTGGTCGTCCATCTCCGAGTCAGAGCCCAACTCCTCCACAGCCCGGTGCACGGTGGACGGTCTGAGGTCTACGGAGTCAGACATACGGCGGGTCAGACCCAGGGACGACCACCAACCGCGGCAGGTGACGGTGTTATCGTTACCGTCCACAGTCAGCTGAGCTCGTCAGCTGTAAAGTGCCGAGTCACGTGTCGAGCGGAACCGGAAGCGGAGCTCCAGACTCTGTTGTTGTTCTAATAAATAGGTTTTATAAACTCACAAACTTGTTTTTTTAATTAATAAATTGATGCCGAGTAGCACAAAGTGTTGAATTACAAAGAAAATTGATGAGTTATTCAAATTCACAAACGTCACAATGAAACCCTGGAATAGCGAGAACGCGGTCGCCATCTTGGAAGGGGCGTCACCTGCGATTCCTGTCTCTTCTGCTGTGACTGTGAAACAGCAGCTTCTCTTTTTTTGCAAAAGTTGTTTTTGTTATTATCATTTATGTTCTTATAATGTATATATATATAATTTATTAGATTCTGTTCATTTGATTAGTGTCTTTATGTTCTTTTGTATCTTTTGTTTTTCTGAAGCAAATAATGCAACATCTTTTCTCTACCAGCCACCATGAGTCATCTGTCTTCTTCTTCTTCTTCTTCTTCTTTTTTTGCCTGACAGAGAGACTTCCTGCTGACACCTGAACCAGGAGGAGGAGAAGAACATCCTTCTCTCCCTGATGTTTGTGACTGCGTCATCACTTGTCCTCGTCACATGGTTGGCCTTTGTATCTAAAGTTTTTTTTTTTTTTATGTGGATTTGGGTCACAGTAAATTTCCAGCCCAAGTTCATTCACACAGACTGAGAGGAGACGAGGACAGATGAGGTCCAGTATGAAATCAGTCAGAATCCACGGAGAGCAGTGTGGACAGAATGACTCAATCTGTTTAACTGAAGATGGAGCAGATTTGGTTTCGACAACAGGTGTCGAACATCATGAGGAGATGATGTAGGAAAAAAATAATGCTTCAGATGCTCTTATTTGATGAGAGAAACAAAGGGAAAAAAATAGGTTTTTTTCCAATAAATTTTTACAAATCACCAGCAAAATTAGATTTTACCAAAATAATTAGATTTTCAAAAATTACTAGAAGCATGCAGAAATGATGTTAAAATTACTAAAAATAAATTTTATCAAAAATATCTGACTACATAACATCAAGTTAAGTCAAGGTTAAGAATGCTCTATTTTGGTGAGAAACCTGAAGATATAAAATTTGGAGAATCATCTAAATTTAATGAAACCGACCACATTTCTTAAAAAGTATTGGTGTAGTGGTTAATCAAGTGTCTTTGGGTCCTAAAGCATCAGGTTTATTACTTTTTTTCTATCTTAATTGAAGATTCCCTAATATTTTTCACACAATAACCCAGGTTTATATTCATGTTATGTCTTGGACACCAAAACTTCTACGACCTCCTTGTAGAACCTCTGTGGACACCTCTGGGACCGCGGACCATGTGTTTTTTCTTCTGCCTGACAGGGCTGCTGTGTTTGTCCCTTCAATAATGATTCCAGTGGACGGTGAGTGTAACATGAAGGAAAGTCTCTCTCCTCCTGATCACTTCCTTGTGTCTCCCCCTGCCTGAACAAAGAGGCCTTTTTGTGTCATAGAGGGAAATCACAGGACTCACATGCTCCAGAGGAGATAGTGAAGTCTCGCAGCACAGAGTCCAGGACGTACAGTAGGGAGGACGGAGGACAGGAGGACAGGAGCGAGTGGCTGTGAGTTCAGACATGGAAAATGGAAAAACAGAAGATTTAATGGAGGGCGTGTCAGAAGGTAAACAGTCTGTACGGTTACGGATGTGACTTTATGATAAAACGGAAAGAATTAATTTTATTATTATTTCTTTATTTTAATTCTCCTTAAGACTTAACACTGTATCATTTGTCATTTCTATTTTTTTCACTCACTAATACTATTTTTTAACCCAACATCATTTTATTATATTAACCTACCAGAAAAAAAAACACTTTTAACTTTTTAGTTAAATATATTTTAATTGTAATACATGAAAAAAAAGTTCTAATATTTGTTAAATGACAGAGTAGAACAGTTGATTTTATAACTTTTGTCCAACTCTTATCGAACATTTTCTCCAACTTGGTTCCCATGTCATCTCCTGACAGTGCATCGTTTCAGCTGAGATTCTCAGAGGGAAAAGTTTCACAGATTTGCAGAACTGTTACTAATTCATTTGTTGTCCCCACAATTGATTAATTGTCAGATGAATGTGTGTGTGTGTGTGTGAACTTCTCACACAGAGAAATCCACCTTTTCTGCTGCCAGTCTCTCTTTCCTACTGTATGGAGCTGCTGTTCTCCTACAGGGTCAACGTTGATGTGGACGTGACCTTGCGTCAGTGTCTCAGATGGACATGAGCAGAGAAGACGAAGCTTGAAATCTGCCATGAAATCCTCTCTTCAGGCCCTTTTCTATCCTCCAGGCAAATGTCTAAGTTTACGAAAGTCAGTCGGGTCTAAGAAAAGAGTCACCACAGAAACAAAAGTATTATTGTCGGGTCAGTAAAGGCATCGTTATGTAACGTCGTTTTTTTTTTTCATAAAATCTGATAACACAGCGTCTGGGTTTGACCAGATCTGCTGGAGTCACACTAAGGTTCCTCAGACGTCTTTGTCTGTTTGGAAAATATCAGACTTCCTCCATCTCTTCAAATTTCCATGCTGGGAATCATGGGGATTTCCTGATTGAAAAGATCTGATCAGATAAATCTAATTCATTTAGTGATCAACAACCTGAGCGTCAGTGTAAACAGGAGTCGTCGTCTGTCGCTGCTCAGTCTGGAGTTTGATAACAACAGACGTCAACAGATCAAAGATCAACATGTGTTTTTTTTTTTTTTTCTACATAAATCTATTGTTTCCACGTTAAGGTTAGAATTGTGTTCCTTCTTCTGATAAAGGACCAGGCGCTGGTCAGCTCTTCTGTGTTTTCTTTCATGGTCCAGAGTTAGGACACAGTCCAGGGATTGGGCTCAGAGTTGGATCATGGCGCCATAATTGGTTGCTTTTGGTGCCACCTGCTGGAGGGGGCGCTACAAGTCCCCAAAAATTAACAATATTTTAAAAAGTTATAAAAAATATTTCTAATTCTTCACAAGAAAAGTGTAAGGTCCAGAACGGACCAGAACCCGAACTGTTCCTGTAGTTACCTGTAGCTGACTCCAGGTGTCAGCCTAGAACAGATGAGTTGAGGATGAATGACGTTGACTGGACGGGCCCTAAACTCAACTCCTCAGACCCAAAGACCTAGAGTGCGTCACAGAGCCGCGTGGTTCAGAGGAAACTCATTGTCTGTTCCACATAAAGACTCTGTTGTTGTCCTGCCGCTCGTTCCTCCACTGAGCCACAGCTACGACACGTTACGTTATCAAATGTCGCCGATGACGCAAAATAAATGATGACCAGCAGCTCTATGTTTCAGAGGACGCTGTGTCTGTCCCCCCCCTCTCCAAAGACATTTCCATGACGACCGGAAGCATCAGTTCAATCTGTTCAGACATTATTAATCGATCATTTATATCTTTGTTTCATCTGTTTGTTCCATATCATTGGTTTAAGTCATATTTTCTTTGTTGTCAACGTGTCATTTTCACTGGGGCCAAAGCACAAGAATTATCTACACTGATATGATCAATATATATATATCATCATCATCTGTGGCTCCTTTTTTTTACAGTAAAAAACATCATGAATGAACCTTCACCTCATCAACTTTATGTGTAGAAGTTCTGCCAACAGCAGGATGTAGATCTGATGTTTCATCTGAAAACTTTTCCACATCAAATAAACTCCAGTCATTTTCTTGTTCATGTTTCCAGACCAAGAAGAAACCGTGGAGGAGCCGAACCTGGAGCTGACACAGGTGAGGAGCAGCGTCACCTGATCTGATCACCTGACCTTCACACACTATCACAGCAAACCTGCGTCCATGTTCAGTCTCACGGTTGACATCTAATCATGACATCAGTGGTTTGAAGAACAGCAGACGGGTGGACAGACAGACAGACTGTATTCTGTCTGTCTGTCTGCCTGATGGTTTTCACGTGACCGAGGAGAGAGAGACGGACGGGACGGGACGAGGGACCGGTGAAGACACGTTCACTGAGATTCAGAGAAGGAATTCAATCAGCTGTGATTGAGAGACGTCCACAGACTGAGTCTGGACAGAGGTGGACAAAGAAGATGTCCACCTGTCCACCAATTTGAAAAATGAACAAGACTTGACATAAGACTGAAATGAGACGAAGAAGGAACTGAAGTTGAGAATGAAGGAAATAGAAGAAACAGGATTTTAGCTCTTCATAAACACAGAGAACAGAACGATGATCTGCAGCAGAAACAACTTCAAGAACAAGAACTTCTCAACCACAGGACAAAGGATGGAACTTATTGCAACAACAACAAGTTGAGATGAAATGGGATTTAAAAGAAAAAAAAAGCAGAAACTGGACCAACTGTTGTTGTCCACTGTTGTCCACTGTTGTCCACTGTTGTCCACTGACCTCCGTTGCTCTTTGATCCAAAGATGGAACAGAATCGTGATTTTTTTTTTTATTTTAAGCTGAAAATCTCAAACACACTGTTGTTCTGGTGCAGCTGCAGGGCCTGGTGGCTGAGCTGCGTGAGGAGGTCCACACGGCCCTGATGGAGCTGTGTGAGCTGCGTCACAGGGACCACAGCCTGGAGGAGAAGCTGCGGGTCCATCAGACCGACGTGGACGAGAAGATCCTCAGCCTGAAGAACTCACTCAACACTTTCAAGGTGCAAACACACACACACACACAGAATACATACAAACGTGTGTGTGTAGGTAAATATATAATATATATACAGTGTACATTCTACATATATAATTATTTATGAACAATAATAAACCAGAATCAACTCATTAGCACCACCTACTGGGCTGGAGTACTGATATATCTTTGTCCATTTGACTCTGAGACTGGTCTTGTCTTTGACCGACAGGAGGAACTCAGCGCCGCTCTGTTCCAAATCGGGGACATTTCCAGTGGACAGAGAGACATTTACAGCAGGATCCAGCAGCAGCAGCTGTCAGAGAATAACAACAGCGCCATCTCTGCTCCAAATAGGTACAAACACAGGTGTATGTATGTGTAGGACGGCAGCCTGGTGGTTGGAATACTGTCAGTGGACGACAGTCATATGGTCCAATTGAACTTTTGCTGATATTGTATAAACCAGTGATTCTCAACTGGTGGGTCGCAGGCCTCTACTGGGCCAATGAAAATTTGACAAAATATATATATATATTTATTTATAATTTTAATAATCATTTTTATTGACAGAAGAAACAACTAAACAAACTGTATGGATGAAATGACCTTCAGTCCTAGTTTAATAACTTCAATATCTGGTCTGGACTTCCTGTCATTCACACAGAGCAGCTGAAAATGGTTGGATTATGTTATTGGATTATAATAATCTGAGGAAAAATCAATATCAACATAATTTATCTTTAGTCTGACTGATATGATGGGACGTCACTACTTCCTGGTGTTTTTTCACTGTAAGAGCCTGAAAGGATATTTGTTTTGTTCTCTGGTTTTTGAGTTTGTGACGTAAAATATTGACAGAAACTTTTCAACTTTTTCCAAATCTAAAGTTTTAAATCTTCTGTGGTTTTTGTTTCCTCAGTAGAAAAAACTCCAGGACATCAGAGGATGAAAACATCTTTTCTTCCAGCCAATCAGAGTTCAGCAACAACCGACACTTTTACTCCAGTCTTCCACAAAATGGATGTCCACCACAGACGAGCAGCACGTCCACACAGAGTCAGTCCCCCAGTCTGTGTGTGTGTGTGTGTGTTTGTCTTCCAGTACTTACGTGGACATTGGTTGAGTAGATGTTGATGTTGTCGTTGTCGTTGTCGTTGTCTTGAGAATCGTTCCCAGGTGACGTTTGTCTTCTTGTCTGGTCCTACAGCTGTGGAGAAGGAGGCTGAGCCTCAGCACTGTCCCTCAGTGTCTCCAACCTGGGGTGGGAGGAGCAGCGGGGAGGACACTGAGACCTTCAACAGTCAGCCACAGAGCGTCAACAGTCAGCCAGAGAAGAGTAAACACACTGTTTCATACTTCAGAGTAACAGAGGGAAGGATTAGTGACATCTGTTGGTCAAACATCTCACTGCAGGAGTCTGCAGAGTGACCCCCGTCCCCTGGGCTGTGAACCCCTCAGTTTCATGGAGGAGAAACAGAACGTTGAAGACAAAGTTAGAAAATTCTGTCTGTCTGTCTGTCCTCAGGTCGCAGACAGACGGCTGCTCTGGAGCTGCTGGAGTCAGAGAGGGTTTATGTCTCTCACCTGTCTCTGCTGCTGAAGGCCAACATCTCCTTCAACGGATCAGAGGCCCTGCTCTCTAAGGACAAACGGTCAGTACGAAGACCAGGATCAGAATTAGGACCAGAACCAACACCTTCTCCTCCTCTGGTCTGGTCTCCTCTTCTTCTTTAGTTGTTTCTACAGTGACTCCTCCTCCTCCATCTCACCCTGTTCTTCTTCTCCATCTTCTACTCTGACTCCAACCACCTCCATGTCCTCCCTCACTGCATCCATCAATCTCCTCTTTGTCTCCTACCTGGTAGCTCCATCTCTATCTGTCTGTCTGTCTGTCCTCAGGTCGCAGACAGACGGCTGCTCTGGAGCTGCTGGAGTCAGAGAGGGTTTATGTCTCTCACCTGTCTCTGCTGCTGAAGGCCAACATCTCCTTCAACGGATCAGAGGCCCTGCTCTCTAATGACAAACGGTCAGTACGAAGACCAGGATCAGAATTAGGACCAGAACCAACACCTTCTCCTCCTCTGGTCTGGTCTCCTCTTCTTCTTTAGTTGTTTCTACAGTGACTCCTCCTCCTCCATCTCACCCTGTTCTTCTTCTCCATCTTCTACTCTGACTCCAACCACCTCCATGTCCTCCCTCACTGCATCCATCAATCTCCTCTTTGTCTCCTACCTGGTAGCTCCATCTCTAGGATCATTCTTCTACCCATGTATCCACAGTCCCTCCTCTGGACATGTCCAAACCATCTCAATCTGTCTTCTCTGTCTTCTTTTTCTCCAAACCTTCCTGTCTTTGTTGTCTGATGAAGTCTGAGCTGAAACACTGATCTAATTTATGAACTTGTGGAAAAACTGGTGAGAGAACAGGAAATGAGGAAATCCAATAGAAGCAGGTGATGAAATAGAATCTGTTTAAAGAACTCCTGACACACTCACAGAGACACAGGGAGAGACACAGGGAGAGACACAGGGAGAGACACAGGGAGAGACACAGGGAGAGACACAGGGAGGTAGAGCTGGACACAGTCACATGGTGTCCATCATCACTCACTGATCTGTAGTCTCAGGACATCACACCCAGACTATCAGGAGAAGACAGCAGAGTGAAGACGAATAGGTCCAGAGACCAGAGAGCAGCAGTGTTCAAAGTCTGGTCTGGGGCCGACATGTGGCACAGATTCATCTCTACATTCATCACTTCATTTTAACGTCACCACTTTTAACTCTTTTTAAGGGACATTTTCAGACAGTTTCTCAACATGTGTTTGTTTTTCACCCTTATTGTCTTATTGTCTCTGTCTCTGTGTCTTCAGTCCCTTCCCCAGTTCCCTCAGGTTCCTCATCCAGCAGCACCTGGAACTCCTCCACACTCTCCAGGAACGTGTGCTCAAGTGCCAGTGGCAAGGCCTCATGGGAGATGTGTTCATGAGACTCACCAGCAAAGAGGTGATAAAAGAATACAACAGATACTGTCTTTCATTTATATATTGTCATGTCAACTGTCCATGTCAACTGTCCATATCAACTGTCCATGTCAATTGTCCATGTCAACTGTCCATGTCAACTCTTAACTGTTAAACTGTTAAAATATACTGTATCTGTTATTCTGTACAAACCTCTGTGTAATATTTATTCAATGAGATGCAATGCTGCCCTCTAGTGACTTTCACTTTAATATACAGCTGTTTTTCAATTCTTATTTTGAGGAAACACATCACCAGACAAACCCAGACTTTGCTTTAACAGGTTTATATTATTGGAGGAAAGAAAATTCTTACCTTTGACCTGTTCATGTTCATGTTTACGTGTCATTTTCACTTCATTTGGAATCAACACTTCTCTGCTGTCTCCACACATTGTGTCCCCCCCAGAGTGACTTCCTGGACTTCTACGTCTCCTACCTGAAGGAACTTCCAGACTGCCTGTCCGTGGTCTCCATGCTGGCATCCAGCTCCATGAAATCTTCTTCTCTCCTGGAGGTAGAACACTGCAAACAAACAGGAACTCATGATCATGTGACGTCACAGCAGGAACGTTTCACTGTGTGGACAAAACCGCCCTGGGTCAACCAGGCTCTGTCAGAGGTTGTCCCACTGGTTGATGCACTTGCTCATGAAGTTCTGATCTAAATATTTAGAGCCTGTGGCCTCTCACAGGACAGGACAGGACAGGACAGGACAGGACAGGACAGGACAGGACATCACTATTTTTTTTTCTTGGTAGTTTTCAGTGGTTTTTGTAGTTGGCTGCCAGGGGGCGCTAACAGGGTTGGACACATAAGTAACGTGGATTGTTCTATAAACAGAACGATCAGAGTCCACTGCTGTAACGTGGCTGTCCAGAGGAGGTAAATCAGTGTCTCCGTGTCCACGGCCTGGTCTGCTGAGTGTCCTCCAGCTCTCTGAACTCCAACACAAACAAGGTCACATGACATCCATGACAGCAGAACATGAGGCTCAGAGTTAGAGTGAAAAGTGTAATGTTATTAAAAACAGAACAGCATGTGATTCCTCCTGACTCCGTCTCTGCTCCGTCCTCACACCATCTGTCCTCTTCTTCATGGTCCTGGTTTTTTCTTCAAGTCTTGATCAGAGTTTCTTTTCAGACTTGAACAAATGGGAGGATGAACAGGAAGTCACGTGGGCCCAAAGAGGACGCTACAATTGAATGACGCGTTAGTCACAGGTTGAAAAAAGAGACGAAGGAAAATCTGGGATGGACATGAACAATGAGACCTGGTCCAAGATTTGGTCCAGGCGAGATTTGTTGACCCCTATTGGTGAAAGAGAGCAGTGCAGCAGCGGGTCACATTCCCTTGATTGTGAATAATAATTATATTAATAATGAATAATGTGACTGAATCCTGATTGGTCGAGTGCTGATCTCATCTCCTTCTCATTGGTTCTGCTGTGTCAGAGGGACTTCCTGGGCGACGACTCCAAACCTTCTCTTCACACCCTGCTCCTTCAGCCGGTCCAGAGGATTCCCGACTACCTGCTGCTGCTGCAGGTCAGGTCTGCACCCACCGCGGGTCCATGTTCGAGTCCCAGCCGCGCTCTCACCGTGACTCCTCTCTCTGCAGGGTCTGCTGAGGCAGACGGAGTCCGACCACCCGGACTATTACCTGCTGCTGGTCTGTATCCAGCAGTTCAGGTCCTTCACAGCTCAGTATCATCACCTGGTTCAACACAACCAGGAGCTGCTGCTGCTGCACAACCGCAAGGAGGTGAAGAGGTCAGAGTTCAGACCAAACCAGTCGAGACTCGATCTGATGTTTGATCAACATTAGTTACAACATTTGATAACATTCATTTTTATCTTGTCAATCACAAGGGAGTAATCGTGATAAATACTTTAGTCACTTTACGACCAAAGCGTTTAATTACAAAGATCAGCCGGTAGATGGCAGTGTTTCTCACCTGGTTTTTTAATGTGCGTCTGATTCAATTGATATAATTGTTGATGTGGAGAAATGTCCAGAACAATATAATCGTGAGGTGATTTATCAGAAATCACAGAGTAATCTTCGTCTCTTTGGCGCCGCCTGCAGGTCAACCATGAAGCAGCTGTTGAAGACAGTAGAAACTGGGATTCAGACCAACATCAGCTCTACCTACCCCTGCAGTGCTGCCCTGCTGTGAGTTTTTCTTCTTCTTCTCCATCTTCTTTGTCCTCGTCATGTTCTTCTTCTCTACCTCTGAAGTTCTGACAACTTTGCTCAAACTTCTTCCCCCAACAGAGACCATGGAAATGAGGCAAAGCGCAGCAAACAGCGCCTCCTGGGGCAGATGCAGTCAAACCGGTTCAAAGACTGGGACCAGAATTCCGAGCCCAACTGTTATGACACGGAGTGGCCTTCCAGGCACCAGTACTTCAGCTCAGAACTGGACTCACACGGTCAGAAACCTGCAGGTCAGAAACTGTTGAGATTCTGTTTTATTTTACTCTTCATGTATTCGTATTTTTTTATAATCATGGTAAGGCCTTGAATGGCCAAACTGAGGCCTGGGGGCCAGATGTGGTCCGTTTAACTTTGTAATCCGGTCTGCCAAACTTTTCCAAATGTTATATTTGGTTTGTATTGTGAATTTAATGCAATACCCATGTATTGCCTATAGATGGAGTAAAAAGTGTGCATGAACTGTTGACTAACCATAGCTACTGTTGACTAGGCTTTTGTGGCTAACTTCTAGCTTTCTTTTAGCTGCTTTATGCTACTTCTGTCCAATGTCTGGATTTTGTCTTTTTTGAAAACGTTTCTTTTTTTCCAGTCTTTATTAACTGTCCCTTGTCACAGCACTTATATGTCTTTGACGTCATGTCTTCCTGTTCCGTCAGGTATGGACGGCATCTTAGAGAGCGAAGCCTCTGACAGAACCACTTCCTGTCAGCATCATCTTCCCTCCAGACCCGTGGACTTCCTTCAGGGTCAACCAGGCTCGGCTCTGGCCGATGCTCTGGAGGAGTTCTTCCTTCCTGTGGGTCCTCCTGGGATGGACAGTCTGTACGAGGAGGACGAGGGCTCCCTTCGTGAGATCTCCATGTTCGACAACTGCTCCACCGCCTCCTCCGACTCCTCCATCGACATCGCCTTCGTCAAATGTCCAAAAGGACCCGCGACGTCCCATCATGCAATGGAAGCCAACGTGTCGTCAACTAGCAACATCTTTTCCAGACACGGCAACGGTTGCAGCAAACCACCGAGGAGAGGATGTGTGTCACCGGACGAGGCAGCGATGATGCGATGCACTTACAACCACCCCCTACAGGCCAGCCAGCGTAAGAGCAAGGTGATTTTTTTGTACTGTAAGTCAGTGTAGAAAATGCAACGTCTAACACAGGTGTGAGTTGATGCTCAGGTCTGCTCTTCTGTCCAGTCTCTGACCGGTCTGCAGATGGAGAACACGGTGAGAGGATCAGACTGCAGCCCACTGTCAGACCACCTCCACAGGTCCGCTCTGGGCAGCCACGCCAAACTGGAGCGTCAGGGCAGCAAAGGCAGTAAAGGGTGTACCACACCTTCACAGAAGATCCACAGTCCACTGAGGCACCGCGCCGAGGCCAACATACAGAGTGAAGATCTTCACGGACCCATCAGAACCGTAGGCTTTGAACCTTAGTTCACATTTTTAGGTCTTTATTTTCTGACCTTGTATCGTATGAATTCTGAAATACAACCTCTGTGTTGGACTCCTCCAGGACTCTGGGATCCAAACCTGGACGGATGAGTCCAGATGGAGGGTCGGCCCAGAGGAGAACAGTCAGTCGGCCTTCAGTGAGAGGAGTCGAAAACAGGATAAAGGAGGCTTCAGGAGCTCCTTCAAGAAGCTCTTCAAGAAGAAGTGAGGAGCTCCAGATGACAATGACAACAAACACACAGCAGCAATATCACCAAGGCTACCACTAATAAAAATGTTGTATAATCTAATCCTGACTGAAAGATTTTTTTTTGCTCCAACAGAAGCAGTGATGAGAAGAAGGAGAAGAACGGGGAAAAAACTCCAGAGAATCATCACAAAGTCAATCATGAAGCTGAAATTTCAGGCAAAAATCCCAAACTGACTCAGCGGGAGTTGAACCGTGGAACGGCTGTGTGAGCGCCGCTGGTTTGGACGACTCTGACGTAACGCACCAACAGTCACTGTGTCACTGAAAAAAAAAATATATATATATATATATTTACATATATGAACTCCTTGTACATTTCTGCTGTGAAAAATGTGGGGCAAGAATTTCCATTAAAAATAAAAGATTGGCTGTTTTTAACAATATTTTGTGTTTCATCCAAAAAAGTATCTTGATTTACAGCTCACCTTTTAACAGAGGGGGTTAAAAGCTTTAATTTTTTACATATGTAAATGTTTTAATGAATAAACAAAGTCAAGACCATGATTTCATCGTTATATACTTAGTCTAACGGAAGTCTTTTTCATGTGACAGAGAAAAAAAATAATTTTCTGTAAATGTTTTGAAAAAAAAAAACTCAAAAAATTAATAAAAATGCACAGATTTTCTTGAAAATGTGTTGTGATGTGTCAATTCATGGTTGAAACCTATTAAAAGTTAATTGGTTTGTAAATCAATTAATGATAAAAGAAAGGAGCAGCTTTACACAATGTTACGGTAAAACTAAGTCAGAGCTGCAAATGGGTCTGCACAATAGACACGATTTTGGATTTTTGGATTTTTTTTCTGTAAAATTTTCAACTGTCTGACCAATAAAAAAGGAGACCAATTAAATTTAGAGTCTGACCACATGACTTACAAGATTGTGCACTAGTAATTCCCAAGCTAAATTCCCATCTTACTTTTTTCGAGATGATCCAGTACTCCAAAAAGCATGCATAAAACAAGCAGACATTACACATTTTTTGAAAAAAAAAAGTTTCTCTTTCTAATTTTTTTCAATATACAGAATACAAACACTAAGACAGAAATTGTAAAAATTCCCAATTTTTTGTATTTTCTGAAGAAATTCTTGTAAAATAATCTAATTAAATGAAGTAAATGCAAAAAATAAATTTTTTTCAGTAAAATTATTGTCCACTTAGGTTCCAGAAGGATTCGAACAAAAAATTATACATTTTCTCAATTTAAAACACGAAAATGTAAATGACTAAGTATTTTAAGACAAATAGATGCATTTTTAGACATTTTTGAAAAAAAATTACTTTTGGAGATTACTTCTGGATCTTAGGAGGTCAGTATTTCACAGTGATCACTAGTCTCCAATCCAAAAAAAATAAAATTTTCACAATTTTAACTACCAAAATATTGATAACTATGTATTTTAAGACAGATTAATGCATTTTTAGTCATTTATGAAAACCTTTTATTTTTGGAGATTACTTCTGGATTTTAGGAGGTCAGTATTTCACAGTGATCACTAGTCTCCAATCCAAAAAAAATATAAAATTTTACAAATTTAACCACCAAAATATTGACAACTATGTATTTTGAGACAAATAGATGCATTTTTAGTCATTTTTGAAAAACTTTTATTTTTGGAGATTACTTCTGGATTTTAGGAGGGGTCAGTATTTCACAGTGATCGCTAGTCTCCCAACACAAAAATTTTAAAACTTCACATTTTTAACCACCAAAATATTGATAATCATGTATTTTAAGACAAATGGATGCATTTTTAGTCATTTTTGAAAAACTTTTATTTTTGGAGATTACTTCTGGATTTTAGTAGGTCAGTATTTCACAGTAATCACTAGTCTCCCAACACAAAAATTTTAAAATTTCACAATTTTAACCACCAAAATATTCATAAATATGTATTTTAAGACAGATTAATGCATTTTTAGTCATTTTTGAAAAACTTTTATTTTTGGAGATTACTTCTGGATTTTAGGAGGTCAGTATTTCACAGTGATCACTAGTCTCCAAACACAAAAATGTAAAAATTTCACATTTTTAACCACCAAAATATTGATGTATAAGTATTTTAAGAAAAATGGCTGCATTTTTAGCCATTTTTGAAAACCTTTTATTTTTGGAGATTACTTCTGGATCTTATAAGGACAGTATTTCACAGTGATCACTAGTCTCCCAACACAAAAATTTTAAAATTTCACATTTTTAACCAACAAAATATTGATAACTATGTATTTTAAGACAAATGGATGCAAATGGATGCATTTTTAGTCATCTTTGAAAAACTTTTATTTTTGGAGATTACTTCTGGATTTTAGGAGGTCAGTATTTCACAGTGATCACTAGTACCCAATCCAAAAAAAATAAAATTTTCACAATTTAAACTACCAAAATATTGATAACTATGTATTTTAAGACAGATTAATGCATTTTTAGTCATTTTTGAAAAACTTTTATTTTTGGAGATTACTTCTGGATTTTAGGAGGTCAGTATTTCACAGTGATCACTAGTCTCCCAATACAAAAATTTAAAATTTTTCACAATTTAAAATACCAAAATATTGATAACTATGTATTTTAAGACAGATTAATGCATTTTTAGTCATTTTTGAAAAACTTTTATTTTTGGAGATTACTTCTGGATCTTATGAGGACAGTATTTCACAGTGATCAATAGTCTCCATCCCAAAAAATTATACATTTTCTCAATTTTAACCACCAAAATATTAATAACTAAGTATTTTAAGACAAATTAATTCATTTTTAGTCATTTTTGAAAAACTTTTATTTTTGGAGATTACTTCTGGATCTTATGAGGACAGTATTTCACAGTGATCACTAGTCTCTACACAAAAAATTATGAAATTTCACAATTTTAACCACCAAAAAAATGAATAACTAAGTATTTTAAGACAAATGAATGCATTTTTAGTCATTTTTGAAAAA
>JAFBJS010054609.1:121064-161166 GCA_016785265.1 Paraplagusia blochii | reverse complement strand
TATAGTTTAGTTTAGTTTATTCAAAACGGGACAATGCAATCTCATAACAAAATATGTAAATGTTACACACACACATACATATATATGCATACATATATTTACAAACATATACTGTATATATATATATATATATATACACAAGCAAATATATACGTATATATGTATGTGTATATATACATACATATTATATACATATATGCGCATATATCTGTATATACACAGTTACACACATATATACATATACCCATAACATACTGTATATATACAAATAGAGATATATTTCAACATGCATTCATCTATAATTATGCATATATCTACTTGTATAAATACATATATCTGCTTTTATATATATAAATATATGTATGCATATATATATATACTGTATATTGACATACTAACTTAAATTTTCTTCAATTTCTTGTTCATTTAATTACCTGGTACCACTATAGACATGGTACCCAAAGAGTACAATAATTTTTGTCAGTACACGGCCATGGAAAATGGCAAGACATCAGCTCAGAAATTAAACTCTGACGAGATATTTTTGTTGTTGTCATTATGTTTGTCTAAACAAATGTACCTTTAGTGAAATCAGGGAGTAAAATGACAGCAATATGGTCTAATGATTTTTCTGTCATATATAAACTGCTGTTATATGGCAATAATGAGTCATTCATGAGTCTCAGTAAACACATAGAAAATTATAGTCTTCAGAGGAAAAAAAAAGGTATTTATAAATATACACAACAGCTGCTGGGCTGACATTCCATCATCAAGTCTGGGAAAACAGGTATGTCCAAAAAGAAAAAAGGTCAGAAAACAAACATTTCAACTTAACACAGTCCATAAAGAACTAAAAAATACACCACAGGTTAAAGTTTCTGACAGTTCTTTACATCAGCAGGTGAGAGTCAAAAGTATTTACCCAGTATTTTATTTCAAAATATTCTTTATTCTTTTTTTAGGTTATTTATTGGAAGGAAAGCAAACTCTTTGTCATTGTGATTCACACCACTGCACACAACGAAATATGACCTCTGTATTTAACCCATCACTAAAACGAACAGTGGGCAGTTTTGAGTGGGGACAGTGCCTTGCTCAGTGGACCTCAACCTGGCAGTTGGTAGATTCAAACCTGAAAACCTCCTCAGGGATGTGGAGCTGTGTTTGGTAAAATATGGATAGGGAGGAAGGCCTTGTTTTATGGAGATACCTCCACTGGATTTCCTTTCTTTTTATGAGGAAACAAATGATATCATCAGGTAGAGAATCTGAAACAAAATACATCACCAGTAGAAATGTGTTTTAGGACATTAAGACATACATAAATATTTATGACCCCAGAGAAATTAACCAAATGCAGCTTCTCTGAGTTGTTTTTAAGAGGTAGTATCTTCTCATGGCCCCAGTGAGACCTGTCTATTCAGACCAACAGGCAGCTCAGGAAGGAGTTACTAGACTTTCAGTCTCGTGGGAAAGGAGTCAGAAAACGCAACACCTAATTAAATGTCTTTACAACATAAATCAACTGAGCACTTAACTGATCACCAGCTGAATATTTGAACAACAACAAAAAAAAGTAGGGCCTCACCCCAGTTAGAAACACATTTGAACAACAGTTTACTGGCCAGGCCGGGGAGTGTTTAGAAAATGTAAAAAAATTTAAAAAAAAATTTAAAAAAAAATTTAAAAAAAATGTAAAAAAAACACATTTTAAAATTTAAAATTTAATTAATTTAAACACAATTTTAAACACAATTTTAAATTAAACAACACAACTTAAAAGGTACAGGTCTAGTTGGAAATGAATTCAGGATTCATTTAAACAAAGAGGAGGCTTTTTATTTTTTCGAACGAAAATCAGTTTTTCAACTGTCATTGAAACAAAAAATAATAAAATTTAGTGGTATCTCCTTGTGATCGCTCCTTAGACACGTTTAGTGTTTTTATGTGGTGCCACATGGTATAAAAGGTAAAAACAATATTTATTTAAGTCATTACATCATGCAGAATAACACGTGAATGTGCAATGTTACATATTAATGTATAAATATTATGGCAGATTACTGGCAGAGCAAAAAAATCTCAAAACTAACCGTGCTCCAAATAAGAAATGTCGTTTGGTGTTTACAAAATCTTTCATTTTATTTCATGTCATACGGACAATGACGGTTTGACAACATAGGAGACATGGCCTAGGTGCAGGTCTATCAAATGTCCAAATGCAACACCAGCAGTAATCTAACCATGTGAAATGCCAACAAGGCAAGAACAGAGGAAACCATGATGGAAAAACCAGACAACCCTAAACAGGGAGAACCAGACAGTACCAGGTGAGACAAATGAGACATTACCAGCAGCTCCATAGAACAGGACTGTGTCTCATGCCTGGAGAGACAGACCTGGGACTTCCATGATGCAAATGTATTTTTCCCTGAAGCAGGTAAAACCAGAACCTTCTTTGTTCCTGTGGTTTCAGATCATAGTAGAGACTGGATGCAGCCATGTGGGTGAAACTACAATGAACTATGACTCATCTGCACCTCAGCTTCTATGTCTCTCTTTCCTACACCAGCTGACCTCCAGTCAACACTCTGACATGTATACAAGTGCACAAATATCAACCTGACCTGGACCATCGACTGCTGTTAATGTGTGACTCATATCTGTTTCCTCTACTTCTTCTTTCATCCCCCTTTCGATGCCAACTCCACCTCCAACTCTCTGCGCTCGTACCTACGCTGCAGAACACAACGGTGTCTTAACAAATTGATGGTGTCAAGCAGCGCTGCTGCGAGAAGACAAAGTGGCTTCACTGTGGAGGCGCCTGCCTTTAACAGCAGCCATTCGGGATGGCAAGCCATGCATATTAACTTGAGACACAAAATTGATTAGATGGGATCGGAAGAAACACAAAACGGTCTTGTTTTTCTTTATTTGTGTGATATCAATACCTTTTTTTTTACCAGTAAAATACAAGGGATCAGATCTGCAAAGTTTTCTAATTTATTAACAACTTTATTCATTTTTCAGTTAAATGTACTTGCGTTTTTTATGACATTGCAGACATGTCAAATGCCTATTATTCATATGGTATGCTAGCAGTGTTGGCTTAGTGGTTAAGGAAGCGGACCTGGGTCCTCAATGCTTCAGGTTCCAATCCACCAACTGCCAAGTTGAGGGGCTCTGATCCGTCCCGACCGACGTAACTTCCAGTGGGCTCACCACCCACAGGAAGGCTCACAGTATGGTGCAGTGTGATTTGGGTGTCAGTCATGGAGACCGCTGCTTCTGTGATGCATTCAAAGATAAGCAGATGAATGAATATGGAATCCTGTCTGGAGACGTGAAACCTACCGTATGACTGCGTGCTGAATGCATCCAGGGAGAAAAAAAAAAAAGCTTTTTAAATGCATGTCGACACTTTGTTGTTCTGAACATCGCTGTGAGAAACAGCCCTGACTTCCTCTCCTCTTCCCTGCGTATATTATCACATATAATAAAAGGTCTGATTGAATCAATAGAAACACAGTCAGGGAGTCAGTTACCAGAATAAAAGCTTTATAAACGGTACTTCATTTTGTGTTTCACAAACATCCACTGCAATATTGGATCAATACAGAGGGGCAGCTTATGTCGGTGCTCAGACACAGCAGGTATTGATTCAGTATCGCACTTACCGGCTGTTGTGGTCAGTGAAACAGCCTGAGGTTTAAATGTGTAGAATGCAAAAATGCCTTGACAGCATTTTTGTGTTGTGTGTAATTGTAGACAATTACAATCAGTGTAGGCCTGGGGGTTCAGGAAGTGGACTAAGGTCCAGTTGGCTTCAGTTTCGAGTCCATTAGCTGAATATAGCAGGGTCCTGACCCACATTCCAGCGGGCTCACCACCCGCAGCAAGAATCACAGTGTGGTGTGGTGCGATTTGGGTGGCAGTTGCGGAGACTGACGGAATGAATCAGAGTAAAGGAGTTTTGCTTTATTTGCTTTGTTCCTGCTTATGTTCAAAACAAAACAAAAAACAATACAACAAATATACAGTAGGTGTACACATACTGCAGGTACAGCATCATAGTTTGCAGGTGTGATAAAAAACAAGAACTATTTAGAGAACAAACATGTAAAAAAATACATCATTCAAAGATACAACATTCAAAAATACAACATAAGAAAGTACATTTACTAAGAATTGTTCAAAAATATACACATTAGTTTTTCTATTGCTTTTTTAAATTAAATCCTTTTTTTCACAGCATAAACTTTACATTTGTAACCAGTTTTTGAAAAGATAAAAGCTCTTTCTCGCCGCAGTTTTTCAAGAAGTGATTGTTGCTATTGTTCATTTCTGTTGTTATTGTTCTATATGTAATTTGTGTTAATAAACTGAGATTTCTCGACTGGACTTAAAGAAAGGAGAGGCGGATACTCGTGAGACTACAATTAGGCATCTCTATTTTCTGGATAATATCCCATAAGTCCATATTTTCCAAACACTGAATTTCTTATTCTTATATTAATTTTTACTGATACAAATCTGGTAATATTTTTTATATCCATTATTGTGCACACAATATCAGATTATTAGACCCAATTTATAAAATGAGTTACTATGGCGCCATCTAGTGGCTTTCACTCTAATATGCAGCCATTTATCACCAAATTATTTTTAGAGTACAAATCATTAATCATTACCACCTGCACCGTGTTATTGGGTTTCCATTATCAGAGGAAAAATACGATACAGATTCTTACAGATTGGACGCCCCTTAGGCCAACACTTTCTTCTCAGGATATTATCGTGTCAATTCCAACAACACCTGTAATCATTTCTGTCAACCACCAATTATCCGATTTCTTTTCTACTCGCAGATGTTTATGTCACAGTAGTTTTCATTTTTCCTCAGCAAAAGGTAACATTATAAACCAAGTAGAAACAAGCCGGTGTTAGCATAATGATACTGCCGTAACAGTCACTTTTACTTAATTGCAAGATGCTCAACTGCAGCGAGGTCGTACTAACGCTCTAGAGCGAAAGCAGAGCTCGTTGTTAAATGTGATAAATAAAACAAAAGCACTTGTTGGAAATGAGAATTCACTCTCAGTGGTCTCTGAGTCTGCCTGCAGTTGTGCCTTCTGTCAGAATTATTGTGTAGATTGTGATTTCAGGGCCCAATTTTAATGTTGACTGAAAACTTTTGGCCGTAAAACTCTGCCCCTGCGGCTTATTGGTCGAATGAACTGATGCCATCAGACAGAACAGGATGGCGTTAGAGCGTTAGAGTGAAATAACCAGCACACTGAACAGGCACTTGGTGCCAGCATATTTAAAACAATTGTATTCATTATTTCTTTTTTGTTTGAGTGCAGCTGTTGAACTGTTGAGTTGTTGGCTTATCATTTTGGTATTTAGTGACATCATTGTCTGACAAAGACTATGTAGGGCAATTAGTTTACAAAAAAAAAGACCTGAGGGTAATAAATGTTTTGACTAATGAAATTCTGGCTGGAGAAAAAAAAGTTTTAAGCTTTAGTAATACTTTATTTTTATCATATGTTTTGCTATATTGACAGTTAAGTTGAAAAGACATTGATGTCTCTACTGTTTTCTATGTCACATTTGACATGGTCTCACTGGTTTAAACCAGACATGCGCACACTAAGGTCCGGGGGCCAGATGCGGCCTGTTTCTCTTTTTATTGCGGCCCGCCAATCTTATCCAAATTAAATAATTTGTTATATTTCTGCCTTTTCCCTGCAGTGGTGCGTTTCCCCAGTAGATGACGCCATAAAAGGTATTAGAAATGTAGGATTTTAGGTCTTAAACATGACTTTTACCTGCCATTTATCGTAGGATCCATCTTTCTGCTCTGAACTCGGTCCCTGTGTCCAATTTTAGGACCAATTGTGGCCCGTGATTAAAAAGTTTGCCCACGCCTGGTTTAAACCAATACAAAGTTCTTAAAAATCATTTACTTTCATTGCAAGAAAAAAAAATGTACATACATTCCTTTGGCAAAAAAAAAAACACTTCCTTGCTATGCACCATGCTCAACATGCATGGCCAATATTGACAGAATACAGACAGAATGCAATAAGGCAGCGTTTTCTTGAGTCCATCAAAACATCCGTAAACTCAGTGGCATTCACTGAAAGATAAACTTTATGACTTGAGATCTAGAGCTGAGGTACACACCATTTTTCACAATGTATTCAAAGAAAAAATAATCCAATGGAGGCGCCCCAGCCAGAAGTGTGGACGGCTCTGACTTCTGGTCTAGTATCGGTCCTAGACCAGTTTATGATTGAGGTTGGGGGCATTTGTCAGTCACAGCTAAATGCACATGTTTTTTTTAATATAAAATCAAAAAGCAACAGATGACTTTAGTCTAAATGTCCCATGTTGTGATCTGTGTTGGACAATATTTGCACTGTAACACAAAGGGGTCGTGAATAGACTACAGTGAGCTGGTTGTCCCAACTTGCTCACCTATTACACTCTTCGCTAGTTAAGCTCTTGTCACAGTCAGGATCATCATTATTTATCTTGTCTTTGTTCGTCTGAGAATCTCTGGCCTGTTTTCTCTTTCTCACAATAATAACAGCGGCGATCACTGCGGCCAGCAGCAGCACAACCACCGCTGCAGCTACTGCAGCAAAAAGACCTGTGTTTGACGACGGCGCCGGCTCATTTGTGGGGGGCGGGACTTGGTTATTGCCTTTGGGGTCAACTGGCTTGACTATTTTCAAAATAGTCTCCTGCTTGAAAATGCATCTGTCCGTTTTCTGCCAGTACTCATAATCACTGACCTCCTCGGTATCGGTTTCGGTATCAGACTCGGTATCATCTTCGTTATACTCGTACTCATAATTATCGTTATTATCATTGGACTCGGTACCTCCTAATACTATACACCAGTACTCTCCTCCATCTTTAATTTCTGCCTTAGAGATGGTCAGCGAAGATCCATTATTGGCCAGTACCACTCGCCCCCTCAGGCCTGACAGGTCAGAATCGTCCCCGTCATCCGAGTCTTGGATAAGAATATTATATTGACCTGATGATTCCTTACGATACCATTGCACTCTTTGGAGTCCTGTCTGGCTTACTTTGCACACGAGAGAGACATTTTTACCTTCAAGTTCAACCTTTTCGAGCGGATTCATTTTGGGGCAAAGGAAGAGCATGTACTGCAGCTCCAGGGTGGAGGAAATGCAGGAATACTCGCCACTGTGATCTTCAGTGACTGCAGGAATTACCAACGAAAAATCCTTGAAGTCACTTCCTGCTGATATGTACATGTCGTCCAGCCTTGCGTTTTTGCTGTCGAGGTTTCCCAACGGTGTCTCCCACTGCTGTTTGTCCCCGTCGGAGGGACACTGCAGCACCACTTTGGCCCCTTGCGTGGTGAATATATCTTTGTTCTCCGTATTATCCGGCATGTACATGCTTTGGAAGCTGAGGCAGTTCTTATCGTGCATTATCTGACAGTGAAAATACTGTGTGCTCTCCAACACACTGTTGTCAACCACCAGTACCAGCCCGTGGTCTCTGACTTCCATGACCCCCTGCAGCTCCTTGATTTGCGGCTTCAGCGAAACGCTGCTGTCCAGGAACAGTGTAGGCTTATAAAGTGGATATTTCTCCAGGAACCAACGCACATAGGTTCCCGTCAATCCACTGTAGGAGCTCCTGCACTGGATCTCTGCTTGGGCATCTCCCTCATTTACAGTGACCTCTATGTACGGAACCTCTTCTTCGCACACGAAAAGCTGATTGGAGACCTTGCTGACTAGTTTCTGATTCTGCCAACACTCCCTCTTATAAATCCCCGAGTCCATATGCGTGAGGTTGAGGATCTGCAGTCCGAGCAGATGGTGATGCTGCCTGACGAGAATACGATTTTGCAGATCGGCGGGTGGAGTGACAGTCACGTTGTCTGAAGAGTTTCCAAGCAGCTGGTCTCCCTCTTGGGTAGATCTGTAAACCACCATGTAATCCACTCCGAAGCAATATCCCATTTCGACCACGCCGCCCTGCGCCCTGAACATGATCTCCGGCTCCTCACTGGAGGTACAGCAAAAGAGCAGGACGCATAGCAGCAACCCGGAGAATTTAGCAGAGGTCATCTCGTCTGACTGTACAGGCCATGTGCTGATCACTCTCTGACAAGGGATCCAAAAGTGAACTGGCTCTACTGTCTCCACTCACAGCCGTAGCCTTGGTCCCACCTCCATGGCCTTCAACAGACGGCCCTAATGAAAAAAAAAGTTGTGATTCTGGTTAAACATTACAGCTACTGAGGTGCAGTTGGACTGGTTCCTTTCTGCTGTGGGTGTGAACTACCATTATGCAAGATCATTTGACAGGGGTTGAAAGGCAGGTTCTTGTGCACGTGTGTTTTTTGGGGGGAAGTTCCAGACAAACAACGACGATGGTACATTTCACTACCAGCACGATCTGGTTTAATGAGCCGTGACAGAAATGAATCAATGAAAAACAATGAAAGAATGTTCTAACCCTGAACTATTGTAATTACACTGATACTCCTGTACATTATCAGCATTTAAGCCATGGATTTTCTTTTGTTGCTCAGTGGCCTATATTTTTAAAACATCAATTAGATCATTTATTGTGTTATCATGTACTTTATACTTTATGTACGCCCTCAGAGAAAAGAGATGTGATTACTGGGAAAAAAAAAACCCAGAACTTGTCCATCAGGAAGTGACTACAGTTGGGACTTTCATATTCCAAAAGTGCAGCCAGTGCTTTTTACTAGAAAAAAAATGTGAAGTCCTCAAGTGGAGGACAGAAGTGTGTCACCGTCAACTGCTATTTATCTTGTATATTTCTCAAAAACATCCATCTTTGGGGTTTTGTTTTGTTTGTTCAAGCTCAAGTAGATCAGACTGATTTCACTATCGACCTCAAAGCAATTTTATTTCTAATGCACAGTCAGTGGAGAGGAACTGAGAGGATGAGGGTGACACGGAGAGGTATGCAAGCCCTGCCAGGAAGTACGGCGGTTAAAAATACAACTGACCGACTGTTGTTGTTTTAGGGACTGTTCACACAGAACGCTTTGACAAAAAGAGATTGCCAACATTTTGTTTTGAATGGAAAATACGTTGCTTGTCGTGGCACGATATTTATTTTAATCCACCTTAAGTGTCTTCCTTAGGACAACCCAAATGACCCAAATTCAGGAGTCTACAACTCGCGGCACTTGGGCCATTCACGGACTGCGTAACGATATTTTGCGGCCCCCACCTTGATGTGAAAGTTGAATTTATAATAATATTTTATAGATTTTAAGGCAAATCCTAAAGTTCTTTTTAGTAATTTTTTTCTTTTGTATTTAACACTGACTGAAATGATAAAGTGGGAGGTGGCCCTCAACTTGAGTTTGAGCCCCTTGACTGAATTGGATATAAAATTACGGAAAACCAACAAATGCAGGAAATGACTGGATTGTAAAGGAGGAATTCTGTCAAATGTGCAGTTTCCAATAAACCAGCGAGACTTTCTGGTACAAGTGAATATACAGTACCATTAACTCGCAACAGTCTGTGTAGACCAGGTGTCACCAACCTGGTGCAAAGGGCACATGGTCTATCTAAGGTACCCACGAGGCGTGTTACGAAAAACAAAACTAGTCCAAAATGTTACTGTTTCAGTGCTTTTTGAGCACAGGTTACACTTACAATGATATTCTAATGGGTGCAATTATGATGGTCAGAAGAGTGGTCACTATTGTATGTCCCAGAACTGTTATTATTACATTTTCTGGTATCAAACAAGTAGCTCTGAGTGTCACTCAATAAGATTTGTGCACTGACAAGGTGTGGTTTATAGAGAACTCAAAGGTCGACACCTTTTATCTAAATCACTGTGTTGTGGCAGTAGATTTGTTGGTTTGACAACCTCCCCTCACCTTTTGGTTTTGTTTTCAAACGGAAACATAATGAGAGGAGTTGAGAAAATGTCTGTGTTTGAACACATTTTAAAGGATCTAAGCACCCTGTATATGAAGGCACTGAACCAGGTTGACTGCAAATAGAAAAAAAAGATTGAATTGTTCTGTTTACTCTGCAGGCACGATTGTTGTTTTATGCTCCTGCCTCCTCTTTATATGACATTCTGAAAAAAAAAAAAAAAACACAAAAGACCTGATCTGGCCTGACACGCACAGACTGATAATAACAACTCTGATATGCAGTTCAATCCTGTTAAGATATAGTGGGGTTTATAAGGCAGGGGAAACATCCAACCTGATGTCCTTTGGAGGAGCATCATCTGTTTACTGGTACATAAAGGATAATGAACCCAGCTACCCACTCAGCAGCGGCAGGCCTCATGCTGCTGAGGGAACAGCTTGCAGAGCTGGTGATCAAGCATCGTGATCAGGCACCAACTGTGAGAAAAACTCGCAGTGTGTTGAGTCCAATTCGGCGCTGTGCTGATTACACCTATCAGTGCTCCGTATGCTGCAATCTTTGGAGGCGAACCAACTGCTGTTTGAGATGCAGAATTGTTGCCAAAATTACTTATTCCTGTATATATGGGCTGAAATGACAGAGAGAAGCTTCTAAAAACGGGAGAGGATCGGAGAAATAAAGGCAAAGCGTTAGATAACTGTAATACTCTGACATGCTTTGCATATATATGTATATATATATATTTATATCGGTGAAGTGCAGTGAGCCACTGACGTCATCACAGTCTGATTTACACATTTATTTACCCTAGAGAGAAGCTTATTTAACAGTTGATTGGCAACATTTCATGTCTCTTGTTTATTTATTTACTTTTTATAATTTGTCCTACTTATTATTTCTTTTCGTTCTAAAACTCTCTCTACCTCAGTGGAGACCACTGCCAGAGGACAAAGTCGTCCCTGATCACTCCTCTCCACACTGTATGTCTGCAGTCTTTTCAGTGTGGAGAACGACTGCCCCACTGATGCAGTAGTCCATGGCACAATGAGCACGAGTGCGAGGAACCTGGAGGAACCTTGTCGCCTCAGGAACCTTTCATTAAGATGTTTCTGGGCAAGAAAGATGAGATGTTGTCCAGGGGACTGACATTCTTACCTCAACCATTGGTGATCTATGCAGTCCAAGAAGATCTACCTTTAGTTTACAGAGTTCCCCTGACATGACATGAGGCCGGAGAACTGTGAGCCTCACTGTGCAGCTCCATGGTGAGGCTCAGTGCTGCTCCTCTCTACTCATATGAACGGTAGAAGTGCAAATAGAAAATCAATTATAATATTGGTGAAGTCATGAAATGAAATGAAAATGACTTTAACACTAAATACACATAACCATTTAATTTATTTTTATTTTTTTATTTTATATATCCATGATGACAGGTGACGAGCAAGTCAGATACATGGACATCTTAAGATGAAGATATTTCCTCTTACGTATATTAAAAAGCAAAAACACCAAAACCAGACGTTGTATGCAGTTGCCCCACGTAGAATCATCCACGTCTCCCTCAGTAGTAGAAGTTTTTATATATTTATATGTATATATATATATATAATGGGGAATTGTAATATCATTTGTAATATACACACGTTTGTTGCATCTTGCAGTAGCGCCTCATTTCCAGTGTGACGCTGTGGCTATTCGTCTACACTTATCAAGGGTAGAAGAAGAAAATCCTTTCATAACAATTCGTCACTTCCGCTGACCGCAGGTGAAGTACTATTTTTTTTTTAATTATTTCTTGCAGTATTTGTTTGCATAATGTGGAATCATACGCTATTAAAAACACTGCGGTACTAGTATGCAGTAGCTGCTGTGATAAAAGCCGATAGTTATATGACTTTACGAAGGCTGTTATTCAAAACGTCGAACTGGTTTTATGGTTTCCTGAACCCAGTTATAATATAATGAGTCACATAACACGATAATACATTGCGTTCTTTCAGAAAATGGTTGTTAAACTTACCACTAAACACACTGGGGCAGATTTATATATGCGCATTTAGGGCTGTAACTAATACCGAGTTACTGATTGCTCTGTTGTTGCCGAGATTTTTTATGAAACCAATATTCCTGTTATAGATTAAGGTGGACAACGGGATAAATATTGTAGCGGCATTCTAACATGTTGCTTACAGTATTAACCTTGACAAACGGGACTTTCCGCTACAGTTTTGTGCCATCTAAAAATAACACCTGTGAAACTGTTGACCTATCTATTTCACTTCCTTTTAGTTATCCAACTGTGTCTAGACTTTAAACCACTTTACATATTTCAGGACAAAACCTGGGGCTTCAGCTCCAACTTCTTAATTTAGAGTTTTGACAGAAAACAGAAAACTCTATTCAAAATCAAAGATCACTCTAATAGTGACTTTTAAAAGTCATCTGAATAAAGAACAGCACTATTTTAAAACCACACGGGAATGCTGTACTGTAAAAATATCTGATTCATTTACAGTAGTAAAACAACTAATACATAAACAACTGGTGACAGTAGCAGAAGTGGGGACTTCATATCCTTATTTCCAGAAGGATATGAAGTATTAATATCTATCTATCTATCTATCTATCTATCTATCTATCTATCTATCTATCTATCTATCTATATACAGAACTTTGTTAACTTGGTACAAAGTAAAAAGGGGGATATATTGGAAGCTTTTCTGTCCCTTAAATATATATATATATATATATATATATCCTAAATGTTGCAGTGTAGTTTATTTATGCTTTGTTCCAATGTGAAATGTGAATGTCACTTGTTAGACTTGTCAACATATTAGACATTTTTGTCTCAAGAGGAAATCTGTATCTGGAAAAAAGTGGAAAAATATTTGCTAACCTCACAACAATTCTATGTTGTTTCATCTTCAGACAAGCAACAATGTGGCCCTTGACGGTAACCTCACTGTTAGTCCGTTGTCAACGCCTGGTGGTTTCACCGTCCAACCTCAGGTTTTGCAAGACATTGAACACATCAGAGAACCCGCAGACTGTGCAGACTCTATATGATCTCTCAGTGGACCTCCAGAAGGTCCGCAAGTTAAAGGGCTGGGTGCTACGTCAAAGTCCAGCCTATGCAGAAGAGATATCTACCTTACTGAAGGACATGGGTGCCTCAGAGTCTATAGTAGCCAACATTTTGGGAGTATATCCTGAAGCTGTCCTCTGTCACCCACAGCAGATGCATTCTCAGATGGAGTTGTGGAACACTGTGTGTCAAAACAGGAAGGATCTGGTTGGAATCATTGAGAAATTTCCTGCTTCCTTCTTCACTCCTTCCAGTGGTCATGGAAACCAGCGACAAAACATTGAATACTTTCAGAGTTTGAAATTGAACAAGCGAATCATTACCAAACTCATGGCCTGTGCTCCCCAGAGCTTCAGCCGACCTGTAGAAGAGAACAAGGCGATGGTCCACGCTCTACAGCAGGCCTACCAGGAGCTGGGAGGTGATGAGGCCAACATGAAGATCTGGCTTCAGAAGCTAATGAGCCAAAATCCATTTGCTTTGTTGAAACCACCAGAGTTGCTGAGGCAGAACATAATGTTTCTCAGAGACAGAGGGTTTACTTCTGCTGAGCTTCTCCACCTCATCTCTAAGCTCAAAGGCTTTGTCACCGAGCTGAACCCAGGCACTATGTGTCTCAGCCTGGCATACTCCCAGGACATTATGGGCTGTTCTGAGAAAGAGCTACGGGACATCGTCTTAAAGTGTCCTGCTCTTCTTTATTACCCTGAGACTGTTCTGGCTGAACGTTTTGCTGCACTCTTAAAAGCTGGGATCAGTATGTCTCGAATCATAGAGACTCCAACCGTCCTAGAGTTGACCACACAAATAGTAAATTACCGCATCCAACGACTGAAGACATTTGGTTATGATGTAAAGTCTGGTAGTCTTGAGGCCCTTAACGGTACCAAGAAGAACTTTGAGATGAGTTATGAAAAACTACATATTCGTAAAGAAAGGCCCCTCTTTAATCCTGTTGCTCCATTACAAGTTGACGACTGACTGTTGGTGTAAAGTTCACCTTTGAACTGATAAATGTCTATTACAGAAAAAAGACAGAATGGTTCAGCCCAACAGGAAAACATAAACTGCTATTGTCCAAAAAAAGGAAAAACACTGGGTCAGCTACAGTCTTCTTCGAATTTTCCTTAAGCTTGTCTCTTATTTAGGGGTTGCCGCAGCAAATCATCACTTTCCATCTCACCCTGTTCTCCAGATCCTCTACTCTAACTCCAACTGCAATCTTCTCTTTGTCTCCTACCTGATAGCTTTTTCTCTAGGATGATTCTTCTACCAATGCATCCACTGTCCCTCCTCTGAACATGTCCAAACCATCTCAATCTGGCTTCTCTAGCTTTTTCTCCAAACCGTCCTGTCTGTGTTGTCCCTTTAATCACCTCATTCCTGATCCTGTCCATCCTTGTCTCTCCTAAAGAGAATCTCATAACCTGTAACTCCTCCACCTCCAGCTCTGTCTCCTGTCTTCTGTCTATTCCTAGTGTCTCTAATCCATCCATCATGGCTGGTCTCACAACTGTCCTGTAAACCTTTCCCTTCACCTTAGCTGACTCTCTTCTATCACAGATCACTCCTGACTCTTTTCTCCAGTTGTTCCATCCTGTCTCGACTCTATTCTTCTCCTCTCTTCCACAGTCTCCACTGCTCTGAACAGTTGATCCTCAGTATCTAAACTCCTCCACCTTCTCCACCTATTCTCCTTGTAACCTCACCATTCCACTGTTCTCCATTTCATTCACAGACATATACTGTGTCTTGCTACAACTTTCATTCCTCTTCTCTCTAGTCTAAACCTCCACCTCTCTAGGTTCTCTTCTGGTTGTTGCCTGCTCTCACTGCAGACCACAATGTCATCTTCAAACATCATGGCCCATGGAGACTCCTGTCTGACCTCATCTGTCAATCTGTCCATTACTAAAGCAAACAGGAAGTGGCTCAGGGCTGACCCTTTATGCTGTCTCACCTCCATCTTAAAATCTTCTGTCCTTCCAACAGCACACCTCACCACTGTTATACTGTTATCTACAGTAATAATTATATTGTTATTTTAAAAAAAAATGTTAAGTATTCTGGTTTTATTCTTTTAAACATCTACCTCTACTTGAGAATGATCAGAAAGTATGATCCTAGTTTGTGCAATTCAAATAAAGTTAAATTTATTGTCCAGTCACTGGTAACATTTCTTCCTAAGTCACAGTTGACATCGGCAGCAACGGGGTAGAGAATGCAGATGATAAATTTACAGGATACTTTGTCATTACATCCTCACATAAAAGCAGTGCACACTGAGATGTGGCCACCTAGACATTGAATGCATCGCTGACAGCAAACCAAACTTTTTAACCTATTTTATTTACTGCCTTGGTGAGTGCCTCATTTTCACACCATCTACTTGGCCGTGTAATGTTTGCCTCAGGCAGGTAATCTGAACTGTCTGCAATTTTTATTGTTACTTTATGGTAGCAGACTCTTTATTACCCACTATTTCACCACAGAAATGTCACCTTGTTGTCATTCTTAATGAATCTTAGTGCAGCCACGTTTGACTGGAAAAATGGACAAAAGAGAATTTGTTTTGACCAGTAAAGAAAATGCAGTCTTGGTTTAAAGGGAAAGTACACATACATGTACAAGGCACAATTCACAGTTGTGTGACACAGGGGTGTAGAACTCAATTTCACAGTGGGCAACAATTAAAAACTGGTATGAAGTCCTGGCCCTAGTATTTATTTTAAGAAAAAATTGTAACTATTTCCCCTTCTCTAGATATTAAATGCAGGGGCAGTGCAAAAAAAAAAAAAAAAGACTGCGCCCCCTAGTGGCCGCAGCCCCAAGCAACTGCCTGGCTAGTCCATCTTTAATTACCACACCTGATTAAATGGTGATTTTTGGAAACACTGAATCCAGAATAGCTGCTTATTATTATCAACACATGAGAAATTGAATCAGAAATAAAACACACATCAGTCTTTTTGCCTTTATCTGCAGCCTTTCCAGATCCTTGAAATGTTTTAATGTTTTTTTTTACAGACCTATAATAAAAATCAAAAATGTTGTGCTGTCTCAAAGACCATGCACTACTAATACTACGAGGCCTGCCAGTATTTAAGGCCTAAATTTTGTTGGGCCAACACTAGTACATATTTGAAATGATCTTGTGGGCTAGATATAATTATACTGAGGGCCAGATATGGCCTGCAGGCCCTAGTTTGATACCTGTGATTTAGAAGCACTGGTGTTAAATAAGATGGATGGATAGAAAAACAGACAGACAGATAGATGTATCACTAAGATGTCAATGACTTCTTAATGCTCATGTGCATTACTGTAAATCCCCCAAAATGCCCTTTGGCTCTTTGCTGATAGAGGACTTGAAATACTCCGATTGACTTTTAAAGCTTGAGAACGTGTTTTTAATGGGAACAGGTCTTGATGCTAATGACATATTTGCTTCATGCCTCAAGGTTCACTCACCCTCATACAAATGAACCTATGTGTCAACAGGGTGGAGACAGTGCTGTGAAAAACGTGTACTTCTCTTCTTCTGCTAGTATCTGCACAGCCTCATATAGCATGATCGGTGGGGAAAGAATGAATATGACTCTATGAATAAGTTTTACCACTCTTTTGTCTTATGACAATAAATTGAAATGACAAAAAAAAATGCATCATGCAAATGTAAATTTCACAAATGAATCTAATGGTAAATTTTGTTACAAATATTGCAGAAATCCTACAAATCTAGTTTGATTACTTTCTACCCTTAAAATATAAAGGAAAATTTATAATAGAAACATCTTCTTCTCTTTTCATCTTGTCCCTTTTTTCAGGTGTTGCCACAGCCAGTCTTCTATTGCTTTCCCCAAACTTTCCTGTCTGTGTAATAAAAACATTATGGTCTGCAATTTCAACAAGGCAATGCTCATTTGGTCATAGAGTTACTGGAATCACTGATCTGATTCGCCTGATTATCTGATCACACTGCTACAGATGCCAACGTGTCATGACAGTTGAAAATATCTCATAGTTTATGAATACTCTACCCTGCTGTTGTGTACAGTATCTGTAGTCACTGGAATTAAACAAACTTTTAAAAGGGCAGTGAATTGAACAATTGTCTTGTTCTACATCTCAACTTCACTTTCTTTTCAGTCAACCGCAGACTTTCACCTCTGTGATATAGTTAAATTTAATCTTTCTTAATGTTCTGACGGGAACTCTCAAGATCACTATCTAACACGGAAACTGTAGTTATCATCCCTGGGGTGATCCCAATTTAGCAGAATATTGTTGAGATGCACTTTTGCAGCATCTACTATAGCAATGTATACTAAAAAAATGACATTTTGTGTGAAGTTGATGAGAGGGATAAAAAAATAGGTGCAGTTTTCAATGAATTGCATTTATGGTGTATTTTTATTCTTTTATTGTTGCTGAACCAATCAAATGACTCCGTTTTATTTATCCAATGAAATCAAACCATCTGTGCAGTCACCTCTCTGTTAGACATAATAAATACCCGGACTTGTCACTAGTTTCTTTCAGACTCCTGAACAGACAGAGACAGCGATCACCATGATGTTTCTTGTCCTCTTCACCCTGGCTCTGGGAGCTGCATCAGTATCAAATGCAACTGCATCAGATGCAACAGCTTTAAGCAAATCTGGAACTGCACTACAGCTTCAATTGCAGATGCTACAAGCACGTGTCTACACATCTGTCGTGGCCTGACGCAGAGCTGCAATGTGTTTCACAGGGAGCCAACCTGGTGTCCTTACACAGTGCAGAGGAACATTCCTTTGTGAGACGTTTGGTTGAAAGCTTTGACCACAGTGAAAGAAGGACCTGGATTGGACTCAGCGACACTCAGAAAGAAGGAGGCTGGCTGTGGTCTGATGGCTTACCAGTTAATTATTTCAACTGGGATAGAAACCAGCCAGATAACTTAAATGGTGAAAATTGTGTGGAGATTAATTATGGAACGGCTAAGAAGTGGAAGGACTGTCCGTGCTCCGTCCTTAGGCCCTTTCTGTGTGCAACCCGTCGGGTCAACTGTGCTATGGAAGCTGATCTCGGTGAATAAATCTCTGCAAAGAAAATACAGATGTATAACTCTGGTTGTATGAGAAATTAACTACTGTCTCCATCTAGTGGCAAATACAGACCACTGCAAACAAAGTCTTGTAAAAGGCCTCCTTGAAGTAGTGTTTTCGTTGGAAAGAGATTTAAAGAGTATGTTTGTCTTCCGAAAATACAGTGTTTTATAAGACACAATAGCAACGAAATACTTAATAAAATGTATACACTTAAAATGTCCTCGAATCAGCAGTTAAACACAAAAAGTCAAAATGTTATCTTAAGTCTTTACTACTTTCCTACTTTACTTTACAACAAAGATGATATTTCATAATTATTGTAGTTGATTTACCCAGCCTGTTTTTTCTAAGCATCCAATAAAACTCGAGAAACAATTTGGCCCTGCCTCTTCCTGTGGTGATCTACACTGCCGGGCCAAAAAAAGGGTCATACCCTTTAATATTTTGTTGGAAGGCCTTTAGCTTTGATTACAGCACGCATTCTCTGTGGCATTGTTTCGGTAAGCTTCTGCAGTGTCACAAGATTAATTTCCATCCAGTGTTGCATTTATTTTTCACCAAGATCTTGCATTGATGATGGTAGAGTCTCCAGTAGACTCCAGCTGTTTTTCTTCTCACCACACGTTTAAGTGATTGCCGATCACGATCATTCAGGATTTTTTTTCCGGCCACATTTCATCCTCGAAGACGATTGGTGCCCTGTATGCTTGCAGTCTTTAATTAAGTGTTGGACATCTCATAACCCAATTTTAGTAATTTCTGCAATCTCCTTAGATATTTTCACTGCTAGATGCATGCCAACGATTTGACCCTTGTCAAACAGACCAACATCTTTTCCACGACCACTGGACGTGTCTTTCGACATGGTTGTTTAGGAAATGAGAATCAACTCATTGCACCAGTTGCAGTTAAATAAATCACTTTCTGTGGTGACCTATGTCATCACTTCCTGTGTTCGCGTGCGCTATCCGGAAGTGAATTGTTGGTATATGCACTAACAAATTAGTTCTGTTGCCCTGACAAGAATGACGCTGAGGTTGGCCGATATATTAATTAATTATTCATATTATTATTTGTAATCTGACTAGGCTAAGTTATAGATTTCTTTAATACACAACAAGGTTAGCGTTTTAATGTGGAAACGGTTGCGGCGTTTGTTATAGTGCCTGTATACTTAACTGCTGTAACTGTTAAATACTTAACTGCTGTAACTGTTAAATACTTAACTGCTGTAACTGTTATTTAACTACACTTACATGAAGTTTTAATCAAGGTTTTTCTGCGTGAAGTCACTGATACTCTTATTTAACTATTTTACCTCACACTATACAGCACAATACATTGTTTATGCTAAGCAGTGAGGTAGCGGTGGCTTGGTGGTAACGCTGCGTCGTCATTTTACCACTGAGGTGGTCTGTATATGACGCCGTCCCCATACACTTCTTAGTGCTTAATCTGCCAACTGGTCACAATGAAAATCAATTCGCAAATTTCATATTGTTAAAATGGACTAATTTTTATTTTTGTGAGTAACAATACCTCTTATACAATACATTTTTCTTCATTTCGTCCCATCCCTTCTTTACACATTGTATCTCCCTATTTTTTTTCCTTTCTCTTAATGTACACGGAATGTAGCTCAAATAGAGACTTTATCCTGTTCTTCCATCTTCACTGTTACAGGTTTTGTAGGTGGACATCTCAGTTTATTTTTATTTAAAAATCTGTCTAATGGTACAAAGTGATACAAGGGACTATAAATAAAATGCACTTGATTCAAGCTTATACATTATCCCCTTCCTTCTTGAATACTTGGAATTTATACTTGACGCCATTCTCCTCTTGAATTTCACTTGGCACGTCAGGGTAACTGATTGGGAGAAAACAACAAAAACGTTACTATAAAATAACAACACCTTATATACCTAGTTAATAATCTTTAAACTGTCGTATAGGTATTATGTGTATGTAGTATATAAGTTGAGTATACAAAGGTTCAAGACAAATACAAAAGAGCTGAATGGCTTGTAGGGTGATAGACTTGTGTGTAAGTGTGTAAGTGTGCAAGATCAGCAACAAGTGATATTGACAAGTCTGTTAAAGTCCACACTACTGACACTTTGACCGGCATGTGATTAATGATAGTCATCCTAAAGGGACAACAACAATGATCGATGCTACAGTTAATGGAGTTGTTTGTTGATAGAAAACTGTAAATCATAATGACTGCACGGAGCTGGTCATGTGAGGGTGGGGGGTGAGATTCTAACAGTTTATCACAAGGTGGACTCAGTGAAACGACAACACAGCAGCTGCAGCAGCTGTCTCTCTCTCTCAAAGACTCAAAGTTAAAAACGGTAAAGAACAGAGAAGAGCAAAAGTAATCGGACAAACTTCACAGAGTTCATTATCTTGGGGAACCAGCTACTCTTTCCCGTTCTAGACACTGGTTTTACTAAACGTGTGGAGTTTCTCGAGCCGGACTATGTCATGACTAATCGTATTGTATTCGAAATAAGTATTTCTCGGACATTTGCCAGTGAAACGCCGTTCGATGTCGTCTCTCATGTCATCAAAGAGAAGAGTCGTTAACATTGTGACGATGCTGAAATGTTTTCTCTCTCATTAAAGAGGTCTTTTTTTACTCGTATACTGCAGCTGTTTCTATCTGTACCCATTTATATTGACTATTGTTGTGAGGCTGAATGAGCCCAGTTTATAATGTTAACCAATGTTTTTGGAAAGTTCTTCTGTCTAACACTAGACATTTCTTGTTTACATTAAATGCTGCACAAAGATTAATAGGACTGTTTCAGACAATGGTAAAAAAATAAATGTGTCATTTTTTCCATAACTTATATTGAAGTAGTGTGTTTATGTTGTACACATTGTCATTTACAGAATGCATTTAGTCCAGTGGTATCACACTAATTCAGGGAAAATCACCTGCCAACCACCTACCAATATAACCACTGTCCCTCCTCTGAACATGTCCAAACCATCTCAATCTGGCTTCTCTAGCCTTTTCTCCAAACCTTCCTGTCTGTGTTGTCCCTCAAATGATCTTATTCCTGATCCTGTCTCTCCTTGTCTCTCCTAAAGAGAATCTCAGCACAAGGAGGGACAGGATCATGAATGAGGTAAAATATTTACTAAAATAATATTATGTTATACTTATAGACCCTCAGTCAAAGTCAGTGCCTCTTCGTTCTATAGTTTTTGATAAATGCAAGACACTGTTGACCTGGCATTTGTTTCAAAGAACATCTTTTTTTTTTGCTCAGAGGACAAACCATGTAACACCAGCAACACCTGAGAGTAATGTTTTACCTATTTTGAAGAACAAACAGCTTCCGGTCAAACTCGGGGAAGAGAACATCGTAGTCAAAGTCTGCCATGATATCAGTCAGGTAAACCACGTCACACCATGGATGCTTCATGCCCTCCTAGAGAAATACAGATGCAGGTGCAGGTGAAATACAGTATTTCATTTATTTCACTTATTAAAATAAAGGCTTTTTCCCAGTCACCCAGGTGTAATATAATAAACTATTTTTTTTGAAGTAGGCAAGTGGACTAAATTGTTTACCTCCTGTCCAAGAGGCATCCATTGGTAACAGTCATTGCACTGTCTGTCTGCCCTCTCCTGTGGTTCTCCCTAAGGTTTCAACCTTTTTTCTTTTGCCTGTTAAAAGGGTTTTTTTCCCTCTGTAGTTTTTCCTTACCCTGGCTGAGGGTCTAAGGACAGAGGATGTTACCAACCCTGTAAAGCCCTATGTGACAAATCTGATTATGGCTCCAGCAGCAGTAGAGCCATAATATCCTGAAGGATACTCTAGTTCTTAACCTATTTGGAGCTACCGAACACCACCAAGTTCATATGCGCATTCACCGAACGGTGTGTCTTGACCTCTGCGGTGTCTTGACCTCCGTGGCAGAGGCTCCACCGAACCCCTAGGGTTTGATCGAACCCAGGTTAAGACTCCATACTGACATCCAGGCAGACTCTGCAGGAGATCTGTTTTTTATTCCTGAGACAGACTAAGAGATGCAGAAATGTAGCTTTTACAGAAACATTTCCCAAATCTGGAAGGGAAAGACTATGGACATTTGGAACCAAAGATGCCTCTTGAAAAAGGGGACAAAACATCTACAGCCTACTCTGAGTCCAGTTTTCCACTTTGAAAAGAAACCCTGTTTCTTTAATTTTTAAAGGTATAGGTGTATCAACCAAGTTGGGACACATTGGGCCAAAAAAACATCAGAAGCCGCTGATTGACATCAGGACTCATTTTGTCAAAGCCTAATAAAACCTCTCTCCAGATCTTTTGACAGATTTACCTCGTATATCTGCCTTCCCCCAACCAACCAGACGGTTTCTATGAGGTCAGAGAGGAAAGGCTGGGACGCCAAGTTCGCTGCACTCTCAAAGTCTGGTGTAACGAAGTGGGCGTGATCAGGAATCGTGCTGTAAGACAACAAAGCTCACAATAATGTCCTCAACTTCAGAAGCAGATTATATGCATGTTGGCGGTTGAATTCAAAATCAATAAGAATTCAACCGCCAACCTATGAACACGGAGACGCGAAGACGGCAAAAAAGAAAAAAATAGTTGGGAGATTCTCGTCAATGCAGGTTGAGATAAACAACTTAAACATGGGCCAATTATAATTTGTTAGTTTGTAAGTATTTCAACATACTCAACAAAACAAAGGATTTTTAGCAGTAAACAAACAAAGTCCTTGCAGCATCTAGTACAGTGGGAGCTGTGTCATAGGTCAAAGTTTTGAGAGATAAAAACCATAATAAACACACCTTAATTGGGTGCTCACCACCACATGCAGAGTATTGGGTAGAGGAAAAAGCTCCAGGGAAGAAAACCAGCAAACCTTGCCCCAGATTAATAAATTCATCTTTCCTGAAATACACAGAATAAAATATTAGATGACAGCTTAGAAAATAAATCATAGGGTCTTTATTACACAGTCTAGTTCGAACATGATGAGTTAAGGTTATTAACTATGTTATTTATGTCTACTATCTCTTTGAGGTTATTCTCAGAACAAAATCAAACAGAAAAAAAGCCAGTAAGAAGGCTTTACTGGCTTTTTTTAACGCTAAATAAGCTTTCCGAAGATGCTTGTTAATTTTTCTAGTGTGAAGGCTTCAATTTAGTGTTAATGCATTATTTTTTCATAAGATGATGTGGTCACAAGCATCATACTGGCCAAGAGAATCCATTAAATCTTCATCAGAATTCAGATTTCAGAATAGAGAATAAATATTTGTAAATGATGCATTTTTCATTGTCGCCCCATACCAATTGACCCATGAACCGATTGTGGTCCACGACCCAGGAGTTGGGGATCACTGCTATAGACTCTCTGCCCAATATAACCCACTTGAATTGTGCAGTAATTTGGAAGGAAAGGAAGGAAGGCAAACCACTTGTCATTGTAACATTGTTAAACACAACACAGTGGGCAGCTTTGAGTGCATGGGGAGCAGTGAGTGGGGATGGTGCCATGCTCAGTGGTAACCTGGCAGTTGGTGGATTTGAACTTGGAGTCAGGTCCGTGTCCTTAACCACCAGGCTGCCACTGTTCATCTTCATCTACTCATCTAATACCAGGACAACAGTCTCCATCACCTAAATCACACCATACCATACTATAAGTGGGTGGAGAGCCCACTAGAAGTTATGTGGGTTTTCAACCGCACCGACCCTTGCCGACCAAAGTCTGCTTTCTTGACCACTCGGTTTACGGAAGCGCCCTCTGCCGTCAGATATGTATTACCTGGTTTGGCGACCCTTGTGATGTTGTCTGTAAAGAACTTGTATTCACGTCTGTTGAAAATAAAAAGACACGAGGATGAGACATTATTGTGTGATGACGAAGACGACAAAGATGCCTTACACAGTACTGACGTAGGTAAAACATTCTATCACCAGTAACGTCACAGTAATGGTAGCAAAATACTTTTTTTATGTCAGACTTCCGTTTGCCGCGCAACTGTTTCTCGGTTCGATGACAGTTAGTGGCAAACGGCAATAACTGTTATCGAACCGAGAACCAGGCGTCAGGTTCGGACCATCGGTGCTACAGACGCATGAAGGGACCAGACAGTCAATCTACACATTAACGACAAACAGACAGTTGGATGTTAGGAATGCGTTAATATTCCAGTCTTACGGTAAACTCCAGGGTATTTTCCCATCCTTGCCGATCCCCATGCCATTACAGGCTGCTGCGATCACACGCATCGGCTTTCTCTGCTCTTGGTCCCGGCTGTTCTCCATCTGTAAGACTCGGAGCAAACACGATCAAGTGATCTAACTCAGACAGGTCTGCGACTGAGTGACTGGAGGTTGTGCTTGTGAGCAGCAAATGGCTACAATTAAAGAGCATCACCGCCCTCCAGTCCTCGGCTGCCATTGGACAGAAAGGCATAACGAATATCACACCTATCTGTTTGTGTACAAATGTTTATTTTAGGTATTAGGACTTTGTTAAAAGTACACCACAATGTCAAATTCTGGTATTTGTCTTTCATTTTTCTAATATTGAATGTCACAAAACATAAAATAAAGACATTTTACAATGTTTTTTTTTTTTTAAAAATGGCAGCAATATAATAAAAAATAATACATCCACCTTATCCACTTATCCGGAACCAGGTCGCGGGGTCAACATTTGTAGGAGGGATACCCAGACTTCCCAAAAACAAAAAAATGGAGCTGCGAACTTCTTCGGTCTATGTCATATGTGTCGAACCCCAAGCCCGGGGGGCAAATCCGGCCCGCCAGGTCATCTTGTATGGCCCGCAGGAGTATGTATTAGTAAGTATTCTTTATTGTCTTTGCTGCAGAGTTTTTAAACCTGATAAATTAATTTCTTTTTTATTACACAGCTAATGATATTTGTGTTTTGAATAAGGAGCAGTGGTGGCCTAGTGGTTAAGGAACCAGACTGAAGTCTGAAGGGTTGCAGGTTTGAATTCACCAACTGTCAGGTTGCTACTGAGGTCCACTGAGCCATGGCACCGTCACAATCACAATGTTTGCTTTCCTTTTATTTGCTTTCCCTATAACTAACTGCATTAACTGCAGTGTTGATGTGGCCCACTGGTAAAAATGAGTTTGACATTACTGGTCTACATATTCCTGGGACATGTGAGCCTTGTCTTCCTGCTTCACTAATAGCTGTATGAGAGATTTTGAGAGGGCAAAAACAAACAACATTTTTTGTACTGTCTGATTTTCTAAGGAATTGCCAGTAAATGATGTTTATTCTAAGTGTGGGGGGACTCTTAACTTTCCTTATGTCTTTCACAGGGGTCTCAAACTCAAATGAGTTGAGGTCCACTACCTAATAAAATATGAAGACCTCCAATTTATTTACTGGTGAAGCCAACAGTGCTATACAGTAGAGCAGGCAATGGGCAAACCTTTAGACATGCAGGCCACATTTGGTTCTAAAATTGGACACGGGGGCCGAGTTAAGAGCAGAAAGATGGATCGTTTGCTTGAAGATAAATGGCATGAAAAGTCATGTATAAAACCTAAAATCCTACATTTCTAACACCCCTTATGAAGTCATCTACTGGGGAAACGGAGTATTGCAGCAAAAAAGGCAGAAGTATAATAATATTTTGAATTAATGATTTAATTTGGACAAGGTTGGTGGGCCACATTAAAGAGCTCAATGGGCCGCATGCAGTCCCCGGGCCTTAGTTTGCCCATGCCTATTGTAGAGCACTACAGTCTGGAGAAGTTCACACTGACATACTTATTAACCTTGCTAGAATCCTTTGTAAAAGTATTCACTTCTGCATTAGCTATACTACTCTTTGTACTCTGTGTACTACGTGTGTGACTTCTTGCATCATCGATATACACATACAGTATGTACTAGATTGATGTATGCAAAGAATGTTATACCAATGTGTATATGCACCAACTGACACTTCACCTGCTCTGGGATTCATCTTAATAAGTTTGTGAAAGTTATGTTGATGACTGCATGTTGTCATAATGTTGTTTCTTTGAGGAAAACTAGTTACTAGTTCTAGTTACCTGTCACATAAGACATTTGGAAATAAATGCAGTAGCATCTGCATTAGTGAGGTCAGAGTAAGGACGGTATCTAAGAACTTTGTCTTAGATTGAAGAATTTTGTTCCGTCCAGCCAGACGGAACAGATAAGATAAGGACACTGACTTGGGCAGGAAGTTTCAGATCAGTGAATCTAGAATGGACATTTTGGGAGTCATAAATACCATCTGCGACTTGATGTGTACCAGCCAATCAACCATCACCATAACACACTTTGTATCCTGAGAACTCACTTTGTTTGTTTTACAGGAAACATGTGACAAGTAGTCAGTCAGTACCAGTGCTCCTGGTACTGAGAACTAAGTAATCGGCAGGCAGCAAAATATCATTCCAGGGCCGCAAATGGCCCACGGGCCACAGGTTTGAGGCCAATGCCTTAAATGCAGCTGTCACAAGCAGAGTGGTAATGGCGGGGACACACTGGTCAACGGAAGACAGGACACCTCACTAAGGGACTTCTGCTTCCCACTGACGCTGGTCTGAAGATGAGGATTCTGAACTGACGTGACAGACTCTGCTCTGACTTGATGGGTTGATGAAGACTTTTACAAAAGCTTACATACGCCGCCTCGTCTTTCTTTACTCGTACTGTATGTCACATGACATGGTGAGTTTCAAGCTGACAACCGCAGATGTTACTTAACACGGGGAACATGATCCTCATTGGTTACTGTTGATAAAATGTGGCTGGCCTGAGAAATTAGATAAAATCACTCAAAGACACGTCTTAAAATAACCATACATGGGAGGAGGGAGACAAACCATTACCATTACATACCATCATTGACATCAATGAGCAGCTTGAAGCTACCCAAGAACCCATGCAACTTAGACTGTAGCAACTCAATGGAAATCACATGACAACCACCGTGCCGGTGAAAATTTCCTGAGGTCAGTAACCCTACACAATTTCTGTCATTCAAAATGTAACAATACTTATTATTTAATGATTATTCATATCTGTGCTTGTATATTTTGTTACATTATTATTATGTATGTTTGTAGTGAATCGTAGTTAAGTACTTTTATTATGGTCAAGAGTGATTCTCAACTGGTAGGTCGTGACCCAGAAGTGGGTCATGAACCCATTTTCAGTTGGTCACACAGGCTTGTACAAACTAGTACAGTTACACAGTTGCTGCGCCTTGTTATTTATGGGTGATAATGGGTCCTGAGGTCAGACCAGTAGAGAACCATTAGTCAAGAGCATGGCCGAAAAAAATGAAACACATTTGGTACTATTTTTACTTTATTTCAATAAGAAATTAGTCCTTATAAAAAAATTACAATCATGGAATAGATATGTGCACATACACAGAGACATTCTTCCCTTCTTGTTTAGTTGTGCGATGAGGATCCAATCATTTTCCAAATCTAATGCAGCCCTGAAACCTTTGTTAAACAAACTCTATTTTCCAGATTAATGGAGTGTGTTTAAGAACTTGTTGGGGGGTGCATCATGTGGCTCCTGCAAACAGCCGTCTCAGTCTCGGGAGACCTGAGACAATATTTGTCCCACTGGAAGACACGCTGCAGGGCGAATGAAACAACGGCCGTCTGTCCTCTACAAACCTAACCCTTGATGTCTTTGTTTGTCAGGTTCTCAGTAGTTGGTCACATATTTTCAAGGAAAACATGTAACAAACGTCAGTTGGTGATTTTCTTAGTCCACTGCTTATCATCACACTTGTTTGTCAATAGAAAAGAGACCCAACAATGAATGCTTTTTTTTTAACTACATTGACATGCTCAGCTGACAGGAAGACAGATATGGTCTCTACGGTCAAAATGTACAAAAATTGTGATGTAAATAAGCGGTAACAAGATTAGAAAAAAAAAATCTACAAATAAAGGCAGAGATTTTGAATACAACAACTTCTTAAACACACTCCTGGTTGTCAAAAAATACATTTAGCAATTGCTGCCGTACAAATGTTTTTTATTCAAGCTCTAAGGCAGTGTTCCCCAACCTTTTTTGCGCCTCGGACCAGTTAAATGTCTCATACAGTTTTCACAGACCCGTTGTTGTGGCAGATAAATAGCCCTTAATAAAATGAAATTTCATGTGTTCGGAAATATTTTCCTACCTATATAATCTTCCTACCTGAATTAACTTTGTATGGGAATAGAATTTCTCAAGTAAATACAGCCTATAACTTTCTGCTTCCAGACCGGTTTAAAAAGTTAGAATCCTGTACCATTGAGTTTATTGTTGTTGTCTTCACTGAGAAAATATTTCCTAATCAAATATAGTTGCATTATTCATGATGGAATCCCAGCCATTTTATTGTTCAGTTCATTTTTTGATATGGGTATGGATCAAGTGGAAGTAATAACCAGATGGGGCCAAAAGGAAACATTACTCTCTGCAGCCCCGCACTAAGTCACCCACGGACCGGTACCGGTCCACGGCCCAGTGGTTGGAGACCACTACTGTAAGGGATATTTAAAAACTTATGCATATGAACTGAGGTGGCTAGTTATAAAATATAAATAAACTGACATTTCGCGAAATACCATCCACAACCAATACTGTATTGACTTAGTAACCTGGTCTTTGTAACCAGTTGTGAACGTCTAACAACATTGTGTGTTAACTCTGCTGACAGTTGTCATACGATTCAGTTGAATAACAAACACAGCTACAGAGAGCACAGCTTGCCTCATGTTCTGCGGTCTGACTGGAACTACTGTACCATGACATATTAGCTGAAGCATAGAAATAATGTAGGGAATGTTGTATGACTAGATCAACTAAATGTTAATCGAGATAAAAGGAACTGTGTCTATTCCAATATTATTTTTTATTTCAACAATATTTCCATGCTTTACTTTATTTTTCTACTGCATTAAAACATCAGACATCTACTAATGCACTGTAAGTGATGATGTCATCCCATAAGGGTTTCTTTAGTTTTAAAAGACTTTATTTTTTACCACCTTCACTTTTTTTTTTAAATTTCATTTATTTAAAAAGAACATTGCCATTTTATTACAAACTGTATATTGGTTTTAAGTTAATCTAATAAGCCAAAGATAACAAAAATTCAAGGTTTTAAAGCTTGCTCAAATCACCATGAAAAGAAAATGATGTATTTGGTAAAAAAGAAACAATATATATAAAATATACTCAACATAAAATACATTACAAAAGGTAAACATATCAGTCAAACTGAACTGAGATCTCAGATCTCTCCACTGCTTTGGAAGTGAAACTGTGATCAATAAAAGGTTAAATGCCTTTAATAATTTCCCACATAAATTGTGTGTAGCAATAGCATAAATATTGTTATTTTTTTCATATTGCTCATTAACGGCTTTTTTAGTTACTGGACACTGAAGGTGTCATTGTGCTTTTTGCTACAACTTCAATGTGTTCCAACTTTTTTACTTCTTTGTTTTAAGGAAGTTTATACCATTCAGTAAAACCAGCTGAACTGCAATGACAGAATTTGGTCTAACAAAGGCTGGAAGCAACACTAAAGCTTATCCATATTTTTCTATTATAATTCATATATTTTTTTTACTTATTCTTTAATTAAATTATTCAATATTTACATGCAAACACACAAGGTGTGTTTGCAGACATTCAACAACACATACAGCTGAGAGCTGCCTGTGTAAAGACTGGACTGTAAAGAATGAAAAAATTGTAAACACGACATCTGTACATTGAAGTAGAGAGCAATTAATTGTATAGGAGCTTAACCCTTTCTCACTGAAATGACAGAAAAGAATATTAGTTTTCCAGGTAACAATTCAAAAGATGGACGGCAATGTAGGAACTATGTGGAAGACCTTCTACTGTCACCCCTTGAGGATGCCAAACTGATTGTTTGGTCTTGACATATTACATGTCGTTGTATCTGGAGGCCTGGCCGAGAGGCTGAGTCTGGTGAAGTAAGGAATAAACACAAGAGTCTACTCTATAAGGCCATTAACCGACTATTATTACTGCATCTTTCACACACTGCATACTCTTCATGGTCATGACTGCAGGTGAGTTTTCAGCATTTGTGAGAGTCCCTCCAAAAAAATACACACAGGACACTGGGAATTTGGTTTTTTTTTTAGCGAGAAATGGCTACTTGCTCTGTTTGCAGGATTTGGAGGAGTTCTCCGGTGGAGCTTCTTCCGAATGTCGCTTTTGCGTCAGTTGTCTTTGTCCTGCATAAAAAAAAAAAAGCCAACACACAGATCAATGATCTGGTCAACTAGACACATACAGTATATAAAAAAACTATATATGTATATAAAATATGTATATATATATATGTATATAAAAAAAATATGTAATTTTTTTGTCCTGCAAAAAAAAAAAAAAGCCAACACACAGATCAATGATCTGGTCAACTAGACACATACAGTATATAAAAAAAACTATATATGTATATAAAAAAAAATGTATAAAAAAACTATATATGTATATATATATATATATATATATATATATATGTATATATATGTTATGCTTACCATTACTCTAACCATGGTTCATCATTAGCTGCACAACTTTACATTCACGGTTCATATATTTACTACCTGTTGTAGTCAGTACCTGTTCCCTGTAAGGACTCATCTTCAGTGGACGTTTCTGGAACTTCACTGGTCTTTGATGTCACTCCAGTGTTACTGCCACTTGCCCCGTTATTAACATTAGCAGGCACAGTTGCCAGCAGGCCTGCAGGGAAAATTTGACGAATGTCAACCGAAGCTTAATTCAGAATTTTATTTATTTTATGAAATGGCATGTGCTTATAATGGTGAACACTGAAATCGCGATCATTCACTGATTGCTCACGAGTCACTACACTGCATTTATTGAACATTATCATTAATCCATTCCTACCGAGTCCTCTGTAACAGGACAGCTGCTGGTAAATTTGTTTCATCCGCTCTATGTTGATACGACTGGCATCAGCGTGGTTGACCATGGGTGCAGGGTAGTCCACACCTATGATGCAGTTAGCTTCTTTCTGCACATCTTCCGGAGCATTCCATGGATCATGGATATATTTCGCTGGGAAGCCCTTCAGCACAGGTAGGTAACGCCTGCGAGTGGTGTCAGAAAAGGGTCCAGTGAAAAATGTACACACGTCACACAACAATGCTCTGGCTTGTAAGCGGTAGTATGGCTTTAGAATGTTTGACATAACACATGCTGCACATGAGTGGGCAAACAGACCTTATGTAGTCACCATTGGGGTCGATCCGTTGTCCAAATCCTACGGGGCAATAACTGCTGAAAAAATTCTGGAAGAATGAACTGCACGAAAACCACATCCAACTGCCGGCGTTTTCACTCCAGTCTGCATCCAACAGTAACTCTTCGAAGACCTGGATAGGCAAAGAAAACAAAAAAAAAAGCAGCCATAATGCATATTACTACATTTTACTTGGTGTGAATATAGATCAACAGTGTCCTTGCTTCAAGCTTTAACTAAAAAAAAGGGAGGCATAAGGTTGTTTCTTGTGTTTGTTTGTTTGTGTTTATTTGAGGGGGGTTACATAATCAACAAAGTATTTTGATTCCTTCCCCTCACACAGGTGAGAGAAAGGTTTAACATAGATTCTTGTTGTTAACTGTTGATAAGCATTGGCAGCACTTGAACCAAAGATGTGACAGAGATCTGTCACTTAGTGTGCGATTACCTTCATTCCTTCTTCCCAGAGGATCCATAGGTCTCCTCTTGTGAGGAAACAGGCCACAACACGCCTTGCCATTTGGTGGATCCAGCCCTCCTGCCTTAGCTGGGTCATGAAGGAATCAATCCAGGGAAAGCCTGTCCGACCCTCCGCCCACTTGGCTAGTGCCTCTGGGTTTCTGTCCCAAGGAATCTGGAGACAAACAGGGTTCCCTTCCATCTTGTCAAAGCAGGGGTTGTCTGTAGCTGTTGTGTAGAAAAAGTCCCTCAACAGTAGTGGTCCATACAAAGTAGATGAAGGCATGTTGTCCACATTAACCTGATGAATGGACAGTGTTATTGTCAGAGATTTCCTACAACAAAAAGGATTCAGAGCAAGGCTGTCTTTGGGGAGAGAGGTCAACAGTCAGACAGATTACGGACGCGTCTGCACTCAACTTCGAAGTCTCGCCCCTTCCACTTCCTTTTTCTTTTATTTCACTTTTATTTCTTTCTTAGTGCATGAGTTTCCCACAACACAAACATAGAAAGTTTTTAGGATACTAAGTGTGAGATGGTGATGGTTAATTGGCTACTAAAACATCAGGTGACAGGTGGTATTGATGACTCCCAATACAGTAGACTCCCAATACCACTACTCTAGTGTTTCTATGGACCCATAGTTGTTAAGTCACTAATCTTTGTGACCCTCGTCATTAAACATTATTCATAAATAATTTTAACAGTTGATAACAACAAAGAGGGGGCTGTTTTGTTCACACAGCGATATCTAAACAATGAGTTCACAAGGAGTAAACAACGAAAAACAGCAATTGATCCAGTGAAAATTACCCTGAACTTCTAAAGGAGATGACGCAAGATGCCCCCCAAAAAATCTCTGAATTTTGGAAACAATACACTATACCATTGGTTCTCGACTGGCGGGTGGCGACCCAAGAGTGGCTCGCTAAAATAAATATATTAAAAGAAGTGAATTTTCAAAGTTTTTTTTTTAGAAAATGTATTGCTTGGTATATTGTATTCAATTAAAGTGGTTTGCGACTCAATGACCTGCAGGAAAATGTGGGTTCCGGAGTGAGACCAGTTGAGAACCACTGCACTACACTGCTAACCTACCTGACATGTACTGGTCTCTTATATTTCACAGTCACAGGGTAATTATCAAAAAAAAATCCCTACTTTTCCATACTTTGGAAATCAGAAAAATAAACTGAATTTTATGTTTCAGTTTGCAGTTTTCATTTTAAATGATTTGTTTTATTTGATGTTTTGCGTTTGTACCTCTTTGTAGCCTTCTGTTAGTTTAAGGTAGAAGAGCCGGGAAGACAAACACCCAAACCGCAAGTAGGGGCTGAGCCCTATGCAACTGGCCAGTAGTAGGTCGGCATTCATTTGTGGACGCTCAACATGTGCCATCCATGCCTGTAAAATGGATTGAAAACATGATAAATGGCAATTTTTAAATACATCTTGGAAAACTGTGAATTTATTTCATTGTAGAAATGTTGGCGGTGAAGCAACAGTTGGTTGGTATTTGACTAGAGCATTGTATGTGTCCTGTTAGTCTTCTCTTTGTTCTCCAAATATGTATTGAGTATATAGTACTACATGAACAGTTGCTCTGATTACCTTTCTCTCCAGGTAACGCTCTAGTCTCATCAGAGCTTCTGTTTCTCCACCTGGCCACACTGCTGGTTCTAGACCATCCATCTCAAACCCTTAAGAAAAAATAAAAACAATACACAGCGCTAGGGCCTACACTTTGAAGTAGCCACACATACAGTACTTGCATAAAGAAATCAAGAGCAGAAATATACCCAGCTCTTCCAACGAGGGCACACCGAACTTCTCATTGTGGCCTTCGCTGATCGGTGTGAAACAATTCTTGAAGCCCTCAGGTGTGATTGCCTCTGCAGGCGGCTCTACTGCCCCCATTTGATTGATCAGCGTCTGGAAGCGTTTATAGGCCACAGGAGACAAACCACCGTTGAGTTTGATGATTCTTCGGATAAAAAAAAGCAGAATAAAAAAAAGATTTTGTGTTTAATTCTAGAAATTCATTGATAAATTTATGTGAATAGACCATCCTACTCACTTTTCCGGGTCATAGAGGGTGTGAGAAATCCGGACCATAACCTCTACTGCAGCCTCTTTGGCTACTTTTTGGATGATGGCATCACGTTCTTTGCCAAAAGGCTCAGAATCATATTCGTAAGATAAGCGTGTGATCTGCCATTCCTGGAAAATGTAAAAAAATGACCTTTTGGTAATACATGCTGTGGGAAAATGTTTTGATTCATAATTTGGACAAGCTTTTGGAGGGATGGATTATGAAGCTAAACGTGCTGCAACTGGTCCCCGGTGCAGGACAATTGTTTTTCCTGACTTAGCTATGAAAAGAACACACTTCTATTGTTCTGATTACTACATTACATTAAAAAGCTACTTTTAAAAAGAATTATTCCGATTTAATCACCTGTACTTACAGTGTTGCTTTTAAAACTTTCAATAAATAATAATAAAAAATAATTCCTTAAATTAAAAATAAATGGATTTGACACAAATCAAGAGGCTGTTTTTGACAAATACAAAAAAAAATTTGACAATTAAAAGATCAAATAAAATAGATTATGAGAAAACTCTCATACCTTAAAGAGACGAGGGAAGACATCTGTAGGCTGTCCTCGAATGACAAACAAACGAGAGTTGAGTTTGCGAAGGCTGGCATCCAGGTCTTCAAGGCACTGTAACAAAAACCTATGGCAGAAAGAAGAATGTGTCAGTCAAGTCATATTTTCTATTTAAACAAATACTGAACAAATACAACCAAGTTGCATTAATGTGCGGAATTTGTATTTTAGTGACAAATGTAAAAGTAAAATGCAACGATGACATGTGCAAATGTTTTTGATGAACTCACAGGGGTCTCCGGTTTTTATTGCTCCCTGCTCCCCTCCAGTGGAATAATCTTTAATTGCACGCTGCTGTGTCTCGACCAAAGACGATTTGCATGCGGTTGAAAATACCGCTGTTGTCAGAGAAATAAAACTAAATTGTCCATCGTACATATGAGGTCCTTGTAGGGCACTGAGAGGACATCCCATTTCAGGCCATATTATCCGGATATTTAAAAAGCTTTTTGGAGAATGTTCAATTTCCTCAGCAAATGTAGGAAAGAAAAAGTACTTAATTAAGTAGAGTACTTAATTAAGTACACAAGCGGATTTGACTAAAATTCAACTTTTTAGCTTATATGTGTCATGTACACCTGGATAATGGCCATGCTGTAGCGCAGATATTTGTGAGAAATCCAGGTCATTCCACTCCCAGTTATTCACACCCATATGACTTGCACCTATGAGGAAAACACCCAAATCAATGGCCTCAGACGGAGGTTCTCAACTGTCCTGGCTCCAGGACCCGACGCCACACCTTTAATCACAAGCTGTGACCCAAGAAAAAAAGTAATTTTTAAGTTTTCTAATTCATTTATAATAAAATTTAGTAACACTTTAGTCACTACACTCTTAAAAGTTTATTTTGTAACATGTTCTATCAATAAAGTTATTATTAAAAAATGAATATTTTTATTTTTGTATCCATATTTATTGCGACCCACCAAAAAATGGGCGCATGACCCACTTTTGGGTCACAACTCACCAGTTGAGAATCACTGGCCTGAAGACACACAATTTTCTACTTTAGACTTCATCATCTATTTGGACAACAATGCTATTTTAACAACAACCATTCATAATTTATTAATTTCATATATACAGTATATATATATGGCATACTGTTCACGAAATTAATCTTTTAATGTATATACATGAAAATAAAATGTAAGCAAACTCGTTGTCATTGTGACATTGTGATGGGTGGGGCAGTGGGCCAAGCTGCCCACTGTCACTTTGGTGATGGGTTAAATGCAGAGATGACATTTCATTGTGTGCAGTACACATACACACACACACACACACATATATGTACATATATACGTCTGTGTGTGTGTGATCAAACAATATGATCAAAATCATATAGTTTGATATTACACACACACATATATGTGTCTGTGCGTGTAATATCAAACTATATTATTATATATTACTATATTATTACACACAAAACCACACACATATGTGTGAGTGTGTGTAATATCAAACTATATTATTTTGATATATTATAAAATATATAAAATTTGAACATTGTTTTTAAATAAAAAACATTTATTGGAATATATTTTATATTTATAAAATGTATATTTATATTATATAATTCTATATATTTAAATATATATAGATATATAAATGTTGGTATATATGATTCCTGGGATTTGACATGTGGCATTGTTTTCAATATTCTGTTTATTGTCCCTTTGTGACACAGTATCTGTTATAATCCTGGGTCAGTGGTGCAGTAATGATATACATTGACTTCACGTTTCCTAAAAGAATAAAAAAAAAAAAGACCATTGTGATATGAAAAACAATTTCCTATCACAGTGGCATGACCTTCTACACTCAGCCTACCTCCATCTGTTGATGCCCACGTTGGAGGAGCCAGCGTACCAGGGGTCCAGGATGTAGATGCAGCGCAAAGTGTCCGCACCCCGGATAGAGTCTCTCAGAGACGGGTTGTCATGCAGTCTCAGTCCCTTCCTGAACCAGTGGATGGTGTTTACCACCATGTCATCAACCTTCCTCAAATACACATATAGGGGTCAGGTAAGGTAATGAGGCTCCGCTAAACGACTCACAGCGCCCCCATGCGTTGAGTTTATAAAACGAGAAACCGCCGAATGTCCTTAAAAAACGAACAAACGTTGATGATAAATTACACGTAATTCTAACTTTAATCCTGGTCAATGGAGATGGTCAGGAAAATGGTCTTCAATACAGCAGCGGAGACAGTAAGAGGAGGTGACCTGAGACGAACCGCGACTCCCCGACGAAGATGTTTTGAGTCCAAAGAAACGTGTTGTCAGGCGCTTGGTTATTCTAACCTTCGTTCGACTGCAAAGGTGCGAAACAGATTCAACGTGCACACACGCAATGCATTAGGTAACTATGAAAAATAATACCATTGCGTAAATGTTGTCTTTAGATTCCACATTCTGCACGGAGCTACTTACATTTTTTGGGTCTTAACTGTGAGCGGGTTCTTTAGGTCACACGTAAACACTGGAAGTCGTTGCCCATAAAAATCATCTTTTCGATATCAACATCTCCACCCATGGAGACGCGCAGACGGAACACACAGTTGTGATTGGTTACTGTCAGTGGTTATATAACTTTTTCACTGTCACGTTTCAGCAGTGTGCTTTTGACGTCGCCTATGTGGCTGTTAAACCAACTTAAACGCCACCGTTGGCTCGTTTATTGCTAAGTTCTCCTTAAGGTTTCACGTTAGTGAAGTGAAAACACTCAATATTTTTTTAAGTCGCTAAAACAAAGATAACTGTAACGCTATCAGTTACAGTTGGAAGAAATACCCGGATGAGCACATGCCAGGCGGCAAGGCGCTCTCGAGTAAGGTATGCTCGATATACAGTAGCGAGCGTACCGCCAGGCCCGGCACTGTGGTTTTAGTTACACGGTAATACCCGCCCGTGCAAAGACGACCAATGTGTATACTTTAACATACATTTAAACCACATTTATTGTTCACACGGAGGACTTTTAAGGTCACTTAGAGTAAAATATTTTTGTGGAATATTGTAAAATACAATATTGTACACTATAATACAATGTAAACCATTTTATGAATTTAGTCATTAAATCACTAGAATATAAAATTATATCTATTATACCCAGGGGACAGTTAACTCCAGCAGGACCACTTGCTTTGTTGTTTCCGAAACAAGGACTATGTCTGGCCTAAGTGTGGTCCCTGCAACGTTCTATGAAACATGAGCTGTCTCCCTAGGTTGACTTTCAGCAGTCACTCTCAAACTGTTGCTGACAGCCCACCTGCTTGACTCCGATGCCAAGCCTTAACTGGGAATCTAGGTGTCCCCTAATGAGAGTGGGCCAAAAAACAAAACAACTTCAACTTTTATTGATTTAAAGTGCCACATCACAACAGCCGTTATCTTGAGGAACTGTACAAAACAACCATACATTGGACCAACAATTTTCAGTTCAAGAGAGAATATACCCACTGCCCTTATAGACCCTCACACTGGCTGAGGAACGACTCCAAAAAACCCAGACAGGGAAAAAGGAAGAAACCTCAGGGTGATCGACAGGGGGTCCTCACCCAGGACGGGCAGGCAGGCAAACTAAACAGCGGCAGAGAATAATATAAAATCCTTCCATCCACCAAGTTTATAAAACAAAACAATACAATGACAAAAAAGACCACCTGGAGCTGTTAAAGTCTTGTGTCTTTTTTCTATTCCTGTGAGATTTTTTTTGTTTACCTAACAGGCTATATTCTAATGGGGAATTTATCAAAATGTGTAATTCAAAACAAGGTCATCATTGTATTTCTTTTTACATTTTATACATGTATATCCCTTTTTTTTTGTTTTGCGTTGGTGTTATATCCACCCTCTGAGTCTTCCAATTTGTTTATTTTTTTAAGGTTGCAAAACACTGCCTGGTCTTGGTTGTTTGGGGAAAACAGCAACATATTGTCAAATAGTCTTATTTATTTATTTTATACATACAATTTTATGTTAAATTATAGATGTTGTTTTTTCACGTCATAAAAATGTCACGTGCATTAGGATATATGTATGATGTATAAAACACAATCTATCTATCTATCTATCTATCTATCTATCTATCTATCTATCTATCTATCTATCTATCTGTCTGTCTGTCTATCTGTCTATCTGTTTATCTGTCTGTCTGTCTGTGTCACTATATCAATGAAATCCCTTTCTTTTTAAGCTTCATGTAAAACATAATAGTAGTATAGAGCATCTAGATGTTAGCCTTAGTGTTGTGTATTGGTTTCTTTTTTTTCATATTAGAGCAGTCAGTTTTTTTCAGCAGCTTTAAAAACGTCCTCAGTAGTTCTCTGACCACACATCCTCCCACAGTTAATTACAGAGTATGTGCTTACAACATGCTGTTTCTCAGGGCTTCACTGGGCTTTCAATCCATCTGTAGCACAAGGAGGAGGGATGAAGGTCTACAACTCTGACTCGCCTTTTTTATGTGGATTTTTATATATATACATATATATATATATATATATATATATATATAAGGGTCTTTACTACATTATTTATATACATTTTAAATGCAGAGATAATTTGTGCTAAGTTTTTTATTTAATTTTTTTATATGAAATTAGTTATATGTGCTGAACTGGAAGAAAACGGACCAATATGATTTTTAAACATTTCTCCCTATTTTGAAATTCTTAACAAAGTGTACTTTTGGAAATGGACAGTAGATGGCAGTCCTTAGCTAAGCCTTTCTCAAACAATTCAGATAAAATAAAGAATATTCAACCAGCACCAACAAGAAGGATCATAGTATGGTGCAGTATGATTTGTTGTGGAGACTGCTGAATAGTAATAGATAAGAGTATAAAAATATATGAACTTAAGCACTATCATGGATTTACATAAATAATTACTAAAAAATACTATGAACATAATATTCCCTCTTCTATCTGTCCATGAGCATAGAATGTGATGTTAAAAGTCTTTTTTTTACATCTTCGTCATTTAATCCCTACCAATTCCAGGACTAATTCACTCTCAGATAAGTAACCTCTGTTTTATCCAACATAAGAATGACCTCTGGTTAGGCCATATTGTCAATAACTACTACATTATATGCATATATAATTAAACCTTGTATACGAAGAAGTGAAGGAAGGTGAAGAAAATGCAGAATATCATGACATGACACTGTATTTAATCTACACCAAGAGAATTGTCCAGATGCTGTGTTGCTGCCAAGAAAATAGTGTAATGTTCATAAACAGATTTCAAATTGCATTGAATATAAACACTGTTGTGACTCTCTTGGTTTGTTAGTATTCCTGGCATCACACTGTTTTCCTCCTTGGGTATAAAACAGTCGATAAAATGGCAGAGATAAATTAACATGATTAAAATCAGTCAGATTAGAACTGACCAGGATTTGAATAGGGCTTGATTGTGACTATGACCGTAATTTTTTTGTTTCACCGTTAAAACAACTGAAAACCTTGAATTTTATGTTTGTTCCTTAGACACATGAGACACACACAC
>JAFBJS010054609.1:107376-121009 GCA_016785265.1 Paraplagusia blochii | reverse complement strand
AAGAGACAGGATCTACACTGACTAGTAGGACATTCTGAGGTTTAAGTATGGAGCAAGTGTAAGAGTCAGATTAGAGTCAGGGTAGGGGTAGGGAGTTCAGTTCACATTAGGAAAAGAAAGGACAGCAAACCCCTTGTGACACACCACACTGCACACAATGAAATGTGACCTCTAAATATTACTCAGGTTTGAAGGCCCGGGGAGCAGTGTGTGGACAGGGTGCCATGCTGAGTGCACCTCAGCTGGTATTGTTCAAACCTGGAACCCCCCAGACCCATGTCTGGTTTCTTAACCACTAGACCACCAATACCCATTACTGGTTTAGATTATGGTAGGGAACTCGAAAAAATAGATTGCATGCATTTGCAGTGCTTACAAACCCATGTGTACAGGGCTGGATTAACACTTCTCGAGGCCTAGGAAGTTTTAATCCGGCATATTATCTGGCATATTATTGGTAATATGCTTTGAACTGTAGGTAATGTAGACTATTCGTCCCAAACCTTTATTCTGTTGACCAACCTTTTAAACGCCACAAATTTTCAAGACTCAGGTCACTTGATATTGTAAGTAAATCACGAAATAAAGATACAGTTAAATACTGTAGAATTGAACAGGACAATTTGGTGAGGCAGGCCCAATACATCCATCATTTTATAATTCCCTCCAGGAGCTGTAACAATCTCATCTTTATGTTGACAGTGGGTGGCCTTGTTGAAGTATTTTCCTACCCATAATATTGTCCTACCCTCTGTTTTAAAGGTGGTTACACATTTTTATAGATGATAAACACCCATAATATTTTTCTACCCTCTCTTTTGAGGGGTGGTAGCACATTTGTAGAGGTATTTTATGCCCATAATAACCATCACACAACTTTAAAAAATAGGCTAGGAAGATACGGGTGTTCAAAGTAGAGTAATATTAGTATAAGACGACTACTTCCACTAATATTAGTCACTTGACAACCGCAACCTGAGCCCCCACCCTGGTGGTGAGGCCCGGGACTGCATCCCCTTTAGCCCATTCTGTTAATCCGACCTTGAATGTGTTGTGTACCTTTGTGACAAAATAGTACCATAAGTACATGATTCATCATATACAAAAACCTTGAAGCACACATCTTAATGACAGGACCCAGGTTTTCTCAATATTCTCATCCTCACCTTGGTGTCATGATTCAGACCTGTTTCGCTACATGTCACAGAACAATACTATAGTAATAATTCATTATTACTTCCTGCAACCTAAACCGGTTTTTATCTGTAAATCGTTGCAATGCACAGTGACTCATGGGAGCAGCTTACATACTGTACATTATCACTGCACAACACCAGGGTTCACTGTTGCACAACAGGTACCATCCTGCATCTCTGTCAAACACAAATAATAATAATAAGTAATAAATATAAACTTGCATAACCCTAACTCCCATCACTGACCAACACTCAGATAAAACAATTTATTTGTATTTGAACAGGCTTAATGCATTTCAATCCATGATAACAACAAACATTCTTCCCATCATCGGTCAGAACAGAGCAGTCATCATAGAGGTAGATTCAACTATGACGGAAAAAAGAAAAACAATTCTTGATAGAGATCGGTGACTACATGGAACCCATGAGTGATCACGCCGAATGACCTTGAAAGTAATTCAGACCATTTCAATGAGTTCCCCGCCAGAAGAGCAAAGGATACATTATGCATGCAATCTATTATTAATGATCTTGAGTCATGTTACCATCAGACATAGGCCCACAGAAAATAACTGAATGCACGGGATGACCTGTCGCCTTGGTACAGCATGTTAAAGATGTCTCTACAATGTCATTTAACAAACCAGTTTGAGTAATTATGTCTGATTAATACATCTCCACACACAGAATGTATATTAAGTATGGAATACTTTACAATCAATGTAAGAGTGCAATACAACCTTCCATATCTGGAAAATGTTCTTATCAATAAAGATCTATCCATCCATTACCAGGTTGCAGGGGAAGCAGTCTCCACAACTGCCACCCAAATCACACTCTACTGCACCTGATTTTAATCTATACTTTTTGACCACAATAACATTTGACATGGGGCAACATCAAGAGCAGATAGGAACTGACACAAACTGTGTGTTAAAGTCATAAAGGCTATGATGTTAAATAGTTTTTTGCATTTTATATTTTCATAAATGTGGTCATTTGTTTGGAAAAGGCAGAAGTATTACAACAAGTAAATAAGTAACATAATTTGTAATAAGACTGGCCTAGTGGTTAAGGAAGCGGACTTGGGTACGCAAGGCTTCAGGTCTGAATTCACTGACGTTCTCTGAACATAGCACTGTCCAGATCCACATCATTTCCATTGGTCTAACCACCCACAGGGAGTGAGACAGTATGGTGCAGTGGGATTTGGGTGGCAGTCTTGGAGATTGCGGCAACTGGTAACATATAAAAGGATGAAGATGAATGAATGTATATCTAACAACACACTAAGGAACAACATGATTTGGGCCGGATTAAAAAAAATATGGGCCACGTGAGGCCCCCAGGCCTTAGTTTGCCAGTGTCTGTTTCAGTGACATTTCAGATTTTTGCTATTGTACTTTTTTAGATTACATAATAAAACCGACATGGCATTGTGTTATGTTGAACTGTGTTCATGACTAAGAATGAATACACACTGAGTCTGGATTGGATGGATATTTGACCAGTGTATTTTATTTGAGTTTAAGTCGAGTTTCCCAGGTGGATTATGGGGGATAGAGAGCAGGGTCATTCTATGGTCCACATCTCTTGCTTATTCACAAGTCACAGTGATGACTTTTCATTGATTCTCCAAAGCGATCCAATTGCGACGCTGCTGTTACCTCCCCATCCTCCATTGGCTGGCAGTTGTTGTCGGTTCTCCACGGTCCTGCCTCCCTCTGTCACACTCACACAGAGTCAGGGTCAGTGTGGATGCACGGTGGAGAAAGAGAGACAGAGAACCCTCAACTTTTGCCTCGAATGGTTCTTTCCCAAGAAGAGAACAGTCTCTGTTTATCCTCGAAGACCTGGAGTCGGGTGAGAGCCTGAATAAACATCTGCGCCTCGGACAATTTTCCTCCACTTTTCGCCAGCCCTTGTTTTGCAGCATGAAGTGCAGTTATGGCAAGGAGTAGCAAGTCAGTAGCGAGGACCCTGGAGGATTTGACGCTTGACTCAGGTTATGGTGGAGCCGCAGACTCCTTCAGGTCTTCCAGTGCGTCTCTCTGCTGCTCAGATGCACATGGAGCGAATTACTGGCAATTAACCGACTCCATTCACAGTCGCCACAACAGCCTGGATACTGTTAACACGGTCCTGGTCGAAGACGCCGAGATCCTGGAGTGCACCGTGCGGTGCGCTAAACTACCCGAGCTTGAGGATGTGCCGTGGAGTCTCGGGGAAGTGGCGAGCGCACTGAGCAGGGACGAGGAGATGAGCTTACCCAGACCGCCGCAGGACGTCCTGCACCGGCTGTCCGTGCTGGTCAGCCGTGCCCTGGTCAGAGTGGCCAAGGAGGCGCAGCGCCTGAGTTTGCGCTACGCCAAATGCACTAAATACGAGATCCAAAGTGCCATAAAGATCGTTCTGTCGTGGAGCGTTTCCATAAACTGTATCAGCGCGGCCCTGGGCGCCCTGTCCTTGTACAACATGAGCACGGAGGAGGACAAGTTCAGCCGCGGCAAGTCGGTGCGCTGCGGGCTGGTCTTTAACGTGGGCAAGTTCTTCAGGTGGATGGTGGACAGTAGGGTCGCGGTCAGGATCCACGAACACGCTGCCATCTACCTGGCCGCGTGCGCAGAGAGCCTCTTCCGCGAGGTTTACGCTCGAGTGCTGCGCAGTGCGCTGCTGGAGCGGGATAACGGCATCCCCAAGATCACCGTGGAGACCCTGGAACAGGCCGTCAACGGTGACGCAGAGATATGGGGGTCCCTGCAGCCCTGGCAGCATCTCATCTGTGGGAAGAATGCAAACGGTGAGCTGCAGCAATTGCACCCCTGAAATCATCCACAGGTTTTTTTGTTTAACCCCTCTGTGGCTCCGGTCACGTGCTTAATGTCACAACGTCACTTCAGATAACCACTACTGAAGTTAGTCAAGCGTCAGATCACAGGGGATATTGCAGTCATGAAAATAGACCTAAAGAGAGCAAATGCTGTGCATTTCACAAATTAGTTGATTATTTCTGTTAAATACATGAATGTAAAACAATTCTGGCAATTTTGCTTCAGAGTTCAGATACCATTTATTTTGTTATCCCCCATGTTACATTAGTTTGTTCTGGAAATGCACATCTTGAGGTTGCATGAATCTCCTTAAAGGGTTTGGTTCTATTCCTAATCAAGAGAGAAGAAAAAAGATTCCCACGTACATGACTCTCTAATAAAAAAGAAATCAGGTTATGGGTTTAACAGTAATGAAATAGATTAAACGATATGCCTTGTAACTGTAATTGTATTCATACTTCACCACAGCCTAACCAGCAATACATCACACACCACAGCAGGCAGGCTCGCCCCTGTTTTGATGGATGTTGTTAAAGTGCTGCCACGGCTGGTTTCTACTGCAACAGGTTTATATAATAAAAGGCCCTGGGAGACCTGCGTGCTACCATGCATTATCCAGAGTGATGTGAACTAAACTGAGTTGAAGAGTGAGACAGGGGCAAAGTCAGACAGACAGTCAGTCCGACACAGGCTGTCAGGTCCCCATAACCTTTGAGTCACAAACGCCAATCTGGCACAGCAGCACGTGTTTCCATTCATCGTGTTTCACATGCAGTGGAATATTCCAAATATGCAGACTTTCAGTTTGTAGCATTGCCTGTCATTCTTGGATGATAGAGACTGGCTTCAGCTGCAGCACCAGATCAGATTCAGATCATTTGTAGTGAATAAGAGTTGAAAACGGATGGACAGTCCAGTGAGGGTGCAATGTATCCGCAGAGTTTACATTATGAGCAAATACTGTAGAGTACTGACAGACACTTGACGTGAAGTGTGACTTCAGCGGTCGGAGAGGTGAGGCGAGTGTTCAGTGCTGCAATGGGCCAGGAAAAAAGACTGGAGATTGGAAATTTTCTTGGAATGCTAAAGGCTTGGGAAATGCCAGTCACGGACTTACTATCAATGTATTATCATTAGTATATCTGTGTAGATTCTCAGTCATCCAGGTCATTCAATCCAAAATTAGTTACTTTGGGGGCAACTGGACTTAATAGGTTTCTTGAAGACGTTTCACCTCTTCATCCAAGACACTTCTTGGTCGGTTAGAACTGAAGAAGCGTCTTGGAAGAGAGGTGAAACATCTTCAGGAAACCTACTCTCTCCAGTTGCCCTCAAAGTAACAAATTTTGGATATCATTAGTGTAGTATTGTTAGTTTGTGTATTTTATGGTGGTGCTTTATATGGTGGCGGTCCAAAGACAATGTCTCTTGTCCATTGGACTCACCACTTGGAGAAAGTTTCATGAGGGGCTGATGCGCTGCGGTGTGATTTGGGTGGAGGTCATGGAGACTGCGGCACCTGTGACCTAGTGATGGATTAGCCAAGAAAAAAATGGATGGATGTGTTATATAAATACATGTATGCAAAAACCAAAGGAGAAAAGGCTAGCAGCCCAAAAAAGAAATTGATGAATAAAAGAAAAAATAGGCAATAACTACAGTTATCAATGATGATTTGATGAGAATATATTGTGATATTCACCACTGCCACTGGGGAGCGGTGTATGGGGACGCTGCAGTGTACAGTGGACCTCAGTGGTAATTTGGCAGTTGGTGGACTCAATCCTGAAGCCCTCGGGACCCAAGTCCCGCTCCTGAACCACTAAGCCACCACTGCCCTGTATGTGCCTGGCTGCACAAAGTAGCTCTGTTGTTACTGCTCTGTGAAGGATTTCAAGGTGGTAGCAGATGGGACCAATGCTGGAAAAAAGTCTGCAGACATGAAAAGATCTTGGGCCAAAGAGATCAAGAGGATCATAAGTGAATATTGAGGCACTGTAGTAGATCCTGGTTGAGCATCAGAGCTCCTTATTTTCCCACCAACCAACGAATTATGTGATTTGCATTGATCACCTGGAAACATCTGCATGGTTGAGTTACTGAACTAAATTCTTTCCGCTCCAAACTATTCTGCCCCCTCCTGACGGAACTTTTTAGAGCTGCGACAAAGACGTGTCTGTTGGCTTTTCAGTTAAGGGAAAAACAAAGCAAAAATCAGCCAGTCAATCCAAGGGTGGAGTGACACTACCCCAACCACTGCCTGCCAAGCTGAACATTGCTTCATCCATTTGCTGTGTCTCGGTGCCAAGTGGGAGTAATTGCAGTGATTTTTCCACATTATGCTGGAGCTGATCACCTAACTCTTAGCAATCCTACAGAAACATTCACAAAAACCTTCTTTTTTAACAAAGTCATTTGTTTTTCCAATCATTTAGACTGTCCGTTCAATACGGACTATTGAAGGCTCGAAGCTTCTATTAGGCCTCTTAGTAATAAGGCAATTAACGGTGGAGGGATTTGTATTCCACTGAGGGTTTGAGCTACTAAGACTGTAATATTTTATAAACTAAAAGCCTCTCTCTCTCTTTATATATATATACAATCCAATGGTCGGTTAATCAGTTTAGACATAAAACAAAGTAAAAGTATAGTAATAGGTATTGGGTCTTATTAGAATAATTTTATTTAGTCAAATTTTCTAATTTTCATTCATTCATCTTCATCATTTTATCCTTTACCAGATCTTAGGACCAGCAGTCTCCGCAGTCCCGTCACCCAAATCACACTGCACCATGCTGTGAGGCCTCTGGAAGTTATGTAGGTCAGGACGGAGCTATGATCAGAGCACCTCAGTAGCAACGTGGCAGCTGGTGGATTAGAACCTGAACCTTGTGGACTAAAATCATTACAGTAACAAGACTGAGTCTAGAAAATACTTTTCTTTTTACCAGCATGTTTTATTTTTAAGTACTTTGTACAAATGTGGAGTATTAGTATTAAACTATATCAGGAGCTCAACTCACTAGAATGCAAAACTCTCCTTAGACATTAAATATCGCGTTGTTTCTGTACAAAATGAATAACATCTTAAAGGACGAGCCCGTGGACACAGAATCAGGAAAATTTGCTTTAATTTCGTGGAGAGTGGACAGCAACAGTGATGGGATTGGGATCTCGCAATTTTGACAACAATCCCAACATCTGCTGTTAGTGCGTCAACTTTGGCAGACATGTTCATCACGTCTCCTCCAAAGACAAAGGCTCGGAGTGGTTATAAATGTTTGTGTAATTCTCCCGTACTTTATCTGCAGGAAGAAAAAAAAATCTCAGAATGGTTTTATAATAAAAAACAAAAAAAAAAAAGCTTCAACACAGGATACGTAATTACCTTATGCTGCAGTGGCAAATACAACATACGGCAAACCTCCCACACGTCAGTGTGCAACAACACGTTGACACACACACACACTCACTCATACACACACATTAAGATGTCAGAAGCTCTTCTCACCAAGTGTGACTCAGTGTTATTTGTGCAGGGTGGTAGGTTTCCCTTTTTTAACTGGAGCACTGTATCAGAACAGGAAACTGTGCTGTATGCTGGGATATCTCTAAGGCTCCCACTAGACGCAGAAACACAATAATGCTTTCATTTTCTTAATGGCACTCGAAAAAAAAAAAAAAAAAAAAAAAAAAAGCGAATGTCTGGGGCGAATATGATATCCGTTGCTTAGGGACATGTACACTCTGACCCTGAGGATGTGTTTCTAATTACAATTTTTACTGTGATGTGCAAAACAATTTTCCAGACTTGGCAGAGATGATCTGGGACTCGTCCTCCGTCAAGTTCACATAGATAAGGAATATTAACATGAAATTCCTGAAATGTCCTTCCACAAAAGAGTCATGGTTATTGTACAGATATTTGTTCCCAAATTTGGCTTCCGGGCTTTAGCCACTAGCAAAAATGTAATTTTTCTCTGTGATTTATTTTTTTTCTTCATTCTCTTATGCGTTACCTGGTCTTGAGCAGCACTCTCCACAACTGCCACCCAAATCACACCCCTCCAGTGTGAGACAATGGTCTTGCAGGACCAATTTTCCATCCACTGGGCCACCACTGCCGCCTGTGTTGTAGTGTTCGTGATATAATCAAGGCTTTTATTTATTGGTACTTTAGTTTTTATGAATTTAATGGAAATACTTTAAAGGTTTTATCTTTTCCACTTTGATATTTATCTCTTATTGTATCACCAGAGCACCTTAGTGGCAACTTGGTTGCTGGTGTATTCAAACCCGAATGCCTTCCAGACCCAAGTTTTCCTCTTAAGGCGATTTTATATTGTGCCTCTGCTTCAATATGTCAATGTCATTTCATCACAAAGGAGATTAAGTGAAGCGTTCTTTGTAAAAAATCCATAGAGTATTGACACACATTCATCAACCTGGGAAAAATCCATCAGCAAGTTGTCAAATTTCTTGCCAGAAGCCTGATAGAAATACAATGTTGCCAAAACTTTAAACTCAAAGCAGCATCCTGTGAATATATATTAAAGTTTTCAGACTTTAAGGTCGTTTACCAAAGTTAAGGAAGTGTTCTCTGGTTGTTTAACACTAATGTACTTTACTTTTTCCTTGGTGAATATACTGTATATTACTTGTGCTATTACGTGGGTTGCTTTAGCCCAGATGGCTCTGTCGTTGGTGTGGAACTCCAAGGTTTACATCCTGGACAAGTTTGAATCTCGATTACGGCAGGAAAGTTCATTAGGGGCCAGTACAGAGGACGGGGCTGGCAGTGTGATTTGGGTAGCAGTCATGGAGACTGACCTGGTTATGCAGGGAAATGTCAAAATGGCATTTCAGGGAAAAAGGTAAGTTGATAATGACCTGATGACATGCCATGGTCTGTGATGATGGATAATCGGACAAAGATGTACAAATGTGATGCACAAATTGTAGGATGACAAAATACTACCTTAAACACATCTCTCAAAAACAGCTAGCAATTCGGGTGAAGCAGTTTAAAAGGTTTATTTCACAGTTCTGTACAGTCTGCTGCAGCCTGGAAGTGAGAGTCCACTTTTAGGAGGATTTCTCAAGCACAAACATCACGTGTGAAGTGTACAACAAACCAAAGACTTGTTGAGAAGAGATGATTTGTATGTTTCTTATAGAACTCCAACCCTTTCCACCTCCTCTTCGTCCTCCTCCTCCTCCTCCTCCACTCTGCTGCAGCTCTGTGCTGCTGTAGCAGCCAAAGCTTCACAGAAGTGAGAGAGTGCAGGTCCCATTCCTCTCACGTCTTTTATTCTTTACTCAACACTGCAGATATGTGAGGCCGGTGCCTGGTGCACATATGCTTGTGGGGAAGGCAGACAGACAGACAGGCATGACTGCGTTCTACTCTGGTACCACTCTGTACTGGCACAGACTGGTCCCCATTATGTCTGAGTGTAAAGTATAGCATATCAGCTCAGGGGAAACCATTATACAGCAGTATGTATATTTAAAGCAAAAAAAAAAGACACGTACACATATGTGCAGTCGCAGAATCACACTGCTCAGCAGTTGTTCTTTCTTGTCAGGTATGGGAGGAGAGAAGAGAGCGCTGATGTGACACAGGGAGAAGCTGGAAGTGAGAGAGAAAAAGGCTGCCCCCATCTGTACTTCATAAGTCCAAGATTTATGTTACGTTTATTCATTTCTCTTTCTTTTTATTGGCTGCGTTTCTTCCCTTCCATGTGAGAGAATTGTTTTGCAATTTGTCGATAAACTCTATGAGTTCGTACACGTAGCTGGCAAACGTGTAAAAAGTAGTTTCACTCCCAACATAATAATAATAAAAAAATGGATGCCGTCGTTATATGAAGCAATCCCGCCTGCATATGAACTGTGGCAGGCTTTTACCTTCACAGAGAGAGAATGTAAGGTAATGTAAATACTGTGCACTTTTTAATCAATATTTGTTAGTGATCTCACCCGAGCAGAAAACCACAGCATCAATCCGTGCGGCCATATGAGATGGAGCTGCAGCAGCGAGGGCTGAATTAGAATATTCATCTAATTTTCATGCTTGACCTTTTACACTGGAATTAGATTGACTCGGTTACAGCCATGACGATGACAACACTGTGCGTGCACTTACCGCTCCGTGTAATGTGTTTATGGACCGGGTTCAGTGCAGTACAGCGCATCATCAGTATATGCAACTTTCCACTACGGTAAGAAGCAGTAACAACGGGCTTTTCACATCAAGTTTAAAAAAATAAAATAAATAAATAAGAAAAGAAAGAGGAAGACGCTCAGATGGCAGTGTAGAAAAATTAATTTAAAAAGTGACAGATGAAAGCTGGGACAACAATGTCTTCTTGTCACTCCTCTTCTCATCAGAGCAGGAAAAACAAACAAGTAGCAGCAAGTGGATTAGTATGGAAAACATCAGTGTCTCCCTCCTGTTTTATATTTTTTTATATTTAGATGAAGACAGTTTGTGTTTGTTGAATATGAGGCTAAAGCAGGCATGGACAAACTTTTTTGACTCGCGGGCCACTATTGGTCCTAAAATAGGACACAGTATCTACTGGGGAAACACATTATTTCAAGGAAAAGACAGAAATATAATTATTAAATAAATAAATAATTTCATTTGGACATTGTTGGCGGGCCGCATTTAGAAGCTCAATGGGCCGCATCTAGCCCCCGGGCCTTAGTTTGCCCATACCTGGGCTAAAGTCTATATAAATAGGGAACTGGTAATTCCCCTAATATACTTGTCAAAACGTCAGCGTTGAACCCAGATACGGGGGGAAAGGAAGGTGTTCGTTTAGTCTGTAGATAAGGTTACGTCTAACTCAGTCAAGGAGCTGGGAATCAAAGCAGGAATAGGTTTTCACATCAGCTTGTCCTGTCTTCACTAGAAAGGTGAGATATTCGATAGAGGGAGCCTGTTGGGACACATCAAGGTAGTTTTGTACCGAAAGGCTGAAAAACTGTGAACCCGAGTTCTCAGATTCGGAAATCTGATAACGCAAAAAATAGACGCACACCGTCTCACACGGTGGGTATGGACTGTAATGACAGAACACACACAACTGGTAAAAAGTTACAGTCAGGAGTTTTTCAGTCAAGACGGTACCAGAGACTTCCACAATCCACACATTGTATCACTAAAGACTATCAGACCTGGTCTGATAGTATCTTTACCCACAGGATTTGAACCCAGTTTTGACAAAAATATTGTGTAAACTTTTTTACCTAAAACTTTCATGGATCAGAATTGAGTGGAACTGTATATACTGTATTTTCTGGACCATAGGGCGCACATAAAAACGTATAATTTTCTCAATGTTAAAGTGCAACTTTGGTGAGGTGCTGATTGTCGTAACATCACGGTGACTATAGTTCGGAGTCTCGAAGGGTATTACTGTAATATACTGTGTTTTGGCAGTGCAGAGTTATACTGGGCTCCAAGGTAATGTTATGGTGTGTCTAAAAGGACAATAAACTGGTAGCAGTTAAGAGACATGCTTACGAAGCGAATTTTAACTTCAAGTCCATCAGTCACTGAACTAAAGTAAAGAAAACTAATATAGTTTGTGCCACTATTCATGGGGAAATTGACCTAAGAACTGTGTTAGATATCTTCTAGATACTGCATTGGATCCCAGTAGGTGAACACATTCACAAGGATACGAGGGCTAGGTTAGTTATGCTACTATCTGCCAATGGATGTTCGATTCCAGATCAGGTTTCAGTTTCAAGTACTGTCCAAACTTTTGCAAAGACTGGAATCAGCACTGAACAGCTAACTAGCAGCAGTTAAACCAGCTCGGATAATGAGGTGATGGAATCGAGCGTGCCTGATTCTGAAAATGCCCAAATTTTTTTGTGTCGCTTATGCCACTATTATCAGTTGCTGATCTGAAAAATATGATACTTAACATCACGCTTATTATAAGTTAGCAAAAAATCGATTTTGCATTTGGCTTTGTTCTCAATTAAATTACACTCGCTGTTACCATACGTGATGCTTTGTCGACCCCTGCTGGCTAAGTCTGAAGCATGACGGTAACACGAGAACAGCTGGGATTTGAGAACTACTAGAACGGCCACCAGCAGTCAGCTAGATTCGAATTGCAAATATTTCTCATGAAACATTTCTAAGGTTAACAGGTGAATTTTAACTTCGAAATAACAAAAAAACCCACAGAAATATTTATTTTAACACATTTAATATTCACATTATCCTTGTGCTAACTGCCACAGTGTGCCAACTACGGCTGCTGCTGCTCCAGAATGGAATAATTTGGCCCCCAGCTCCTCTGTCCGCTGCAGCAGGGATTTCCTGCGTCAAATTCAGCGGCTTGTGCAATTTATAGAGAGAAATGGAGGAACTGATACTGATCAGATCAGAATGTGGAATTTTCAGAATCATACACACATAAGGCCTTTGACATCGTATTGCTCTTGCGTTTTAAAAGAAAAACCCTTAATATTGCGATGTGGCATCAATATTATTGGAAATATGAATGTAAACCTATACGAGCGTCTGTGTTTATCCCTGCTGCTGTTCCCTGCGTCACTGCTCACTGTTTAGTATGCTGCTCAGTGGGTGTTCAAAATGAAATATGAAGCCCATAAAATCAAAGGTAAGGTTTGATAGAGCACAGCCTGAATCAACCACTTGGAAAAAAAAAAAAAAAACACTTTCCCTTTTTTTGCCTCAAGCACTTGTAAATGTGAGACTTTTCTCCCTGCTTTCCCATCAATCCCCTGGACGTGTCTGAACTTGTCTTGCTCTGTTTGCATTGAAGAGATTAGTCGTGAAAGTGATAGCGACACTGAAATTATAGCATTTTAATAGTTGATTCCAGAGTCTCACTTTATCTCTAGGAGTCATCAGTGCATTCCTGTCTGTTGAGGAAAGAGCTTTGAAAAATGGAGGTCATTAGGCTACCAACGGTATTCAGTAATACTGTCTTCATCAGTGGGATTTTATATCTGCTGTAGTCAAATGATGACGTTCACAACTGTTTATAAACCAGTTTAGTGAGATTTAAAAACAGGAGTGATCTGTGATAGAAGAGAGTCAACAAAGGTGATAGGAAATGTTTACAGGACAGTTGTGAGACCAGCCATGATGGATGGATTCGAGACACTAGGAATAGGTAGAAGACAGAGCTGGAGGTGGAGGAGTTTAAGATTAAAGATTACTTTTTTTTTTCATTGTGACATTGTGATTCACACCACAGCGAAATATCACCTCTGCATTTAACCCATCACCAAGTAAGCAGTGGGCAGATTTGAGCGTCCAGGGAGCAGTGAGTGGGGACGATGGTAAGGGCACCTCAGTGGTAACTTGGCGGTGGGGGGATTCTAACTGGGGGACCTTTCGGACCCAAGTGCGCTTCCATAACCGCTTGTTGGCAGTTGGTGGCCACCAAGATGCTGGTTATGATGCAGAGGTTCTCTTTAGGAGAGACAAGATGGACAGGATCGGGAATGAAGTGATTAGAGGGACAACACAGACAGGAAAGTTTGGAGAAAAAGCTAGAGAAGCCAGATTGAGATGGTTTGGACATGTTCAGAGGAGGGACAGTG
>JAFBJS010054609.1:35748-107363 GCA_016785265.1 Paraplagusia blochii | reverse complement strand
GGTAGAAGAATGATCCTAGAGATGGAGCTACCTGGTATAGGAGACAAAGAGGAGATTGATGGATGCAGTGATGGAGGACATGGAGGTAGATGGAGTCAGAGTTGAAGATACAGAGGACAGGCGGATGGGTAATGTTGACTTGCTGTGGCAACCTCTGAAAAAGGGCCAAACTGAAAGGAGAAGAAGAAAAAACTTGTGTCTCCATGTGTTTTTACTGTAATCTTTTTTACTTGGTTTCTATAATATTATATACAGTTTGTGGATTTACTGCAAAAAGAGGTCTTTACCGTTGTTTCCTCACAGTCGTTGTATTTGCTGATGCAGTACCGGCCTCTGTTCTACTGGAGCAGTATCCCATTACACTCCATGAGGGCTCAGCACTCTGACCTTCTTGCTACGTTTGTATGTCATTGTCAGTACAGTCCATATTTGTCACTTTTGTGTCTGCAGCTTCATTATTTCACACAGGGGATTTAAATTTAAACCTTAAAATGAGAATAAGTTAAAATCCTCTCCTCGTCTCACCCCACCAGCTACGACAGCCTTTATTCCTTTCCGCTTGAGTTGGACTAACCTTGTCCCGTCCTACAAGTCTGTCATCGCTCTAGTAACTCTGTCAGTCCAGACATGGAAGGCTCTGTTGGTAAGCCTGGAACTAAGCGCACGCTGTGGACGGACACGTGTCTTGACCGTGACACATCTGCTACGGATTGAACTGCATCCTGTACCTTAGTGAACAGGGCTTCATGAGAGTGATGTGAAAAAGAAATGTGCCAGGGGGCAAGGCTCACATTTCAAACACACACACACACATATCATTTGTTTGCCTGAGGTCCATAAATCCAAGTCAGACTGCACTTGTACAGGCTCACTTAAGGTTTGTTTTTTTTCTGTCTTTTTTTTTATTCCCTGATTTTAACTGAAGGCATATGGAAGAGATCATCAAAAGGGAAAGTCGAGTCATATTGCTAACATGTGGACGACTCCACATTTGTAAATATCCAAGCGATACACAGACTCTCTGCAGGGCATGTTGTGTTTATGGTTTAATTTCATGAACATTAATATTGTACAATCACGTGTCTCTTATTTATAGGGTTTTTCACACAACTACAAATGAATTAGGCTGCACTTTTGTTTGTCAAAGTAATGGTACAAGCAGCAACCGTAAGCGCTTCTGTTCAGCACTAAAAAAAGTCTACTAGCACTGTATATTTTTATCGTTGCAAAGCAAAACATACATTGTGTACTCTGTAGCTGTAGTACGTTGGGTTCCCGTGTCCTGTAACAAGCAAGGTTTGAGACGTCTTGCTAACATTGTATTTCTTCATTCGTTGGTGGCCTAGCGGTTAGGGAAGCAGACTTTGATCTGCAAGGTTTTGAGGTTCCAATCCACCAGTTTCCAGGTTACTACTGGTGTCCCATAATACCTTCCAGTGGCCTCACCACCCACAGAGAGGCTCACAGTATGGTGCAGTGTGATTTGGGTGGCGCCGACTACCCCTGTGACCTGCTAAGGTACCTGTAGGTGGCAGTAATGCAACTCACAAGGGGCAAATCTGTGGGTAAAGCCTGAAATAGAAAAAGTTCAAGCAGGATTAGCCAACTTAGAGACAAACTATTAGATAGTCAAGCCACGTACTAGCTTGATGCTAACAAGTTGTAGTTCATTCATTCCTGTTATCGTTTACTGGGTCTCAGGGGCAGCAGTCTCCACGACTGACACCCAAATCACACCGCACCATTTTGTGAACCTTCCTGTGTGTGGTGAGACCACTGGAAGATATTTTTGTAGATTGTATTACTTTCGTGTGTCACGTGGACCATGCTAATCAACTACGGAAATGTCTATTGTCAAATCATTTTGAGTTAACTTGGCAAAACGCTGCGCTGTAGACCTAACGCTGAAAAATATACTATAATAACTGAATACAACCAAAGATTTCCGCTTCAAACTAAAAATTTCTTGGTCGAAACATCCAAACCACAGGAACTCAATGCTTTGTTCAGTTTGGAAGATTATTTTTCTTATTTCTATTCTTCTGATAGGTCTATTCAACAGAACTATTAGGTAATCACTCACCTACAATATGTAATTAATCAAGCTAATCTCAGAAACAGATATGAAAACACAGATACTGAGTGAAGCGGAGTGTATAACTAATTACTCATGGCAGCTTCGAACACGTACTACTACAATATTCAAACCAAACATCACTGTTTTTGTTTATTCTTCAATCTTGAAGGTGGTTTTGGACAAAGACCAGCGCCACAGAGCATTAGTACTAAAGCCCAGTGTTGTGAACACGACTCAGTCTTGTCATTAAGCTCTGACCGATCTCTCACTTCAGTGCCTGCCTGTGTCTTTTGGACGTTCAGGTGTTCACAGCAGTCTCTGAGTCATGCATGAGGGAGCGTAGTGGCTAACAGGACACACTGCTGCTCCGACTCTGTTAGTTTAACCTGACTCGATATTGCATCAGAAATACACGAGTTACGTGCAAGAAATTTCAAGTTCTAACTTTAGAAATTCCATATGGTTTTATGTTCCTCCTTGGAGATGTAGCCACTAAGGAAAACTCCCGTTCCTGGCAAATGCTCTGATGAATCATTAAAGCAATTTCAGATATGTTTATGGTACAGAGAACCATAGGCTGACTGCAAGAGTGTGATGTTTACAGCCCAGGATGGCATTGAGTCAGGGGCTGCATGTGAACGGGGTCCAGCTGAAAAAGCAGGTTGAATGGTATGATACATTTCCACAGTCACTTTCTGCATGTCACTTATTATATATTATGTCAACATGTGGGTCAGAGTAGGTGCCATTAATTCTCTATGCGTGTGAGAAAAGAGAGCTACTGCTGCCTGTCTGTTCTTTGACTGAGAAGAGGAGGAGGAGGAGGAGGAGGAGGAGGGGGAGGAGGGGGAGGAAAGTGAGACAGTGGCGGGGGAGGAGGAGAAAAGCTCTGCAGCATGAAACAGAAGAAAGAGGGCGAGAGTGAGAGAGAGGGAGAGGGAAACAGTACACTTTATTATTTAAAAATTACCATAAGGACAATACAGAAAATGAAAAAGAAAACAACATTATTATTGAAATGAAATCATCATGTTAAATAGTCTGAGGTGATGCAAAGTGACTGCAGAGACTGGCTCAACATTATGAAATTGATAGAAATTATGCGACATCTGTGTTCATCCTCTTATCTGTTACCGGGTCGCGGTGCAGCAGTCTCCACTACTGGCACATAAATCACACTTCTCACACCGGAGGTTATGTGGGGCTGGACGGTGCTCAGAGCAACTCAGAACCAACGTGGCAGCTTTAGGACCTGAAGTCTTGAGGACCCAAGTCCATGTCCTTAACCACTAGGCCACCACTGCCACTCAGTTGTATTATATTGTTTGTTAGTATATCATAAGTTAAGGACCACAATGGCACAGTGATAGTATTTCATCCCAACCATGCCTGAGGTTCCAAATTGTATGTATTATATATACTGTATATGTATGTAGTCATGGAAATATTAATATTATATTTTCTTCAATTTCTTGTTCATTTTTTTATTCCTGATACCATTGAATGTACATCACCTAAAGAATACACGAAATGGGAAAACATGGACGTGAGGTCTGTCTGTCCCTGTTCCTGCTGTTAGCTGTCTGTGGGTTAATCAGTGTGATCACAGTCACCTGTGCCCTGTAATTAGTCTCACTCCTGTCACCTGGTGCCTGTTGTATATATAGTCCTCTGACCGAGTCTTTGTGGAATCAGTTTGCTATTGTGTTCTGACTGTGGTGTTGCCATTAAAACTATGTGCGTTTGGATTAAAGAAGCCAATGTATTGAAGTTGTCCTATGGAAGAGTCCATGTTAGTGGAGATGTTTTTTCACTGTGAGTGTTGACACCCCATTAAACCTACTATACCAGGGACTAGGACCTAGGACTATTCTAAACAATGGACAAATACAAAGCTATTACTGTAAGTTTTTGGTTACTATAAAAAACACGTAAATGTCTAGATATCAGCTTTGAAATTAAACTCTTATTTGTCATTAGATATATTTGTTGTCTGAACATTCCTATTGATCCAAGTCATAATATCCAAAAAGGGTTTAGTTGTCAGCAACTGGACTTCTTCTTGGAGTTGAAAGACATTTCATTCCTCAACAGTTTCTAGTTGATGTCAGAAGGAACTCTAGTAGTTCTCATCCTCTAGACCATTGTCTTCACCACTGGACAAAGGTGTAAAGAGTTGTTTTGTTCTCCTCACCTTCTGAGACAGAAACTGCTCCTGATGTTAATGAGCAGTTTTCTTGTCACATGTCCAGATGTGAATGGGAGTTGTCACATGTCCCGTCTAGAGAAGCCTGCTCTGGTATTGATGAGCAGTTCAACTTCGTAGGATGGGATCTCAAGGCTGAATGGTCTGTAGAAGAAAATTGATGACGGAGACCTCCACCTCTATGTTGGAGATCTGGAGGATGTTCCAGGTGGGCATAGATGGCGTCCTTCACTAGTCTCTCAGTTGAGGAACGGAACATTTTTCAACCATTTCCTTATTGTTAGCCTCATAGCATAATTGCATAACTCATATTTCAATGGAATAGGACTAAGGCAATTATGCTATGAGGCTAACAATACAGAATTATCGAAAAAGAGGTCCAGTTGCTGACAACTAAACTCTTTTTAGATGTATTTGTTGTTACCATTATAGTTGTTCAGACAAATGTACCAAATGTTGTGGAACCAGGCATTAAAATGAACTGAAAACAGCAGGTGTCATATTTTTCCCATGACTGTAGATCATTTGCTGAGACAAATCTCCATCATTAACCATGCGTTTTATTTGCCATTGTGTTGTTTTTTCTTTATAACAATAACATGGATCTCCTAAATATTCCGGAGACTGTTGAACTCATTCAAGTCCCGTTCTTTGTGAATGTCAGTTACACTCGCCACACTGTTAATAATAATTACGTTTAGATGATGAGGACGAGTTTGCAGTGTCTCTGTTCCTGTCTGTTACTGAATGACTCAGGCGGAGTCACCATCAGTTTCATTTATAGTGGATATAAAACGTCCACATGATGTTTGTCCAGACTGAGGATATTGAGGAGGGAGCAACTATGAACAACAGTAACAAATATTATGGGCTGTTTTCGCTCTTTCATTGCTTTTGGACATTGAATAATTCAGGTTCCTGTTTCACATCTTTATTGAAAAAGAAAACTATTATTTCGGTTCTTTTCATGTTAATATGTTCAAAAACTTTTTTTTTTCTTGCAAAATAACTTCTTACACACTCTGTCTCACTCAGTGTCTTTTGCTTGGTTGTTTTGCATGTTTTTATGACAAAATATAAACTGTTACCTCAACAACACAGACAAGAAGGTTTGGAGAAAAAGCTAGAGAAGACAGGTTGAGATGGTTTGGACATGTTCAGAGGAGGGACAGTGGATACATTGGTAGAAGAATGATCCTAGAGATGGAGCTACCAGGTAGAAGACAAAGAGGAGATTGATGGATGCGGTGAGGTTGGACGTAGAGGTATTTGGAGTCAGAGTAGAAGGTACAGAGGTCAGGGGGAGACATTCCCTGAAAAATGGACATGCCGAAAGCAAAAGAAGAAGAGCCAAAACTGAGATGAATTCACATGGACTACTAACAGTGGATCCTCTGAATCTGGATGACATCACAGGAAGAACATGACCATCTCCTGAAAATGTCAATTTAAAGTAATTCCTGGACCACAGTCAACTGTTCAAGGGTCACTGAGCGGTAATGATGTCTCTATTGTCCTGATTTTGTCTTTTCGCTCACTGACTGAACTTACTCAGCAAATGAAATGATTATTCTGTCTCTGCCGCACTGCTTGAGTCACTCAATATGTTTCCCTGTTGCAGTGAGCAGAGACGGTTGGGGGGGGGGCGGGGTTGTGAGCCAGATGAGGGACCTGAGCTGATATTTAAAGAAAAGTGTTCTGAAGGCTTCTCCTGCACCTGGGCTTTTGGTTCCGCCTGCCTGTCTTTAATGGATACAAACAGAGAAGCTCTGCAGCAAAACACATTGTTGTTTTGTTTGCTCTGGGTGGCTGTGTTGAAGAAGTAGTCACTGGTTACGTCAAGGTTGAGGATGTGAATTCCGTGCTGTCAAATGTCAGTGTTTGATGTAATGTCAAGGCAGGTACCGTATGTGAACGCAGGGATTCACACACAGGCTTAAAAATTAATGTTCTCTTCCAGGAATTTCCAATAATTGTTTCCGTCTCCAAGTGGGGAAAGAAAAATTACCCAATAACCAATTAACTAGGTAATTAGTTTTGGCTGTGAATAACAGTAACAGAAGGAGGAACCTGTGAACAGAAACCCAATAATGGGAACTGAAAAAACGTACAAATTAATGTACGTTTCAAAGTATAATACAATTACAAAATATTTTTTAAACACATTGAACAAAAAAATTACTTAAACTTGACATTTATGTGTAATGATTTCCTTCAGCTTGTCCCTTATCGAGATGGTTGCCATAGCGAATCACCTCCATGTCCTCCCTCACTGCATCCATCAGTCTCCTCTTTGTCTCCTACCTGGTAGCTCCATCTCTAGGATCATTCTTCCACCAATGTGTCCACTGTCCCTCATCTGAACATGTCCAAACCATCTCAATCTGTCTTCTCTAGCTTTTTCTACAAACCTTTCTGTCTGTGTTGTCCCTCTAATCACCTCATTCCTGATCCTGTCCATCCTTGTCTTCTCATCCTTGTTTGACTTTATCATGTACAGGCCTACTGACCTGCGGATTATAAAATGAAATATCTCATTAACACACAAAGTGCTTTGGGATGTTTTCTTTTCATACGTTACCTGGAGAAAGGCCTTGCAGATTCGTTCGTCTCAAATTTTCAGCATTAGACATTGGTAATCTGGTTATCTGTAGAGCAGATATAGTGACACTTTGCTTGCATCATAACTTCTATTTCAGCTGTGCTGTTTTGGTGAAGAAAGAACATTTTCTGTAGGACAAATTAAATGTGCTTTCATCACCAAAACAATTTCCATGAACGAAACATGAAGAATCTAATTTGTGACAAATTTGACTCTTCTCTAGCGTTCATGGAATGAGACCCTACATTTGGTCTGTGGGTTGTTTCTCAGATACCTTGGAACATTCAGGCTACTCTACGTGGCTGCTGGCATTTGTTTGCATCATAGTAACATTTGTTTCTGGTCACATTGTGATACAGGTCTTTCAGAAAAGTCTAAAAAATGATCTTTGATGGCGTTTTTTTTTGGCTGAAAATTTTGGTCAAAAATTTTCATGCATCTTTGTCATCTGCTAACTCCTATTGTTAAAAAATACTTGAGTGACCAGTTACACCCGGTCTCTTCAAAACTAAGATGATAAAAAATAACCTGGTTGCTCATTTTAGGGTAAGGACAATGTGATTTTTAGCACAACCACCTCGTGACACTTTTAATGAAGGCAACATTTATTTATTCATGCATCTTTATCTGCTTACCTGTTGCTGGATCGCAGGGGCAGAAGTCTCCACGACTGACACCCAAATCACAACGCTTCATACAGTGATCCTTCCTGTCAGTGGTGAGCCAACTGCATGATGTGCTTGCTATTGTGACGACACATCATCAGTAGGGTAAAACTAACCTGTCCCACAACAGTCTAAACCTAACTCGAACCTAACTTCCTATTGGTTAAGGAAGCGGACCTGGGTTCGTAAGGCCACCGGTTCGAATCCCCCTACTGCCAAGTTACCACTGAGGTCCACTGAGCATGGCACCGTCCCCACTCACAGCTCCCCGGGCGCTCAAACCTGCCCACTGTCCACTTTGGTGATGGGTTAAAGACAGAGGTCACATTTCGTTGTGTGCAGTGGTGTGAATCACAATGACAAGGAGTTTGCTTTCCTTCCTTTCCTTCCTATTGGTGGGTGAACAATCCAACGCTTGGTGAATTCTGCTTCACAATGATAGGAAGAGGGCACCTCAGTGGAACCAGGTCTGCTTCCTTAACTGTTAGGCCACCATTGCCGCCCTGGAGGCAGCATAATCTTCACAAATGTGATGTGGTGTGTCCCTGAGGAGACCAAGCCCTCTGGTTGATAATATTAACAGGGTCAAAGCAAAAGCTCCTTGAGGGGTGGTGTTGGCCGTGGTGGGGCAAGATTCAGTGATTTTTTTTTTTGGACTTCAACTGGAGGAACGTATCAGGAGTGATCTGTGATAGAAGAGTCAGCTGAGGTGAAGGGACAGGTTTACAGGACAGTCGTGAGACCAGCCATGATGGATGGATTAGAGACACTAGGAATAGAAAACCTCTGAAAAAGGGAAAGAAAAACAAGATAACCTTAGGACCTTCTTTTACAGATTGTAGTAAAAAAAAGGAGATTTCTCTGGAACTGGTTTTAGGTAAAAATAATTACGTCTCAAGACCTTGAGTGCATTACTCATGTCAGGGACTTGTGTGAGGAAAAATCAGGTAATGTAAATACTAAACCCATCCATTAGACATTCGCTCCCTGTCTTTTCTGCTCAATTGCCGAGTCGGGCGTCGTTCTGTTTGCAGCACAGCGGCTGAATAATCCTCGCCTCACGACGACTAAAGAATGTGATTTGATAATAGATTGTCACGTTGTCTTGACAAAGCACACACTCACTGCTTCTCTGATGATGAAGTGTCAGAACAGTGTGCTGCTGGAATTGTTGTTTTTTTTTTTCCATGGATAAGGATTAGTGAATATAAATCATTTGCATATATTCAGTGGCCGGAGGAAAGGTGGCCTGTGTCTGTCCAGCACATTTTCATCTGAATGCATATTGGATTTCTGGTTAATGGGACAATAAAATTGCATGTTCCCCCAATTTTTTTTTATTGTCCATACTTCTTTTTATCTGCTTTTTGATTTAAAGAATACAAATCACGCCCAACTATCCCTGATGTTTGCCTCTCAAGGCTTTATTGTCGGCAGGAGAAAGATTTGATCTGCTCTAGTTCTGGAATAAAACATCCAGTTACCCCCAGCTGTCCGAGATCCATTCTCAGGATATTTATTTTCCCCGGCAAATGTAAATACAAGATAAAAAGCCCACGCGGAGTGAGGCAGTCGTACGGGCGTGGAGCTGAAATCTGTGACCGACAAGGCCTTTCCTCTAAGGTGATGAAAAATGTGTTTTTGCTCGTACAACAACTCCAGAGTAGAGTCTTCGAGAGCAGCCCTTCATTTAAATTCTAGCATCGTTTAAGAGACCATCAGGAAAAAAAAAAACTTTGAAGTTTAATCCACTTTGTGAAAACTAATTATTGAAGAAGAAAAAAATATCTGGCTTGATTTTGCATCTTTTTCTTCTACAGCTGCTGGATGTGATACAAATGTTTGGACTCAAAAGTAAAAAAAGAAAAATAACAAAGGAATCAATCACAACCATCATGTATAAAGCCGGGCGTACACTTTTTTTTTTCAATTGTGGCAGTGAATCTCCGGGGCGATCAGTTCAGTGAACATGGCTGGTGTTTTCAGATGTGCGATACGATGATCGGGACTGATCAGACTGTACGATCAGGCAAGACACGTCTGATTCCTGCAGCCAGAACAACTTTGGACAAAAACTTCTGCCAAATGTATTGTAATGTGTGTGAAGATTCTCATTCATCCAGGTCATGAAATCCAAAAAGGGTTTAGATGTCAGCAATTGGACGTCTTCTTGGAGTTGAAAGACGTTTCATTCCTTAACTGAGGAACTTCATCAGTTTCTGGTTGATGTCAGAGGGAACTCTAGTAGTTCTCCTCCTCTAGACCATTGTCTTCACCACTGGACAAAGGTGTGAAGAGTTGTTTTGGTCTCCTCACCTTCTTAGACAGAAACAACTCCTGATGTTAATGAACAGTTTTCTTGCCACATGTCTCACCTTTGTCCAGTGGTGAAGGACATGGTCTAGAGGAGTAGAACAACTAGAGTTTCCTCTGACATCAACCAGAAACTGATCAAGTTCCTCAGTTGAGAAAAGAAACGTCTTTCAACTCCAAGTAGAATTCCAGGTGCTGAAAACAAAACCCTTTAGGATATTGTAATGTAAATAAAGACGAGGAGTCTGATTTTTATAAGAAAACTTTATTGACATTTGTTACAGACATAGAAAAACAATACAGTTATGATCCACTGAGGCGAAGACGGGGGAAGAAGAAGAAGACGCCGGTTGTAGGAGATGCACAGATGCTCACAGATATGATGAGAACAACGCCCAGTAAAGAAAAACTCATTTCCCAGACCATTTCTTCCATCCTACGCACAGACACGGAAAGGAAAAGGTGATGACGATGACGTGTATGGACCAGGAAATTTCTTGACAGGCGTGGTCAGTCTGGTCTGTCAGTTCAGCCGTGCTGTTCCCTCTCCCTCTCCTCCGTATCTCAGGTGCAGCGTGGTCTGGTAGAGAAGGGAATCATGGGCAAATTGGTAGGATTTCAAACATGATTTTACCCGATCGATCGTGAGGTCATCTTCGTTTGTTGTAAACCCGTGTACACTACACACCTCAGGTCACAAGACTCAAACCGACAACTGTCCCGAAGCACAAATGTGCTTTTGTTTATTCACTGTAAGACTCTTTTTTGGTGTTTTAACTTTGTATGACAGCTCAACTGGGGCCAAGGCCATTTAAACACCATGGACTCAGCCACATTTTTTCCTAATTGTGTCAATTAAAATTTTCTTGCATCAACTTAAAAAAAAATATATTAAAAATAGCAACATAGACAGTTGATACGGAGGATCCAAAACTCTTTTAAATGAATTATTCTTACTCATATCTGTCTACACTTGTAGTACAACTTTTACATCTTCAGAAGTGGGATACGCTGATGAAAAGCGACATGCCCCATGACATCACACTCCTCAGCACCCCCTGTGGACCTCAGATGAGACGGCACATGAGCAGAGGAGACCCACATGCTTCGGTTGTGGTCACGTTGGTTTGGGGCTTTTTAGACCCACGGTGTAATGAAGGAAAATGGCAGCGTGCCACTAGAAGAAAAGTCTGTTCTGAGAACAACGTTCCCTGATCCATGGGCAAACGTCCCTGAGCGATGACAACATCCAATTTGCTGATTCCAGGCAAATGTATAGCTTTAGACTGGAGGTGAAATGTGAATCCACCCACAGTGGATTCTTCTCTTTTTTTAGTTCTATGTATGAAATGTCAGGAAGTAGAGATGAACGGCAGTTTAGTACTTTCAGTACCAGACTTTTTTTTTTTTTTTTTTTACCGTCTTCATACAGTGTGATTGAGCCGATATACTTAATTGCTAACATGCACTTTCAGGTTCTTTATCTCCCAAACTGAAAGCTAACCATCTGTACAGTATGTACCTTTTCATCAAACATTGTAAATGTGCTCTCCATTAAGGATGTTACCGTTTATGCCATTCTTGTGTTTTGGTCGCCGTACGATGAGGTAACTGAATTAGCTACGTACGTACAGATGTCGGAACAATTTCCAGATGTGGGTTTACGTTAAAGGGTGTACGTGTAAGACGTCCAGTAATGGAGAAGAGCTGAGTTTCATTTTAAAATAAGTAAAACCTTGTGGAGTAAGGCACTTCATTGACCTGAGGCCTGAACCCCTACAGTTGCAAGAGCAGTACTGCAGCGGGGGGAATTGGAGGATTTTTCCATTAATATTTTTGCTTAAAACCCAACATTTTGACAAGAATTATATAATGACTAGTCACAGTTGACAAAGGATGTTCATCAGTGGCAGTGTCACATAGTAACACCCTAGTGCAGACCTGGGTAAACTGAGGCCTGGTGCGACGTGCTAGCTATTTTAATCCAGCCCGCCAAACTTGTCCAAAAGATACTATTAATTTGTATTTTTATAAAACTTCAGCTTTTTCCATGCATTTTCTGAATAGAATCAAGGAAAAGTTAAAAGCATTTCAACATTTATTCACGCCCCCTACAGGTAATCTATCTTAGTTCACATAAAATGTTCAATCATTCTGCTTCTTGACGTAAAAGAACTTGATTCATTGCATCTTTGAATGGTTTGCTATTCAGTGCAAAGTAATGTGATATAACATTTGCAACTGGGACCAGTTCAACAATTTTAGACGATAATGATGAAGGACTTCGTTTTTTATTGGCTTGAAAATGTTGGAGAGTCCTGCTGTGGACAGGTTGATGTGATAAAGATATGGTGTGTGGTGTGCAGTCGAAGGAAATGTTGAATATAAAATGTATTAGAATGCAGTATAGAGTGGAATCGTCGTCCTAAAAGGTGAGTCTCTGACAACAGTCAGAGTTAAATACCCAGTCTCGCTCTTTATGCCCTGGTTAAAGCTGCTCCTGTTCCTGCTCATTAACGGACATTTAGGAAAGAGCAGTGGCTGCAGGTCAACGCTGACGAGACACAGCTGTTGTTCCAGTCTCCATAAAACCAGCTTGGACGATTCCATTGGTCCTTTTACTGCACTGCCTGTCTTTCCTATCAGCAGTCAGGGTGGATGCAGATGGTAGAAAAAGAGTTGGAACCTAACTGAGGTGCGTGTTTTTTTAAACTGTCAGAATAACGCAGATAGACACTTTTGCAACCTTGGACCTTATTTGTCCAAGTATAAAATGTGATTTTTGTATGTCAAAAAGTGTGAATAATTGGATTTATCTGCTGCAGTTTTACCTGAAAGCTTCAAAAGATACAGTTGATATGTTGTATATTTGCAGCCTTTAAAAACATCTTTTTCTTTTTTTTACTTTCGGGCGTGTCCCTATTTCTTAGGGGTTGCCACAGCGACAACAATTTCCATCTCCCCCTGTCCTCTGTATCCTCAACTCTGTCTCCATTACCTCCATGTCCTCCCTCACTGCATCCATCAATCTCCTCTTTGTCTCCTACCTGGTAGCTCCATCTCTAGGATCATTCTTCTACCAATATAACTGTCCCTCCTCTGAATATTGGTTTATGACATGGTGCGATTTGCTGAGTGTTCTATAATCCCAAACCCTGCTGGCTAACAGTGGAACTGCGATCACGATTGGGTCGCATCAGAACTTAAACAGAAAAAAAGTAATTATTCTTATGGTAGAAATTGAAAGACACTATTGTTGAAAGATAGTGAAAAAAACAGATGCATCTTAGACATAATGTGAACATCAACTTAATGAATGGGTTTTCCAACACTGGAGGTACTTCTGGACTTGTTCTCTATTGTCTCTGCTTTCACCTGCAGCCAGCTTCAACCATCACTGAAACAGAGAGAACACCGAAGACGATTAGTCACATTTCAACCTGGTGTAAGGTGAAATACGCTCCGCCTAAGTCCAAATGGAGGACGTCACTCACACTGACGGTCTCTCGTTTGTTTCTCAACAAAAGGGTAATTTGGCTGCGGATAAATGCAGAAGCAAAAAAAAAAAAATAACAGATGCACAACATCAACATGACAAATGGCCTTGTGCGCCTCCGCCGGAATTGTTAGCTGTCTAGCCCTGAAATCCCTGACACAGCTGGAGGTCAGCCAAAGAACTAGTGAATACATTAAGCATAGACCCATAGGATAAAACAGGATGCGATTGGAGTGGTGTTTGATCATCGAGTGTGAAATCGATGAAGGTTCGTCCTGGGAGTGTTCCTTCAAGTCGGGATCTGTGCCGTGATGCAGCGTCTCACAACAGCGTCATACAGTACAGGGTTCCATATAAATCAGCCGCAGAAGAAGATCAGTGGAGACCTGACTTCAATTCTCCCAGACAAAATCTAATGAACAGTGACCTTGTAAAAGGCAGTATTTATTGCAGGAGTGGGTTATTGTGTTTCCTTTAGTTGTATTTATTTTTGGGTTGACTCCCCGTGGGGGGAACCGTTTTATTAACGGTATTAAACCAGAGTGTGGAGAGGGGGCAGAGAAATGAAATGAATCTAAAAGTTGTTACTTGTATAAAATATTTCCTGTGGTGAAGGCCACGTCTTTGGGCCGGGGGTGTCCTGGCTTTGGAGCAACCTCACAAATAAAAAAGGCTTGACTTAATTTCCTGTTTTTCAGGGGTTGCTACAGCGAGTCAACAATTCCCATCTCCCCCTGTCCTCTGTATCTTCTACTCTGACTCCAACTACCTCCATGTCCTCCCTCACTGCATCAATCAATCTCCTCTTTGTCTCCTACCTGGTAGCTCCATCTCTAGGATCATTCTTCTACCAATGTGTCCACTGTCCCTCCTCTGAACATGTGCAAACCATCTCAATCTGTCTTCTCTAGCTTTTCTATCGAACCTTCCTGTCTGTGTTGTCCCTCTAATCACCTCATTCCTGATCCTGTCCATCCTTGTCTCTCCTGAAGAGAATCTCAACATCTTTAACTCCTCCACCTCCAGCTCTGTCTCCTGTCTTCTACCTATCGCTAGTGTCATTAATCATGGCTGGTCTCACTACTGTCCAGTAAACCGTTTCCTTTAAATATATATATTTTTAATTGTGTACTTTATTATACATAATATGAATACTTTAAAGTGCAATATGACGTCTTTAATTCTGTAGAATTAAATAGTCGTGTTTATTTTAAGGACTGTTACCACTTTATGTATCTTACCTAAAGAAAAAATATTGAATTCTTGTTTTTGGCAGTAAAAGGCCGTAGCTATTGATATACAATCAAAAGTTATTTTGGTTGCTGTCAATAAGACTGAGGAAAATGGCTAGATATCAGCTTAAAGATTAAACTCTGATGAGCTGTTGGCGTTTTTATCTTTATCCATAAGGCTTCAGGTTCTAATGCACCCTAATTCTGGAACATTGACAATATATGTACACATGAAAGTTGGATGAACAGAATGGAGATAAAAAAAAAGATAGAGATAAAGAAAACAACCCTTTTTCTTTTTTGTGTTAAATAAAAAACTTCCCGCAAGCAGCTTGGATAGGATCATTGTTATAGTTCATGCAAATTCTGCAACAATGAGTGTTCTCATCTCTGCCACACTGAAACCTTAGGTGTTTCCTTTATGCAAAACATGTTGCTGTGGGAACTGATGACTGAGCAGACGTCAGTTTGAACAGTCCCAGTAGATAAACAGTGTGGTTGAACCAGTCTACGACAAATGATGAAGTTCAGAGACAACAAGGTATGAATAAAAGCACTGGGAATTTGTAGAATTGTTTAATGTTGTATCATTGATTTAACTGTCTGATTAAATTCAGTTTTAATTAAAATAAAAACACTACAGGAGTACGCGTTTTTTTCCTATTAAGGGATCATTGACAGTGTGTCTCTCCTGCTGGCAAGAACCATTTTTTTAAATTTGTTAAATGCTGAGGACGTGACAATGTATTGCTGTGTTGCATTTGTAGGTTCACTGGCATAATAGGATCATACAGTGCAGACAAAGTTACAAGGTGATTAAAGCTGTAGGTGCTGATCATCGCTCCATCATGCAGGAAAAAAACAAAACATCAAGTGCATTTCAGATGTTGGTCAAAGATTGGTAAAGAATCCAGATCACAAACAGTAGTAACACTAGTAAAAAACAACTAAAGATGGACCTACCAGGTAGAAGAGGAGATAAATGGATGCAGTGAGGGAGGACATGGAGGTAGTTGGAGTCAGAATTTAGGACACAGAGGACAGAGTGAAGAAGCAAAAGAAGAAAGTAATCAATATTATTAAGTGAAGGCATTGGAACCTTGGTAATTAATTAATTAAGGTAGTTCAGTCTGATCCTGGACATGGGTTAGAGAAAGAAGAAAGAAAAGAAAGTTATACAATAATGATCCAAATTTTGGATATATTTTGTTGTATTAACAACAGCAGTTGTTTTAACTTCTGTTAACAAGCTGTTAACAGGCACCAATCCTGTGGTTCCCCATGGGAATCAAACCCAGGACTCTGTGCACTCTCTGTTTGGAGGGCATGTGTTCCTATGGAACCATCATCCATGGGTCACCAATCCTTATGAAACCAAGATCCACTTCAAGGACACTCAGTAAAACAAACAGCTACTTGTGCGACACTAACTTACCAAACAATATAATAGTAAAATAGTCAACTGGTGGGTCCCGACCCAAAAGTGGGTCACACACCTGAATGGGTTGCAAACAGCTGGTTGTGAAAATAATGTGAATGAGCTGTTTAGCATGTGTTTTATTTTGGTAGATTTCTTATTTTGAAAGGCACACCCTTTACAAAGTTTAGAAAATTAATTTGCTTGGTTTGAATTCTATGACAGTGGGTCATGACTTAATGACCACAGGAAAATGTGGCTTCCCAGAGTGAGAGCAGTTAATAACCACTGCATTAGAATATCATTGTTAGTGTCACCTCTGCTCAAATAGCACAGAACAATTTTGAGTCCTGTTGGACTGTTTTTGGAACACACCAGGTAGACCATGAAGACAACCAGCTGTCACCAGGAACCCTGAACTAGACTGAACTACAGGTTTAATTTTCTGGTGCAGTGACATATGGCTTAGCATGATGATTTTACAGCATAATTCATGACAAAAGAGAAGGTAAGATGGACCGGTTGTACGTTTTTTTTTTTTTATGGAGTCAGAATTGTCTCAAAAGGAACACACACTAAGCACGAATCCATGCAATGTAGAAATGTCACACACACACCCTCGTAGGGACACCGCCGTGTGATTGGCTGCAGACGATCAAGACTACTGATGAAAAATACGCACAAGAATCTGGTCAACGCAAGATGTGTCTCAAAAATACACAGTTTGACAGTTTGTACGACAATTCACAAACATATTTTGAAGAATTCACAAATGTTTTTTGATGTGTGAAACGTTGTTTGTGTATTTATTGTTAAAATACGTTTGTGAATTCCACAAAACACATTTGCGGGTCTGTCCCTGGTGCATTTATTCTGAAAGTACATTTATGAATTCCTCAAAATATGCTCGGGTGTGTGTTCTTTTTGAGACTATTCCATAGTTTTCACCATTTAAAGGAGGTGGATAAAACCAATTTGAAATATTCTATACAATCTTATACCTGTGAGTAGGTACATTACTGATGAATTACCATCAAAATCCACCATTTGTATCAGGCCTAATGGAGCTCCATTGTTAACGTCCGATCACCTTCTGTGAAAATAAGATTTCCAACAGAAATATGTGAAGCTTTGCTGAGTCACTGCCGTCTCTCCAGCAGCTGAAGCCTGCGGGGCTTTTCCACTTTTATCTTCAATTTAGGGAAGAATCCATCCCTTAATGCCCCCTGAACACCTGTGGGTCTGAAACCATACACACCTACAAAGAGGACGAGTGTGTTACCCTTTTGAACTGGGTCATTCTACCCTCTGGTCATTCACCGTAGCCTTCTTCTTAGGCAGCTCTTAATTTATGACTGGCATCAATTTAATCATTCTAGTCAAATCACTCCCCCTACTGACCGGTGGATGTGACACATTTAATGGATCCCCCAGATAGAAACCATATAGAAAGTGCTGAGTCGGCCCGTGAATCTTGATTAGGACAAAACACTGCTATTTGAGTTAAGGTGGATCGACTTAAAAAATGTTACAAAGGGGTTCCTGTGCTGGCTGTTAATAGCTTTGACTTGTGTCATGAATGGAGTAGACTGAGGAGACAAGAGGGAGGCAGCGAGAGAGGGAGAGAGAGGGAGAGAGAGGTAGAGAGAGGGAGAGAGCTCCGCATGCTGTAGTCATTAGTTTATGTGGTGGGAATCTTTATTGCTTCCCACTCGTGTTAAGTCAATCCAACAATTTACTCTGCTGATCTCACCGCCTCTCTGCCGGGGTTTTTCACGCACAACTGTTCCGCCTATGAAGACTCCCGGCCGCTGCGTCCAGCCCTCTGGTTGAGGGTTATTCCCTGAGGAAACTTGAGGGTGGGGGCAGCTCTTCATCTTTGAAGCCCTAACTGAATGGCTGCAGACCAGTAGCTGAGGCAGCCTCCAGCCGTTGATGTCATCCATTTCATCCACACCCTTTTGGACGTGTGCTCAGCCCAGTGGTTGTTTGTTTTATATATAACGACAGTCTTTGTGAGGCTTTCTTTTGTTCCCGGCTCCTTCATTTGCTCCGTTTTTAGTGTTTCACACGCAGGGCTCTCCCGTCCAATCCACAATATCACTTTTTTTTTTTCCTCCAAGGGTCATCAGTAACTGTTCCCTAACCTTCAGATTGTATTTTTGTCTCTGGTGCATCTAGTGTTCATGACAGAAGGTCACTGCAGAAGACAGAAGAACCCTTTCTTCAGCTGACTGATGGTCACATCTGGAAAGGCTGTTGCTCCGTATTATTTGATGACAGGAAGAGAGATTGTCAGCTGCTGGTTGCCTTGTCTCTAAATCAGTCCAGGTCCATTGACGGTCCTTCAAAGTCCCATTGATTTTTACTCTCTACCAGTATCCAAGTCATCACTCCTCCATGTCTGTTCCCACCTTTGTACAGCTTTGTCTATACTTGGTTAGAGCCTAGATCTATTTTTAAAGAGATAATAAAATAAGAATATACATTGTTCAAAGAATGATGCGCTCTTAAGACGTCATCCTCATTTGTTTACTAGCACAATACTGAAACTTCTTTAGGTCTGGTGACGATAAATATGCAACAGTCTGCAATGCAGTGTTATTTTTGTGACACAACTCTGTGAGAAAGACGGGACGTGCATTGTGTCTCTGTGAGCTCGACCCAAACCTCAGCGAGGACACCGAGACGGAAAATGCTTACAGGCAGCTTGCTCACATAAGATTATTTCAGTCCAGGAAGAAATATTTACGTCTTCATAGTGGCTTCACCATCAAATGAGACAATGTTTGAATATATCTAAATATAAGTTTAGTTAAAAACAAGACTAAAAGATTAAAGATAAATACTATTGAACTCCAGGAAGCAAAGTGTCTCTTAAAACATTACACTTGTTCAATGTGCTTGTCTGTCATTGGCGTCAAACTAGGGTTCATCTACTGGGCAAGTTTGCGTCCTGGTTGGAATGGTTGACTTCCAATGGGCTAGCTACCTGCTGGATGTATGGTGCGGTGCAGTGTGATTTGGGTGGTAGTCATGGAGATTGCTACCCCCACCACCCAGTAAAGGATTAGTGGATGAAAATGGATTGGATGGAAGGTTTCCCATGTGACATCATTCATTCATCCTCATCTGCTTATCCATTGCAGGGGGAGTCTCCATGACTGCCACCCAAATCACACCGCCCCATACTGGGAGTCCACCTGAAATTACGTGGGGGACAAGGTGCTATGCTTAGAGCTGATAGACTAATACAAGACCTTAGTGTGTTGCATTTGTATCCTAACCAAACATATCTTACAGTTCCTGTGTGTACTTTGTGTCAAAATCCTTCCAACCTGCCAGAGTTTTTGACTAACTTCATTAGACCAATCAGATCAGAGACTCTGAACCACGGTGGCCAAACACACAACAACAAGTGACTGGTGAGCAGGTGGTTGTGGTGAAAAGCTGTTATTGACTGTACAGGCGTATTTGAATAATCTATTGGACCACGTATTGGTATTGTCATCAGTGTTACTGTAGAAGAAGAACAGTTCAACAAAACAAAGTTTGTACCAAGGGAATATTCCTGTGTTAAAACTAGGAATCAGTCAAACTATTTTTAAAGTTATTTTTATATTGTGTTGTATTGAAAGTCTTTTTATTAAAACTTTTTATAATATTTTTATTTTTACTGTTTTCTTGGCTGATTGTCTAAAGCAGAGACCCATCCTTTAAAAGTCACAAACCTTTCCGATCCAAGTCGATAGAAATTCTTCGTAAATCACTGACTATTAATAAATTATTGTTGACCGTGTGTTATCTGAACAATTAGTATTAGTCAAGTTTTTTAAAAAACAAACACAAACGACACCAGCAAAAAAAATTACCTTGAATTCCTTGGAAACATGATACAAGATGACCGAAAAAAAATCCTTCTTGCGGCCCACCGAAAGGGCCACAACCCAGTCTTTGGGAAACACTGCTCTACAGCCCCTTGACATTTAATCACAGTAAATTTTGTCTTTATGGTGTTGACCATTAAAATTGCAACTTTCCCCCCTGAGATTTGCAGAGGAATAAATGTCACAGATGAAAAGAAAATTGCTGTCAGAGCAAAAAAGAAAAAAGAAAAAAACCCGAGCCTCCACCGTCTCCGTCCTTCTTGTCCCCCAATGTAATGTTATTACAGTCCCTTACATTCTTTGCATGTGAAGTAAACCCTTGAGGCTGCCAAGATTTTGTCATACTCACTCGATCAGGGAGGAGACAAGGATATAGAATTCTAATACATTTGAAAAAAATATAAAATATACAGATTAGAATATCTAACAGGAGAGCAGGGATTTTTTAAATGCACCTCCAGATCCGTGTGGACGCCGTTTCCTTGCAAGAAAGGCAGACGTGAAAACTGTCAGAGACCACTTTGTCGCAGGAACACGTGTGCCGATCATGTACATGCACCTACACTCCTTGTAGAGCTGTCTCCTACAAAAAACGTCTTCTGTCAAACAAACTTGATTGTCTGTCAGTCAGAAGGCGTCTACGCCTGATGAGAGGCCCGAGGGGAGGAAAACACAGAAATGTTGCCTGAGTGTTTTTTCATTTTTTTTTTCTTTTTGCTCAGGGGACCGAGGTGTTTGTCTTGTATGTGACAGATGAAGCAGAGAAAATCTGCAGTCTTACAGAGTCTATCTGTGACTCTCCTCTGTTTTCACCTTGAGTAAATAAAAGGATCACCGACGGCATCCCCACAGGAAGGATACGGACGGCATGCCAGTGGTGCAAATAAATATTCTCTGACAAAAATATATTCCCTGCATGGGCCTCGTGGCACCCGTCTGGCACGAGCTGCCAGTCCAACAAAGGTCCACTTCTTGTCTCTCTTCTTTTGAAGGGGTGAATGTCTTTGAAAGATCATTCTATCTCTCAGCGGTAAATATGAATCAGCAGATATGAATGTTATTGTCAAACCAAATTATGATTGGTTAATGCCATTGAAAGTAGCCCTATAGTACCTCCAGATACAGATGATTGGTAGTATTTATATGCAGTTATCCTACTCTACTTTGAGGTTCTTTCCTACTTCCCTTAGTGCATCACAAATTTTACTTTTGTTCATCTTCATCTGCCTATCCGTTAACGGGGTCACAGGGGCAGAAGTCTCCACTACTGCCACCCAAATCACACTGCTCCATACTGTCAGCCTTCCTGTGGGTGGTGACCCCACTGGAAGTAATGTGGGTTAGGATGGTGCTATGACTCGGCCGGCTGCCCCCCTGATCGCTACAGTGATGGGTTAAATGTAGAGGCATAATTTCCTGAAGAATAATCCCAGGGGATTAAAAAAAAAAAATGATAAGAGCACCTAAGAGGCAACATGGCAGCTGGTGGATTGGAACCTGTGGTGGTTGGTCCCAGGTCTGCTAGGCCGCCACTGCAGCCTGCATTGCACATTTAAAAATCTATTCTAGCAAGAAGTTTACAACCAAGCTGTTTTCACAGTAATTATATTTTCCATTATTTTCATAATAAAAGCATTTTCAAACGTAGAAAAAATTAACTGTAAAATTATTGCGAAAAAGCTTCGCTTCCATAAGAGGACGTTGAACAGAACATGCCCTTCTGTTCTTCACTCTGATTGGCTTATGACAGTAGCATCTCTCAATATCTCCCCTTGTCTGTAGCCACTCTTTCTCTTTGCTCTTTGCTGTTATCTCTAAAAACTTGGTTCACTCCTCTCCCTCACTGAAGCTTTGTGGGATCATTGGATCCCTGGAAGCCAGTACCAACACATCTAAACATTGTATTTTATTGTTAAATTGAGAAAATTTTTTTCCTCCCGGGTGTAATAAATGTTTTATTTGCCCCTGAAGCTCAGCAGATTTCGTCTGATGTCAGAAACGCCTCCTCTGGAGTTTAATGGGCGCGAGGAGCGGACAAGATATTTCACCGCGGCGCTATTGATTCTAATGGCTGTCTCTTATACACATCTAGATGTGTATAAGAGACAGACACTGCTCCATACTGTCAGCCTTCCTGTGGGTGGTGACCCCACTGGAAGTAATGTGGGTTAGGATGGTGCTATGACTCGGCCGGCTGCCCCCCTGCACGCTACAGTGATGGGTTAAATGTGGGGGCATAATTTCCTGAAGAATAATCCCAGGGGATTAAAAAAAAAATGATAAGAGCACCTAAGAGGCAACATGGCAGCTGGTGGATCGGAACCTGCAGTGTTTGGACCCAAGTCTGCTAGACCGCCACTGCAGCCTGCATTGCACATTTAAAAAAAAAAAATCTATTCTTGCAAGAAGTTTACAACAAGTAATTATTTTTTCCATTATTTTCATAATAAAAGCATTTTCAAACGTAGAAAAAATTAACTGTAAAATTATTGCGAAAAAGCTTTGCTTCCATAAGAGGACGTTGAACAGAACATGCCCTTCTGTTCTTCACTCTGATTGGCTTATGACAGTAGCATCTCTCAATATCTCCCCTTGTCTGTAGCCACTCTTTCACTTTGCTCTTTGGTGTTATCTCTAAAAACTTGGTTCACTCCTCTCCCTCACTGAAGCTTTGTGGGATCATTGTTCTGTTCTAAGTTGTTGTCGCCCTGGAAGCCAGTTAAACACAACTAAAACATTGAATCTCATTGTTAAATTGAGAAAAATAACCAAACAAAGTACAATGACAGACTGTCCAGTCATTAAGATCGGAGGACTGGGAATGAGAGATGACAGATCAGAGATATGGGAAAAAAAGAAAGAGAGACTGGTAAAAGGACCAAATAAGAGACAATAAGAAGGACATCATGGCATTGATCAAATTTGCTTCTTTTATCCACATGACACTTGCGGATAAAAGAAGCAGATTTGATCGATTGTAACTTGACGTTTCCTTGTATAATATTAATAATAGTAGTTATGTCGTAAACCCATACGATGTCTCCTACAGGCTGACACAGATAACTCTTTATTTTTCTTGTGCTGTTGTCTCCGGCTTTCATATACGGTCCATCCGTCTTGTCCACAATGTCTGTCAAAAACTAGCACATGGTTAATGTGCAGCTAATAGACTCCAGGAAGAGATGATAACAGTGTAGAGGAGGTTTGTAAAGGGTAAATATATCTCTCCTGTACCTTACAATTTTTACAATCTTGGGCTCGGTGTCTAGAGCGGTGGTAGAGGACCCGTGGTGAGGTGTTGTTTTGCTCTGATTTTAAAGCACTCTCTAAACTTTCTCACTTTACTGAAGGCGTCTGAACTCAGATTCCACCCCTTACTTCAAAGGCCAACTTCAATCTCACACTTAAAAACAAAAGGAAATTCACAGAACATTTAAAATAAATCGTCCATAAAAGTCTGGGCTTTTTTTACGGGTTTCCTCCCAGACGTTCTGAAGGCTCTGCTGAGGTTGTAACTGGTGCAATAATTAGATTCAGATCTCTTGAAAAAAAAAACATCATTGTTGGACACCGAATAATACAAAGTTAATCAAGTACCGTAGATCAGATACAGCACAGGAACTAACCCATCTGCATTCACTCCACTGTTGGACTGGACTGCACTTTTAAAGTAGTTAATCTTGGTGCTGGGATATTTCCCATAGGCTGCCTTGATGGCTGCAGTATATTAAATAGAGCTTGGTGTTTAACAGGTAGAGGACACAGGGCAGTTAAATAGATTGAAACCAGTGTTGATGAAGAACTTAAAGAGCAGGAAAGACAAATCTTTCATTTTTGGGATACTAAGGTGGACGAATTAGAAGACATTTGTGTTTCAGACACTATGATGTGGCTTTTCTCTGTTCATGCCAACGTACCCATCATACTGCTGTATATTCTTGCTCCCCCCCCCCTTCTCCCTTCCAATCACAAAGTCTTTTAGAAAATACCAGCAAGACCCCACTGTGCTGCGAGACCACAGGCATCTCACAGTGCAAACAGGTTTTCATTTCACTGACCACCTGCCTCAGAAATGTATCACCTATTCCTGCCTTTATTAAATAGTAATATTTTTGTCTGAACTCCCGCTGAGTTGAATCTGCTGGTGGTTTCCAGCATATTTGAGGAGGAAAAAAGGTGGAACATGAGAAAACGCTTTTTGGGAACATATAGAGGAGCAGGTATCTTCCATTTGTCATAAAAATGTAAATACTGCTATAAACAATCAGTGTTGGGACTAATGCATTACTTGTACGGCTGTTACGTAACAAAACTACTTATCTCGCTAACAAATAGCGTAACATGTTACTTTTCCAGTTCAGTAACGGTGTCATTGTTATTTTTGTGTAAAAGGGCTCATTACTCGTTACTATCTGGTCCAAATGGACGGTTTCTCCCGGCTGTGTGGCAGCGGAGCCTGTCTGCTGCCTGTCAGTGTGTGTGTGGTAACTCTCACAGTCATGAGTGAAAGACGGCCCTGCACACTAACTGAACCATTGCGTTGAAAAGGAGCGACGATTGGTTGACATAGGTTAACATTTCAGGCTAAGCGAATCAGAACAAGACCTGGGCGGGTCTTCATGCCTTATAGGGAAATAAACGCCCACGCCCACAAGCAAGACAACGGCAAGTTAAGGTTACAATAAAGATGCCTTTAAAAAAATCTAAACATCTATTTTGTTTTTAATGTACCACTACATTTCATTATGATAGTTGCTACAGAACACAACACTAAACAACACTGTGTTTTAGAAGTAAAGTAACTAGTTATTAGTTACTTTATAATATGGTAACTAGTAACTAGTTACTTTTTCAGAGTAGTAACTAGTTAAGTAATAAGTTACTTTTTTAAAGTAACTTGCCCAACACTGCTAATAATAACATTCTCTGTGCTGTTATCCCCTGTCACATTGTAAAACAGAGAAAACAATGTTAGACCCGCTGATAAAACCTCATATATTTACGTATATTTTTAGAATCTGCCACCATTTCCTTTTGCATCATAGTGTCTTCACAGATCCATCCAGAAGATCTATCAGGGTTTTCTAACCACCGTGTCAAACAGACATCAGCACCCATAATGATCCCAGTGAAAGAAGTTGAAACTCTGAGAAACTGCAGTGTGATATTTCATTGTCAGGATGTCAGCGTGTAAGCCTCAGTGTAATTTTGCTGTTTGTTCTAAAGGCAGCTCTCTCGCCGGATTTACCCACGCTGCAGTGGAGGACACATTCTTCTCTCTGTCTCTGCCACTTTGCTTCTGCATCAGTCAGTTCAGTCTGGACAGGTCCCCGCTGAGGTTGAAGATGAATATCGAAGAATTAAGAACACAGAAAAAAGAAGACGCTTGAGGTGCGGGACAGAAACGAGAAGATTGGCCAAAGAATTTGTGTATTACTCCTCTAGAGGAAGATCGCTGCAGTACTGAGAACACTGGTACTTTTTCCCTCTGGCTTTCCACATCATGCCCCAAAATAAGATGATTAGTTGAGTTTCTTTTAGTTTTGAAGGTAAATTATGCAGGATTATCAAGTTGTATCTATTCCACAGCAGCACAACCTGTGTCTCCATTGTATTTCCCCATCCCTGACAATCAGACCTGAGAAGCAGACCTGAGCAAACTAAGGCCCGGGGACCAGATGCATTTCAATCCGGCCTGCACACATTGTCCAATCTATACTTTTGATTTATATTATCCTTATCCTTCTGCCTTTTCCCTGCAAAGCCAACATTTCTTCAATCAAAAATGCTCAAAGCATTTAAACATTTTGTCTTATTTCAATACTTTACTCATCATTTAGCTTAGTTCCTGCAAATACTCATAATCTTTCTGATCCTGACGTGGCCCGTGACTGAAATTTTAGTACCACCTGTGGCCCGCCTGGACTAGAGTTTTATCACAAAAAAGAAAACATCTTATTCCAACAAACAGCAAAACAAAGCATGACTCAATTGATACCAACACCACCCTCCATTCACACCTCCAGACTGGTGACTGTACCTTCATCTTTTCTTGAACAGGGTTGATCCATCACCCATCTAACCAGGGGCGTAGCCAGAACCCATAAAATGGGTGCGACCTGAAAAAATGAGAGGGGCCCAACCCCAAAGTATTATAGCCTAAGTTTGATAATGAACATCATCCCTCGTTATGACATGGCCAGCCCACTCATTGGATGGGGCGAGCCTGACTGACAAGTGGGCGGGTCCAGGCCCACCCGTGGCTATGCCTACGCATCTAACCCCACCTCCCTCTTTAGCCTGTTGGTTTCTGCAAAAACCCTTTTTCACAGATATGCAGCTTCTTTGGTGTTAAATACCAGAACGCCCCTGTAGTCTGTTGTAATGTTTCTAGTTTCATTTCTGTTCCACGACAAATGTTTCCATTTTTTTTTCGATTTCATTCCGTGAACCGGTTCAAAGCCCTGTTAAAAAAAAAAACGGCCTTAAATGGTGAGTGTGGACAGATTTTTACTCCACGCTACACAGTCCCATCCTGCTCCAATCACACACTCCACTAATTTAATGCTACTCTCACACACGGCTGTTCTTTGGGAATCCTGCTCACGATTACTGGGAGATTATTTTGTAATTTTGTACGCACTTATACATTAAAATAAAACTCATATCTGCGTAAGGTTTAACCCTTGACTCTCCTAACAGCGCCTTTGGCATTTAACAGACTTAAAGGCCGTGTCACTGTCACGTAGCCCTCACTCTGACACACATGTAGCTGCAGGAGAGGACTGTCCAACGCCACACGTTTATGCTGCGAAGGACAACGATGTGACATGACAGGACGTTACTTTTATAGACAATCGCCGCACTTTGAAATCATCTGAACGTGAAAGGAGTCAAAGGACGATCAGGGCTTTGTGTGAAGGCGGGGCAGAGAAACACATTGAAGCATGCAACACAGCGCTGCGGGGCACGTTATTATTGCGACCAGCTTCACTGTCATTGTTTGGAATCATGCGCTGATACCATGGCTCACAATTAAGAGACGCTGTTCAAGAATACAAGAAATATATGGACAAAACATGTGTGGACGCTTCTGGTCAACTGTGACATTGACTCAGACCAAGGCCCCGGGTCCACATTTATACACGCTGTGACCCTGCGTGACTTTGTCTCTTATACTCACGGAATGGGATGTGAGTTTACGGTGTTCTGCCGATTGGTTGTGTCTCTAATCCTTCCATCATGGTTGGTCTCACAACTCTTCCTTTTCATTCTTCTTCCTATTTTCCTCGTCCCTTTCTTCAGGGGGTTGCCACACCGAGTCAACAATTTCCATCTTACCCTGTCCTCTGTTTCCTCAACTCTAATTCCAACTACCTCCATGTCCTCCCTCACTGCATCCATCAATCTCCTCGTTGTCTCCTACCTGGTAGCTCCATCTCTAGGATCATTCTTCTACCACTGTATCCACTGTCCCTCCTCTGAACATGTCCAAACCACCTCAATCTGTCTTCTCTAGCTTTTTCTCCAAACCTTCCTGTCTTTGTTGTCCCTCTAATCACAAGGATCTCAGCAACTTTAACTCCTCCACCTCTTCTAGACCCTTCATAGATCACTCCTAACCCTTTCTCCAGTTGTCCCATCCTGTCTGTACTCTTCTTGTCTTCTTCCACAGTCTCCACTGCTCTGAACAGTTGATCCTCAGTATCAAAACTCCTCCACCTTCTCCACCTCTGCTCCTTGTAACCTCACCATTCCAATGTCCTCCCTTTCATTTACACACATGTACTCTGTCTCGCTACGACTGACCTTCTTTCGTCTTCTCTCCAGCGCAGCTGGTCTCACAACCGTCCTGAACCAATAAGGACTGTAAAAAACAATCAACAAAGCTTGACTTGTGTACTATTTACGTCTCTGAAAGACTTGAGTCTCTGAGTTTTGATGATTTAAACTCTTTAGTGAACCCTGCCTTGGGAACCGGGCGCAGAATTGGAAACTTTCAATTCAACAATGGTTTCCTTTTTGCATTGACGCTCCTGGCGTACGCTGTTTGAACCTCGCAACGCTGCAGAGTGAAGCAGGGGAGAGTGGAAAAGACACAGCTGTGCGCACAGACACGCCACAGTTGTGTCCATCTGGGTGTGTGCAGGATTATGCGTGTGAGTGCGGCATGCACATTGAGGCAACATGCCTTTGTGTTTGGAGTTGAAGTGGCTGCTCCCTGCCAGGCAACCTCCTCCGCCCTCCATCTTTCTCACATCGGAGTCACTGCGCCTCGAGTGGATACTGGGAAAACGTGAGAGAGAGACACAGAGAAGTAGAGGGAAGGCGGTGCAGAAGGAACTGCAGTGGGAGCCAGCCTACCTGCAGCTGACAGGAGTCAGCCAGTCCAAGGATCGCATTCAAAATACCATACCCTCAATATTTTCTTTGGCTGCGCCTGTGTGTTTCCTTCAGCATGTACTGTTAGTTTAGACTGTGACGGCTTTAAGCTGGAGTAACAGGTTTTTTTTAACGTCTGTCTACTCCAGGCATGGGCAAACCATTTGACTCACGGCCACAGTTGGCCCTAAAATTTGACATGGTCAGATAGATGGACATTTGTGTGGACCAGGATAAATGGCATGTAGAAGTCATGCATTGGGAATCTTCTAAAGCAGGACTGGGCAATTATTTGACTCCGGTGGTATTAAAATTTGAGTCGCAGGCCAGGTCAGGATCAGAGAGATTTACGTGAACTAAGATTAATGATGAGTAAAGTGTTGAATAAAGGCGAAATGCTTTAGGCCTCTTTGGGGCCATCTATTGGGGAAATGCTGGCTTTGCAGGGAAAAGAAAGAAGGATAACAGAATAATTTTGACAAGTTTAGCGGGCCGGATTGTAACGCCTAACGGGTCACATCCGGCCCCCGTGCCTTAGTTTGCCCAGGTCTGTTCTAAAGGGGAGAAATTAAGTAGAATATAGAAAGAAGTATAATCACAATCATTATCTTCTCATCCACTGCTCCATTGCAAATCACGCTGCACCACACTGTGAGCCTTCATACATGAACCCATTAGAAGTTATGTGGGTTGGGACGTTGCTATGCTCAAAGTGGCAACATGGCAGGTGGTGGATTCCAACCTGAAGCCTTGTGGACCTACGTCCTTATCGCCACTGCCTCAACGATACAAAGCATTTAATTGGTGGATTGGATTACAGAGACTTATTTTGTCCATGCCTTGTCTACTCCATGCTTTTGTTTTAGTAAATCCTCCACTCGTGCACGAGGTTGAAACATTTTCTTCTGGGTGTCATTGATTTCGGACGTATTCTTTGGAAAATTGAAGCTGGTGAAATTGACGCAGTAAGTGATAGTGCAAATGACTCCATTAGAGCTTGGCAAGTGTTTACTCTAAAGAGGGCAATCACTCATTTAGATGGCTACACGAAGAAGACGTTGTCTCATCTGTCCTGCTTTTCCTTTTCCCGCACAGTGGGCGAAACATTTACGGTCCTCGGGGATTAAAGTAGTATTGAGAATGACATTTGTTTTTCTACTGTATCTGAGTTGCCGGGAATTTCTGAAGGTAGCTCTGACCATGCCTTAAGGCAACAGCGAGGGGAACACGGCTCCAAGGCTCATCACTCTCTGCCAAGTACAGTATGGCCCACAGCGCCTGTGCTTTGTGCAATGTCAGAGTGATTACGCGGTGTCAGATAAAGAATGATGTGGCGGCGGTCCGTGACATGGAAGTACAGTCGGTGGTCTCGCACTGTGAAACCAATGAAGCTCTGGTATTTTCTGGGATATTTGTATATACATTTATATATTTATTTTATATATATATATATATTTTTCTGGCCTGTTTCTGTACAAGTAATGTTTATAAATACATATATAAATATAAATATATATATATTTATATATATTTATACATATGCATAGTGCAGCGGTAGAACTGCCATCTACCAGCAGAGGGTTCAGAGTTTGATAATACCAGGATCAGGATCTGTTACCAGAGTGAAAATCCACAAAAGCAAAAGAAAAAATATATATATATATAGATATATATATTTTTTTAGAATTGTTTAGTAATTTGGTGAGAATTTTAGTTCTGTTGGGTTTGTCTCTTACTGCACTACTTACAGTATAAGGAAGGCCTTGGCAAACTATGGTTTGAGGGCCAGATGGGGACCCTTTGAACTATTAATCCAGCCACAATTTATATGATCATTACAGTTTTGACTTTTCCTGCATGGCATGCATTTCACAATAAATGGCATAGTAAAAGGTAGTTCATTTTACTATTTCAGACTCAATGCATAACTTTTACGTGTTAATTATATTTGTTGACACAAACTTTCTATCTGTCTACTTTTAACTCCACCAAATTTTGGGACCATGAGTCAGAAGGTCTGTCGCAGCCTGGTATATGGTATTTGAATAAAATATATAGGTGTATAATCACTTCATTGTAAAAAATAGTTGGTTTAGTCATTATATAATCATCATTTTATGCACATTTCAAGAACTTGGCCTAAAAAGACCTTAATTCTGTTACTTCTTTCTACAGCAGTTGTTGTTGGAATCGTAAAACCAGTCACTAATATATTTAGATTCAGAAGTGTTGCACATTACAATGAAGTTTTTATCGCGATATTCCATAGTACAATATAGCTACTTTTCATTCCTTCATTTTCATCCTCCTATCTGTTACCAGCTCTCAGGGGCAGCAGTCTCCACCAATGGCACCCAAATCACCCTGCATATACTGTGAGCCTTCCTGTGAAGCTATGTGGATGGTGCTACGCTCAGAGCACCTCAGTGGCAACCTGGCTGGGTTGCCATCACAAAAACGTACCATACGCTTTGCTGAGAGAGCCGTGTGTTTTATATGCTGATCATGTGACATCTGGTTTTTATGAAACAGTGCAGGAGACACATGCAGACTGATGTACAGTAGAACAGGACGCAGGTCTCTCTGACCGGAAAGCTGCACTTCTCAAATGTTTTCTGCCAGTTTGTCGACCCAGGTCTCCTGGGATGACCGATGAAGGAAAAGGATGTGGTCAGCAGTTAGGTGCTGACACTGGATATTAAAGTTACAGTAGCCATTGTGACTCACAGTGTGTGTGTGTGTAATGGTTCAGACGAAATGGAAATCCTCAGTAGAACAAGACTAATTTGTGTTTAGAACACGGCCACAAGGAGTCAGTGGAGGGAAGTGCACAGTATCTCAGCAGGGTTTCACAATTCCTGAAATCTACTGTCAAGGAAAATATTAGACCACCCTGCTATCTCTTCAGTTTTTTGTTCATTTAAAGGCCTGGTTCCCCTAAAGATACAAGGCATTTGTCTATAGATTTACAGACGGGGGCCTAGTGGTTAAGGAAGCTGAATTGGGTCTGGAAGGACTCAGGTTCGAGTCTACCTGCCATAATACCACTGAGTTGGCTCCGCCCCCCACACAGCTACCTGGGTATTCAAAGCTACCACGTGTTTAGTTTGGTGATGGGTTAAAGGCAGAAGTGGAATTTTGTTATGGTCCATTGTGTTTTCTGTCACAGTGACAAGCAGTCATTTACTGTACTTTCCATTTATTTGGATAAATATAATGATAATAACAAAAATAAGCTCATAAGAGGTTAATTTCAGAGCTAATAGCTCTTGCCATATTCCATGGATTTCTTGATAGTAACCAAAATCTATAGTTCCTATGATATATATAAGGGTGCTTATATTTGATACTTCTTGTGTTTAGATTATATTCTGAGAATCCCATGGAACAACATTTTTCGTTTGACCCGACAACAATTTTCTCTAAATGCAACGTCAACGGATATTTCACAAAGGTATCCGGACATGGTCAAACAACCAGAAACATTAAAATACCTTTTCTGTGCAGAATGAACTGATTGGCAAAAAAGATTCTGCTTCAGAGTCCTGCCTATACTGTATCTGTGATGGAAACAGATGAGATTGTACATTAAAATAAAGGAAATTGTAGAAATGAATCAAAAGACTGAAAGCTAAATTAATTAGTTTAAAAGCTTTAATGCTAATAGTCTACATCGCTTCCTTGTGATGGATCATGGTGTCATTATTTGGACTAAAAGTTCAGTCCATTGTCCAAAGTTCCTCAAAGTATTTAGTGTTCAGTTCATCCCACCAGATTGATGTTAGTTCAGGAATGGAGGCAAATACCTTATAATGAATAACTGACAGGAAACTGGGTTTCTGTATTGATTAACATTGAATGATTAACGTGGAGTCACTTGAGTTTAAAAAGCTAACATTTATCAATGCTCCCATCTGCATCTCAGTGCATCAAGTTCTTTTTTTTCTCCCAACAAATGTCTTCTGCCTGACATTTACTGAAATGAAGTCTAGTCATTTACATTGTCAGTGCAAAGAGCAGGAGGAGGAATAATAACAGCAGCAGCAGCAGCAGCAGCAGCAGGATGAGTGTGGTGCAGATTCAGGGCTACAAATATAATACTACAAAAATACTTCTACACGGCAGATACTGCAAAAACAGATGGACCAGCAGTTCAGAAGCTAAACGCTCTGCTGGTTGGGGAATACCTCTCTCTCTCTCCATGTCTCCCCTAAGGACAGACCTGCAAAAGTGATGTGTTTGCAGATCAACCAACACCAACTGGAGGACGTCCAGATCCATTTTAATACACATAATGTTTCAGGTTAATGATGGATGGATTAGAGACACTAGGGATAGGCAGAAGACAGGAGACAGAGGTGGAGGTGGAGGAGTTAAAGATGCTGAGATTCTCTTTAGGAGAGACAAGGATGGACAGGATCAGGAATGAGGTGATTAGAGGGACAACACAAAAAGCTGGGGAAGACAGATTTGGACATGGTCAGAGGAGGGACAGTGGATACATTGGTCGAAAAATGTTCCTATGGAGCTACCAGGTAAGAGACAAAGAGGAGATTGATGGATGCAGTGAGGGAGGACATGGAGGTAGAGTCAGAGTAGAAGATATGGAGAACAATGATTCGCTGTGGCAACCCCTGAAAAAAGGACAAGCTGAAAGGAAAAGAAGAAGAAGACTGTTTCAGGTTAATGGATCAGTGCTATCACGGCTGAATGATGACTGTGCTGTATGATGTCACTGCTACAGATACACCGCTTACAGCGAATCCCATTTCACGTTATTAGTCATATCCTTTAATTACTACTGTGGCCTGAGTGCTAATTGTGCAGTTACTCAGACCATCGTTCCAGAGAGTGGGATTAATGTGTCATTTTGGCAAAAGTTCAAAGTCTTTTCACAATCGTAAAATCCGATCTGAGACGTGCGCGTATGTGTGTGGTCTGTTGCAACGCAGAGAGTTGAAAATCATGAACGTTCATGTCTGAGTTTCCAGTGGATTTAACAGAAATCAAATCTCACCATAAAATCAGTTTGGTTTATTGAAATTTGATTTATGAGCAGTGTCAGGATTAAACCTGAAAATTAGAGTCAGACAGTTGCCAACGTTAAAATGTTTTCAAAATACAGAGAAAAGGATACAGAAAATACCGAGTTTGGATGTTTGGATGAGACCCATCACTAGAAGGGAAAAAACTGCTGAGGTTTTATGGTTATATTTACCCTTTATGAACCTCCACCACACTGTTAACAATTATATGACAGTTACGTTGGATGAACTTCACCATAAAATACACAGTGGAGGTGACGCAGCTGTAGCCCCGGACGCAGGTGAAAATATTGCACGAAGAATTGAGCCAATCAGAGTGAGGAACAGAAGTGTTTGATCTTCTCACAGAGAATCCTAACCTGCAACTTTTGTTGTTTTTGAGAGTAAAGTTACAGTATTAATACAGTGTGTAATAAAGTTAGAGTGGCAGTGGTGGCCTAGTGGTTAAGGAAGCAGACTTGGGTTCGCAAGGTCGAATCCACCAGCTGCCTGGTTGCCACTGAGGTGCTCTGAGCATAGCACCGTCCCAACCCACATCACTTCATGTGGGCTCACCACCCACAGGAAGACTCACAGTATGGTACAATGTGATTTGGGTGGTGCCAGCTGCCCCTGCGACCCGGCAACGGACAAGCAGAAGAAGATGAATGAATGAATAAAGTTAGATTTAACCAGTCTCCTATTTAGAAGCCGGCCCTTTAAGGTGATCAGTATTGCTGGAGTCAGTAACATGGTAAACAACACTACAAGTAATATCTTTAACTTTTTGATACATTTATTTCTCTGTCTTATCTGTTGTCTAGTCTCAAGGGCAGCAGTCTCCACCGCTGCCACCGAAATCGCACCATACCGTGAACATCCCTGTGGGTGGTGAGCCCACTGGAAGTGATGTGGGTTGGGAAGGTGCCATGATCAGAGCACCTCAGTGGGGACATGGCAGCTGGTGGATTAGAACCAGTGTGATTTGGGTGACGGTTGTGGAGACCGCTGCCACTGGGACGAGTTAGACAGACAATGATCAACATGTTTATTGTCAAAGGTTTAACAGAGTTTCTTGCTGAGTTGTACGAAACAAATAATGTTTGGTATGTCCCCGATAATTGTCATCACACATAAATAATAGTGTGTCTCGTTATTTTAACTGTCTCGCAAATTAAATAAATAGATTTCCCTTCTGATGGAAGGTTTTAACTAACATAGGGCTGCGCTGTAATTAAGTTGCTGCTGACACAGAGCCCAGAGCCAAACAGAACTACAGTCTGCGTCTTGAATTGCTTGGTCTCTACGCCTCTCCTTCTCATTTCCTGGGCTCAAATGGACACATTATAAGAAAAGTCATTCACGGGGTGTGAGTCCAACTCGGAATGATCTCAATCAAATAAAGGATTGTGTTCACTGTTTACTGTTCAGCTGAAACAGTTGCAGTTTGGAGGGCGGTGCAGGGACATTATGTTGAGTCACTGTGTTGATTGTTTGGACCATGAGTGGCTGCCAGGAGAAAGTGCAGAACAAGACTCTCTGTCAATTACAACCTCCATGGTCAGAAAACATTATGAATCATAAAAAAAAGTTTTTTTAAGGCCTTCAGTGGCATTTTAAAACCACTGAACCTCTCTTTTTCTATAGTGATGCTGCACTGAAGCATCTATCTATCTATCTATCTATCTATCTATCTATCTATCCATCCATCCATCCATCCATCCATCCATCCATCCATCCATCTATCTATCTATCTACCTGCGACTAGAACTGCTTTGGATAACAGCCTGTGCCAAATATGTTGTAATATAATGTTAGTAAAGATGAGGAGGAGGAGGAAGAAGAAGCTGGTAGGGGTGGTAATGTGTGGATGATGCTCAGAGTTTCTCTCTGAGACACCATGAGAATAATGCTCAACATTATGGCCCAGGAAATGTCGTGACAGATGCAGTCAGTCTGGTCTGTCAGTTCAGTCCTGCTGTTTTTCAGTTGTTTACTTGTTTTTTGTTGATCTGTTAAGTTGTTTTTTTGACCAATTAATCAATATTCATCAGGTTTTTAACCTTTTTTTTGATGCACTGTAACAAACATAGAGTCTTTCTGCATCCCTGTACAATACAGTCAGTGTAGAGTCAGTACAGTCTGTCCTTGTCTCCTTCATTTGCTCATACCCTAATTTAAACAGACATTTCTACATGTTGAATTTTTTTTTTCCCTGGGATCATAACTGTAAGCCCTACCTTTGTGGACGGACCAGGACTAACTACTTAAAGTCTTGTGGTTTACGTCAGACCTCACTGTGGTCACCTGCTAACCCACACCCAGAGTCTGACTCTTTGACAGTTTCTAACCAGAGACCAAACTGGGAGCTCCACTCCATACTGGAACACTTGTTTTAATACACAGTTTCATATTTAAGCCTTCGCTTCAATAGTCAAACACATGGGCCTGATTATTTACAACCATTAGAACACACTTTACCACTTTCCATCTCACCATGGCCCTCTCTGTGATCGTGGCTCGGTATTCGTTACATATGGTCGCCATCTGTCCTGGCAGAGCAGAGCCGGAGCTGAGGGTAGGGAAGCTGCCATAGACTCCTGTGATCTTTGTACAGTAACGTGATTAACTCCTTCAGTACCACAACAACATGCCTCCACAGTCCACTCTCTGCATTTGTCTCAAATCGTATTTTTTAAGAAAAAAATTCCTGAACATTTTTTTTTTTGTTACTACACTCAAGTCTGATCTCAGTCACTTGTTCATTCTGCAGTAGTAGAGACGTTCCATTCTGCTGACCGCCTGATCCACCATTGGAGGCTGTGTGCAGGGTGTTTAGGGAAGTGCGTGACTCCCTGTGTCCCTCCAAAATAGACTTAAGTGCAGGGTAGGAGCCACATCGAGGTCAGCATTCCTGCCCCACTGCTCCAGTCAACCCCGACACAACAGTCTGCCCTGTGTCAGACAGACGGACCCAGGGGAACATGGGTAAACTTGAAAAACATCACAAAATTTGCTTATTCATGCGTTAGTGTGTGGAAGACTTTTCCTTTTTTTTTATAATAAAAAAAAGGCAGTGGATTCAGGTTCTAATCAACCAGCTGCCAGGTTGCCACTGAGCTCTGAGCAAAGCAACGTTGCCACAGCAGGGTGATTTGTGTGGCAGCCATGGGGACTGCTGCTCCAGAGACCTGGCAACCAAGAATGAATGAATGAATGAATGATTGAATGAATGAGAGACCCATTTTTTTTCACCTTTCAACCAAAAGAAAAACATAAAAAAAATAAAATCCTGTCTCTTTAAATATTCAGCACATGTCTTTAATGTCCTATAGTGGTTTTGCCGTTGTGCTTGGTCCTTACCTTCTTTCTCTCAATCACGTCCATCAGCTGCACCTGCCTTCCTTCTGCTTCCTTCCTTTATGATTACCTCACCCCCTACTAATGTGTTCCACCTGTGCCCTGATTGCTTTCTGCCCCCTGTGCTTTATGTGCTGCTCTGTAGTTCGTGTCAAATCTGACCCATGCTGTAACTATATTTGGCCTGTGAGATTGTATCAAATGTGTATTAGAGTAGGCCTGACAGTGTATGTGCAAACTAAGGCCTGGGGGCCAGATGCGACCCATTGAGCTTATTAATGCGACCCGCAAACCTTGTCCAAATTAAATAATTTATTTGAACTATAATTGGACTTCTGCCTTTTTCCAGCCTGTGGTTCCCCAATAGATGTTGAAGATTATCTTCTTCAACAAATGCTCCATCTCTTTGCTTTGGCTTGGCCCCCGTGTCCAATTCTGGGGCTCATAATGGCCCGCAAGTCAAAAAGTTTACCCCCCTCTGGTATAGACACTCTACAGTGGCAGGATTTGTAGTGGTAGTTACATATGCACGATATTAGAGAAAATATGCTATATAATATTTTTTTTCTTCATTTGATCATTATAGATCAGTTGTGGTGTGAAGCTGATTTTTACCAGGAAGTTGAAAATCCAGGGTCTTTACTTTGGCCCAAGGGCAGGAAGAAACAATGTGGTGCAATGTGATTTGGGTGGAGGTCGTGGAGACTGCTGCCCCATGACCTGTTAATGAATAATCAAAAATGGATGGATAACAATACATTACAGTTACTTTCAAGAGGTTGTTGTAAATGGCTGTACAGTTTATAATGACAGTACGGAATTCATAAAAAGTTCTTAATGATTCTCAGTTTGGGGAATTTATTGCATTAGCAGCAGAAGATGTTTGGACTACTGCTAACAGGCCCTGACAAGCGCTAAATTTGTGGTTCCTCTGGGAATCGAACCCAGGACTTTCTGACGCTGTGGGCAACCTTTCCCGTTGATGGCGGCCAAGATCTAAAAATGGGGGAGCCTAGGTTGGTGGCAGATTTCCACCACATTAGCATTTATGCATTTATATGACACTGCTTTATCCAAAGTGACTTACAAGGTGGATTCACATTATCAAGTTTGTGATTCTTCTGAGAATCAAACCCAAGACTCTCTGCTTATGAGGTATAAGAGCTTATGGAACTGCAGTTGATTACACTTTAGGATCAAATACTGTCCGTTGCTGTGCAATGAAACTTTATAAACTGTGCTGCATTATAAAACATTATTATACCAAGCAAGATCCTGCGAGACGTGCAAAATGACGTGGCGGGTCATATATAGGCTCTGGGCTTTGAGTTTGAGATAGATAGAACTTTATTAGTCCCTCAGGAGTCTCCAGCAGCAGTACTGCAGCGAACAAGAGATAAGTACAGTATGCACAGTAAGTAATGTAGTTGCAGTTCTAGATTTTACTTTTTACGCAAAAACAAATTTTGTTCCCATACTATAAAAGTCTACACTACAGATCAGGAAAGAGGAGCAAACATTGACAAGTGCTGACAGTAAATACTCACTTTGGGCCACAACTTGACCTACAAGCTGGTGTTTTCTCAAGTGCTTCTCGTTTCTGTGCCGGTTTTTATTAATTTTATTGGCTCATTCCTTGATCCTCCTACTGCCCCTTGTCATCTTTCACTCCTTCCATCTGTCAGGTGTGTTTTCCTTCCCCAGTCTCACCTGTTTGTTCCCCCATGCTGCTTATTCTGCTGACACATGCAACGTTGTTCAATCAACAGACTAACTGTGCTGTTGTCAGTGCTGCCGGCGTGTACTTTATTGTGCCAGCGACCCCCCCCATACACACACTCTCTCCATTGGACTGTCACTCAGTAGACAGCGTCCATGTTCTCTTTTCTTTCTGACGGACAGCAGTCTGCTGTGAACTGCCTGATTCTGCCCATTATATTTCAACTGACTGTTCGTCTTAAACGATAGTGTTTCCAATATTTTCTGCACTGCCTCATTTCGTTGATAGGTCTATTGTTGCACCCCCCCCCTCCTGTCTGTCCCCCAACACATTTTCAGCAATTTCTTCACAACTGTCATGAAGTTGATTTCAAACATTCTTACGAAACTGCTATCGCTCTAAACAAAGGAAATGAAATTACAAAACAACACAATTTGCCAAGACATCATTCATATTGACTTCCATCGAACCAGCCCTGACTGTGCTCCGTGGGGGTTCCCTTCACTTCGGCAGACACTGCAAACAATGCTGGAAATTCAGAGCTCATTGGTTTTATGTAACCATAACTAAAAATTAAATTATTTTTCTTCTTCTTTTCATCATTATCACCCCCTAACTTGTGTTTAGAAACCGTATGAAACCCAGGGCCAAAGGCAAACCTGTCATCCTGCTGCTGCCCATCACGGGATATGAATGCGTTGCATTCACTTGCGTCCTAATGTTCGTTCGTTCGTTGCTTACTTCTACTCCAGTGACAGCATTTGGCCCGGAGCCTCCTCTGCTCCTTCTCTTTACCTCCTCTTCCCCCCCCCTCCCCCCCCCCCCCCCTCCTCCCTCTTGACTCTGACACTGAATAGCTGCCATATGGCAAACAGGGCCGCTCCATTTGAAGTCAGGCAGGTGCCCAATTTCACGTCGCACCATCGTGTGTGAAATCAAGAACCAATTGTTACATCACCTCGGTTACAGACATGTGGACACCAGACGTGCTGTATTTAATTGCTGATGTAACGTTTTCTGGGCCATTGTGACAACAATCATTCCACATCTCCAAGAAGAAGAAAATATTTATAGACCAGACATGCGAGAGCTCCATCAGTTCATCCCTGGGGATAAACAGTGCCTCGCACTGGGACACAGAGAGCCAGCGGGTCACCTTGACTCAGTCTTCACTCGCTTTAGAGCCTGCAGCACCTCAGCGTAGCCTGTTTCATTAGGGGTTTCTGGTTGGATGCTTTGGAAGTAGTGTCTCCCTGTCTAGTCTTAGTAAAACAACACTTGTTTTTATTAGATATATCATTTCAATGTGTGCAAAATGTTTTAATCCTGCAATATTAATGTTTTTTAACATTTTTTTTTATTTTTCTAACACTATTTTGGGTCAACATGCAGTAGAAATATGCTGATTACAAATAATTTTTTTTTTCTAATTTTTTTTCTTTGATTTTTTTTTTCTTTTTTTTTTCTCAAATGTTGTCAAGGAAGCACCAACAGTTCTCCATAAATTTTATCTGACTCATACTGAGAAAAGTCATCACCGCCATAATTTATTTGGTATTTATACAATTTATTATTGTGTTATTAATAGGCTCTGTATCTGCCTGTCAGCACCACAGAAAGATGTTTCATGGGTGCAGTACACTCAACTGTGTTTGATTATGGGGAAGGTTGTTCAATTGCTTAAGAAGAGAATTATCGTCACCTCCTGTTGCGTTATGGTTGTAATGCACGGCAGTTTAGCAGTAACAGCAGGAAGAGTCGTGGATCAGGGATATTTTCAGTGTGATATTGCCCAGAAAAACAGATTAATGGCTTTTTGACTAACTGAGCTGTTTGACATGTTTTTGGTGTGGGTCTTTCTTCTATTCCTGCAGGTATATCAGTGTTGTGTTTAGCTAAACAGGCCCAGGTTTCTTGTTGAATAAGAAGATTACCTTGCATATATGTTCACCTCTTGATTAAATAGGGTAAAAAAAAAGAAAATCCTCGCTGAAACGTCAGCAGCAGTGGAAGCCGGGTGGTTCAGGAAACAACCATGGGTCTGCAAGGTTTCAGGTCCGAGTCCACCAGCTGCCAGGTTGCCACTGAGGTGCTCTGGTCGCAGTACCGTCCTGACCCACTTAACTTCCAGTGGGCTTACCACCCACGTTAAGGCTCACAGTATGGAGCAGTGTGATTTGCGTGACCCAATAACAGATGAGTGGAATAAATAAATGAGCGGTTGTAGTTTTGAACATGCTTTTACTTAGGTATAACTAAACTACAAGGAATAGAAAGGTTTGGAACCAGCAGTTTTCACTGGAGTTAAAAAATATTATCTTATATCAGTGAAAATATTAAGACTGCACTAATGCCGTTCTGGCATGAAATTAGCTGAGCAATGACCCTCCACGAGGATCAGTTTATATTTCAGATATTGCCTACAATGCAGATTAACAGATGTTTCTGATCGTTTTATCTTACACAGCCAATTGGAACACAGGCTCTCACTGCTTTCAACCAAGACTCGGCCAAACTTTAATAAAGACATTTCCGCCTGCTCTTGATGGAGGGTATTAAATAAATCACCACTATGATGAATAAAGAATGTCACCTTGGCTGCAGGCACAATGTGCATTAAATTAGCAGCACATTAAAAGAGAACATCCATTAAAACTTAAACTTTTTTTCACAGGTTTGGAGAAGTAAAGCTAATTTCACCCATTTATACTCTGCTTGGAAAAATGAATCGATTAAGAGTAACGCTCCTGAAAGACTGAGAAATCATTCATCAGTGATTCTGCAAGAGCAGTTGATTAAAATGACTACTGAGTAAATATATATATAATTTATTTATTTTTCATTTTTTTATTTATCTCAGTGGTGGGCCATGCATTTCAATAGTATGCCTTCAGTGACTTCATAATTTTGTGACGTCAAATTAATACGCCTCATAATAAAGTCTGATATTTTGCAATTTATGAATACCACATTTTATTTCTAATTATTTAACAACCTAAAACATGACAAAAACCAATATAAATGCCAAAACCAATAAAATGTTTTCACTCCATACCAATGTTATTCAAAAAGATGACATTGTCAGACTCTGCAGGAGATCTTATCTAATCACGGAACACATACATGTTGCCTTACGTAAGGCCAGCTAGAAGGCCCTGAGATGATTGGTCTGGGCCCCTTTAAACTGAACGGGCTGTGTCCATTCACTGACAGCCAGCAGAGCCCTCACTTTTGATTCTGAAGGCTCTGGTTGTCCTATGATTGGATAACATGTTTTTATCCAAAATTTTAAATGTAAAACTATTATTTTTTAATAATAAAAAATAAATGATAATCAAATTTGATTTGATTTATTTATTTATTTTCTGTTTTTCTGAGTACGTTGAGGCCAGAAGAGAAGGCTTTGCTGGCCCTGACAACCCACCACTATATACATATATTTATATATATGTAGCTAAAACAACGTAAAGCAGGCTGTATTGAACAATTAGAGGGCCACTTTTAGTAAATCTGCATTAACCTCATTGGTTAGACTTAACATACATTACATACATTACAAGTTATTGGCGAGAGGTTTGAGGACATCACCTACCAGGATCTGTATAACTCCTTATACATAGAGTATCTTATTCCACGCACATGGCTAATTCAGGCCTAACCTTCCCTCTTCACTCTCTTTCAGGTGTGCTGAGTCTACCTGAGGGTCTGACACTGGGTCTGCACAGGGACCAGCCGCATCAGCAGCGAGGGGGGAAGAGTGGAGAAGCTCAGTGTGAGCTGCGCTCCATTGAGCAGTGCTTACTGGCAACCAGAGTGGGCAGCATCTCTGAACTTAGTGAGTCATCTTTCTGTTTGTGTCTGTATACGTGTCTAGGACCACTGATGACCACCTCATCCATGGATGCAGCAATTAGTTACTCTGCCTTTAAGCAAGGCAGTTCATCTCCAATTTTGGATTCTGCTCAGATGTTGGCTCAGTCTCCACGGCAAACGGGGACTGTTGCTAAACATACGGTGTCCATTGTTTGAAACCACTAAAGAGAAGTTTGTACATTTGTAGTCTTAATGTTGCTATTTTCCAAAATACAACCATATTTTGAGCCTTACTAACATAGTCCTAGATTAAAAAGTGCATAAAACTAAAATGGATTCCGATTCAAGCTTTTAAAGTCAATGTCTAACATTTGGAGGTTAAATTTGAAAATGCTGTATGAAGGACACAGGGAGCTGAACAGAGTCATCCGGGTGATTCATGAAACATACGACATTTAGAAAAAGGAAAAGAAATAACAGCGGCACACTGTCTAATGCAACAGTGTCAAACCTAAATAAGTTGAGGGTCACTGGCCCCACTGTCATTTAGTGAAGGAGAAAATAGAATTTTATAAAAAGTCAGTTTAGCACGGATTCTGTGTAATACAGCACCGTAGATGAGTCGAAATAACATTAAATATACAAAAATAAATAACAGAAAATAAAACACACGGAGCCTGTAGACCAGGAAGGAAAGGTGAAGAGAGCAAATCTAGAAGCCCTACTATTAGACACACTAGGAAGACGTACAAAACATGAGGCAGAGCTGGAGCTGGAGGCGTTAAAGATGGGGAGGAGATACCAGGTAAGAGACAGAGAGGAAATATATATATATATTCTTCTTCTTCTTCTTTTCCTTTCGGCTTATCCCATTTTTCAGGGGTTGCCACAGCGAGTCAATAACCTCCATCACACCCTGTCTCTTATACACATCTCCTCACCTCCAACTCCAACCACCTCCATGTCCTCCCTCACTGGATATTTTATTTATTTAGATGCTGTTTTTTCGAATAGACTATTCAGTCAGATGTATGCCTTTTCTTATGCAGTACTGTCTCATAGATTAAAAAGTTATTTTGCCAACCAACACTGGAGTTCTTTCATTTTCCTATGCTGTAAGAGGCCATCAATGTTTACACTGGATTTTTCCTGTTGTGCTCTGTATAAATGGTATATTGGCAGTAGAATCACCAATAGTATCTGGTTGTAAATGAAAACCTGCTCTTGTTTGCAAATACCCAGCCTCTTGTTAATGGTCTTCACAAAGTCTCTACAACCCAGTCTCCCTAATAGATACTGAATCCTCATTCTATCGAGTGTTAATTACTGAACTAGTTAAGGTTTGAGTAATGTGGACTTTTTCTTTACTTTGATTAGATTTTGTTTTTGTCCTTTTTTCCTGTCAAATAATGCCTCTTTTTAGGGACAATGATGACATCCATCTGCCGTACGCATAGTCATTTTGTTAATTCCCTAAAATATCTCGTCAACTAAGTGATCAGTTTTTAACTTGGCCAGGTAGCGAATTCTAATAACTTAGATTATGCCAGTTTTTTATTTTTTTTAACTAAAACGTAATAACATCTAATGGACTGATTGGCACGTTCTGTACAGTCACTCCAGGGAATGAGACCCGATGACTTTGACTTTTTCTTTATTAATACTGAGGCCGTCGTTGTTTTGGACTCAAGTATCATCGTGGGATAATTCACGTAATTTTTTTTCACACTGCAACATCATATTGTCTAATTTTACAGTCGGAAATTTTTACTATAGGTCATTATGTATCATTTTCTTATATTGTTTGAAGCCATTGAAATGGAGGTGATTCACCAGCAGATCTGACGTCAGCTGTAGTATTGGTTATAAACCTGAGTCATTTGGAAAAGGGAAAAACTGCAGTTTCTCTAAAGAAAAAGACAGTGTATTTCCCTGGGTTTGAGAAGATTTAATAATCAGACTAATTCGTATCAATTATTTTGACAGAAACTAAGAAGAAATTCTACATTGGCAAACAGACTGAATATATAAACAATAGTTTTGTTTTTATTCATGGTCGCAGATGTTCCTGCAGTTCATTCAAGAACGTAGTTTATTGCTGAAACAATAACAGGGTGAGAAACTGTTCAAGACAATGATTTGAAAAAGTATTATGAAACAATAAAAAAAAAAATCTAACTTTTCAGCAGGCAAAACTGTTTGACTAACACCGATAATCATTTCGTTAGCATTTGGAGGTGGGACAAAATTCACATTTATGCAAATTGGTTGGATAATGACAGAGAATCGTTGCCGAGCGACATATTGGAGACCCCAGGGGCCTCGTGAATCAAAGTTGCATAAGATTTCATCATTAGAAAGTGTGAATGCACAAAGATGGAACATGAACATCACGTATGATTTTCATATCGATGGAATTGGAATCGTTGTGAGAAAAAAAACAGACAACCCTGAGCACAACCAATCAACATCAACTCTCCTTGTTGTCCTTGTTGAATTAATGCAACATCTTGTAATTACTGGGTTGGATTTTCTTCACTCTGATGACAACTTGATCATTATATTTTTAGCTGTTTCCCAAGATCACCACTAAGTGTCACCTAAGGTACACAGCATAGAAATAGCATTTCCAGAGTTGACGTTAGTTCCGCACATTTCCACATTCGTTTCTGGTTTGAGTGGGCGTAAAAGTGGGCGCGGAAATTGTCACATGATTTTTCTTTTTGCGCAGTACAACTTTTGGACACAAGGCACCACACATTTTTATGAGCCTGAGGCTCTTGGTCTAGTTCATATCAGGAAACAAGTGCTGGGCAGTGGTGGCCTAGTGGTTAAGGCACTGGAGCCTGGAGGGTTCCAGGTTTCAATCCACCAACTGCCAAGTTACTGAGCATGGCAGCGTCTCCACTGTTCACTTTGGCGATGGTTTGAATGCAGTGGTCGCATTTTGAGACTCCACATTTTTAATCACACTACTGCACACAACGAAAAGTAACCTCTGCATTTAACCCATCACCAGTGGGCAGCTTAGGGTGCAGTTGGTGGATTCGAACCTCTGGACCCTAGTCTGCCTCCTTAACCATTAGGCCACCACAGACGAGGAGCTAAGTTAAGTTTGCTTCTTTTTCCTTTCCTGGAAATGTGCTGCCCTACAGGCACCACAGGAGTGATGACAACCCAGTCATGAGAGAACAGAATGGAGCTGTATATATACTGGGTGGAGCAGGTGGAGCATTCGTACTGATTAGGCAGTGGTGACTTCAGGTGATTGAACAGAAGTGGAAGTTTCCACTGCAGAGAAACAGACTGTGATGGACATGAGGCCAAAGTTTGCAGGGGTTTAAGGACAATGCATCTTAAGTCCAATGTCTTTTCTTGAGTGTTAAAAAAACTTAACAAAATGCCTTTAGCGAGGATTTTACTTTTTTAAGCTTTCACTGACATTTAAAGTACATTTTAGATTTGCTGCTGATTTACCTCTCCGAGTTTTCCTCATCCTCCAAAATGCCGTATTAGCATATTTGAAATGACTTGTAAATATCAATTGCAATTATTGGAACTGTTGGAGTGGCATGGTCGCTCAGTCGAACCTGATGACAATCTCCTTCAAGAAGCTGTTTGCAGAACACGCTCTGCTCCGTCGTTCATCTCCCAGGATGGAATGACAGGTAAGGCATATATAGTTTGTTACGTGAGATGTTGAGGGATTGATGAAGAGAGATTCACTTGTCGTGGAATGACATCCTCCCTAAATTAGAGCTGTCTGTGAGGATAACAGTTGTCCTCCTCATTTTCTTCAGAGATAAATCCAAATAGAAGCAAAACGTTGGTCGTATATCAACTCAGATGCGGACCTCCACGGGTTGCCAATAAATCCTGATGAGAAATACAGCCGCAAATCAAAGCGTTAGCTGCACAGAACGGCCGTCCATTCATCAAAGCCGAAAGTGGAGCTGGTTACTGTGTTTTTATTTCCCTTTTAAAACATGATCATCGTGGCCTTATCAGAGATGAGAGGCTACTCCTCCACTGACGGGGAGCGCGCTTCCTCTCTCGCTCTGAAACTTTAAACAGCCTGCACACTCTCTGAACTAATGAGCAGTTCAGTTATATGTGGCCGCTGCACCGCCCATAACCGACCTCTTGAGGTGCCGCAGCTAAAAGAATTCCAAATCAGGGCTGTGCCGATGTAAAGCCTTACACCTGGTGTCCATTTGTTTTTATTATAATTTTCACTTGGGAATTTCACAGCTTTAAGATCTGAAGTGTTACACCAAGTGTAGCAGGAAACCACTGAGACACCTGAGGAGCCAGATTCACTGCGTGTCCTTCACTTCTCCTTTTTCTTGTTGGCATTAGGAATTAATTACCCAGGAAGGCAGGGTATTGATTAAAGGCTTGGACCTTGTAATGAAAAGGATATTGACGTTTTAGCTTATTAAACTCTCGTCCCGTATCCTCCTGCTCCTTAGCTTGGGGAAAATACCTGCATTTAAAAATACAGGGTTGTAAATGTTGCATTCAGCGGATGATAGTATAAGAGACTGATAGTCTGGTTGCAACAAAGGGAAGGGTCATGAAATGGTTGTGCTAAGATGTGCTGAACATCGATATTCAGTATCTCCAGAGACAGACTTTGTTTGTTTAACTTATTCAGTGTGAGATCTGATCATCTCAGGAATGAGGTGATGAGGTGAAGAAAGGAAGGTTTGGAGAAAAAGCTAGAGAAGACAGATTGAGATGGTTTCAGAGGAGGGACAGTGGATACATTGGTAGAAGAATGATCCTAGAGATGGAGCTACCAGGTAGGAGACAAAGAGGAGATTGATGGACGCTGTGAGGGAGGACATGGAGGTAATTGGAGTTAGAAGATACAGAGGACAGGGGGAGATGGAAAATGTTGATTTGCTGTGGCGACCTCTAAATAAGGGACAAGCTAAAAGGAAAAGATGAAGAAATCGATGAGCTCTGATAATCACTGCATCAACAAAGGTGTTTTACCAGCAGTGTTGTACTTTTACTACTGTCCATTCCAACTGTATTTTAGTTCAGTTCAGTTCAGGTAGTTTTGTAGTTAGTGTTGATATTAATCCAAACCTCAAAACTTTATCAAAGCTAAAGTTTCTTCAGTGTGAATGTGATGCAGGTTTTACTCACAATCTGTGATGTAACAGGGGGAAAACTTCATGATGATGATAAACAAACTTCTGCTGCAAACAGATCACTATTTTCTTCTTAATGCTGGACTATGGGGTCTCTCAACCTGTGAGGTCTGTGAAGCCCTTCGTGTTATCAGGCTTTGGAAAAAGGGCAATGTCTCTATCATTGGATAGGCTGTGGAACTAGAGAGTTCACTTCTGGGATCAGATCCCATTTAGGGTGGTTAGCTTCTTCTATGATAATAATAATAATATTAATAATAATAATTATTATTATTAACAAGATTAATCCCTAGGGAGTATCCTTCAGGAAATTATGGCTCTGTATTCATCGTAGTGTGCAGGGGGATGCTGGCTGAGCCCGGGAGCAGTGTGGGGGCACCATGCTCAGGGCACCTCAGCGGTATCTTGGCGGTAGGGGGATTCGAACCGGGGGCCTTGCGAACCCAAGTTTGCTTCCTTAACCATTAAGCCACCAACTGCCCCTTAAAGGATTTTGACCCTGACGTGACCCACCACCTGGAAGTGAAGATTCATGAGTGACTGGTACGGTGCAGTGAGATTTGGGTGACAGTTGTGGAGAGTGCTGTCCCTGCTAATGGATGAAAAATATCTTCTTGTTGTTTTCCTTTGCCACAGCGAGTCAACAATTTCAATTTTGTTTTCTTGCATCTTTAATATGGTCAGAGTTTTACACCTGATGCCCTGGCTGGTGCCCCTAGTGGCTGGTTTTGAATGGACATCTGTAGAGCTGTACAGATGGAAGGGTCCTCAAAGAAATATGTTCTTTATACCAGGTGTTCCCATATTAGGTGATGCAGGGTTTTTCAGTGGCGGAGCAGATCCCTGGTTGACGCCTAGTTTGGACCCAGAGCTTAGGATTCTGTTTGTCAACTAAGATGCTGCTGCTTCACTTGTCTCTGTTGGTCCCTCACCAACCCAACAAGGACACTGTTTTTTATTCATGCAGAAACGAGTCAGTGACAGATGTTGGACTGATAAAAACGACAAGAGCTCTTACTTACAGCAGCCAATTCCCTTTGTTCTGTGTGCTGATGGTTGGGTTAGTAGTAAATGTTTTTTAGCAACACAAGACTGTTCCCAGAGGACAGTCGAGAGATTGACCGTTTTATTGCTTGAATGCTTCTTCCCCATTTTGGGAGTCGCTTTTAAAATCATCCGTCACAGTGTAGGGACTAGGCAGCAAGCAGTACACGCATGGGTTTTGTTACTAGACAATACCTATGGTGTCCACTTAAATGGACGGTGGTCTGTGCTTTGTTTTGTATTGGCTGACAGGTTGCACTGGATCGTTCATTGCTGGACTCTTATCTTGAAGAGATTTACTTAACATAGGGTAGAGTCGGAAAGGTGGTTGGATTTTTTAATAATCTTAAAACCTGAATCACACTTTTGCAATATAACAATCAATCAAGGCAGGAAGAAGAAGCAGCTGAACATTACATATATATATATATATATATATATATATATATATACACACACAGTATATATATATATATAAGTATATATATATATATATACATATAATAGAATCCCTAAATGCAATGTTTTACAGAAAATGGCTATTATTTATTATTATTTCTATAATTTTTTTATCGTTTTTATATTATTATGATTATTATTTTAATAACGACTGCACACCTATAGAACACATTTTATTGTCAATTCACCATAGGGCTGTCTCTTTATCTAAATATCCTATTTTAATAAACCTTCATGTGTGCAGATCCAGGAATAGTTTCTTCTCTTTTCTTTTAAAGGCGTCCAGAGAAAACTTTCCTCAGAAGAGTCTTCTCGAGCTTTTGATATTCTCGGCCTGACTGGATGACCTTAAAAGACTGACAATTTGTGCTGAGGAAAATAGTTTGGTGAAACTGATGTTTTCTATAAATATTCATTTTTCACACTGTGTTAGTCCTGAGTAAGCATTCTCCTGTACTCTCTGTGCGCTGCACACGAAGAACAAGCAAAACAACTTCCTGTGTGTTGGTTGTAGAAGGACTGACTGTCCAGGTTAATACTTCTGTTCAGAAGAAGTCAGAAGATCTCAGTGCACTGAACACAACTGGGTGGATATGTTTCTCTAACTGCTTGTTTCTTCCTTCCGTCTGTAGGTGACCTGGTGACGCGGGCCATGCATTACCTCCACCCTCTGTACACAAAGAATCACAACAATGGGACGCCACTGCACCACAAGGGCAGCGTCATCCACTGGTCACCTGAGGCCATCTACACTCTGTGTTACTTCATGCACTGCCCCCAGATAGAGTGGGAGAACCCTAATGTGGAACCCTCCAAAGTCACCCTTCAAACAGAGAGGTGAGAAGGAGACACAAGAACAATGGTCAATTTTTAACACCTTAGAATGATTGATGATGATGATGGTGATGATTGATTATAGGTTTGAAAGCAGATGAAGTAACATTTGCAACATTTGCAAATGTTCTTGATTTACATTAAAGGGTTAGGGTTAGGGTTAGGGCTCTGAACAAACTACAACCATGTTTTCATTTACCCTTTGGTCACCAAAGGGGCAGTGGTGGCCTAGTGGTTAAGGAAGCAGACTGTGGTCCAGAGGGGTCCAAGTTTTAATCCACCAGGTCCACTGAGCATGGCACCGTCTTCACTCACAGCTCCCCGGGCGCTCAAAACTGCCCACTGTTCACTTTGGTGAAGGGTTAAATACAGAGGTGACATTTTGTTGTGTGCTTTGGTGTAGATCACAATGTCACAATGACAAGGAGTTTCCTTTCCTTTCCTTTCCTTTCCTTTCCTTTCCCATCCTATGATCCATACATTGATCAAAATCCCTGGTAAAGAATTGAACCACCAATGAATTTAACAGTTGTTGTGATGCACTGGTCCTCAGGCCTGGACAGTGGTCTTCACTCCACATCGTAGTTTTCAAGGGAAAACCCAACCATTGGTTGATTGATTTACATTCGCTATTCAAAGATGATTGTAATTTTTTTTTTTAATGTTTTGAGGTATGACCCTAAAAGTCTAATAGACCACCAAGATACATTTTCATATTTTGGCTGTTGACTGGTGTTTTTTTTTTTCTCCTTTTTTGTCATAATCTTTTTTTTAATTATTTTTCTCACAATCCTACTTTCTCATGCTATGAAACATCATGAAGGGTTATCCCTTTGTACTGTTTTCCCATTTTACTTTGTACTATTATCTTATTAAACTAAAGATATACTTTTAGTCTCATGTTCAATGATTTATATATATATATTTTAATTTATATATCAAAAATTCTTCTATGAATATCAGTGTTTTTTTTGTTGGGTGGCAGTGGTGGCCTGGCTGTTAAAGAAGCGTACTTGGGTCTGCAAGGCATCAGGTTTGAGCCACTGAGGTGCTGTGAAAGTATGGAGCAGTGTGATTTGGGTGGTGCTCCTGCATCTGAAGATGGATGTATGAATCAGTGCTGTAGGATCAGTCAGTACGTTTAGAAACTGTTTGAGAGGTTGTGCAAACACATTGAAAAGCTCGACAGCTCTGTATTTAAACCGGGTATGACAGGGCTGCTGGTATTGACATCTGGTCCAGTCTTAACGTCTCTGAGAACTTTTTCCCACAGCCCCTTTCTAATCAAGGTCCTACAAACAGTCCTCTCTCTCCTTGTGGTGTTCAGCTGTTTGTCAGCAGAGAGACCGTTCCCACTGCTAAACACATTTATTAGGTGACATATGGTGGAAAGAAGGGGAGTTCTGGCTTCAACATTAGACAGGATGTTAGTCCAGAGTGAGCCGGGACAGAGTAAACCTTGACAGCTGCTTAAATAGCACGAAGAAAAGAAAAAAAAACAAAAACAAAACACATTTAACTAATAAGCTTTCTGGCAGACAATGAAAAATATATTAACAATATGAAATCATAACTTGTTGCTGTAATTTGTTTTGGTCATGTTTATGGTTAAAAACAAACAATGAAATTATATATTATATACCGGTAATATATAATGAATATATCCATTTATTTATGTTTAAATATATGCATTACATATAAAAATGTATATATATATACACATATGTATTTGTACATATATTTGATATAGCAGTAAAGAAAACAAATTACTCAGTAAATATGCAAATATGTATAAGTATATTTATATTTGTATAACAATCATGATAACAATAACAATCATGATGAAATTATATATTCTATAATATATAATGAATATATGTATAATTTATATTTAAATATATGCAATATATACATATGCATATATATACATACTGTATATGTATTTATATCTATATATAGTAAAGAAAGTAGAGTAAAGAAAACAAATAAAATCACTCAGTAAATATTCAAATATGTATAGGTATATTTATATTTGTATAATAACGATGATAATATTAACAATCATGATGACATTTCATGGGCAGCAGTGGCGGCAAGGTGGTTAAGGAAGCAGACTTGGGTCTGCAGGGTTTCAGGTTTGAATCCACCAGCTGCTAGGTTGCCACTGAGGTGCTCCGATCATAGCGTAGCACAAACCCACATAACTTCCTGTGGGCTCACCATCCACAGGAAGGCTCACATTATGGTGCAGTGTGACTTGGGCGACAGTCGTGGAGACTGCTGCCCAGGAAAAGCAGACGAAGATGAATAAATGTATAACATTCTCAAAGGACAAATGAAATGCTCATCTCCTCAACCTGACAGAAACAGAGTAAAGAGGCAAAGATTCATGAATCCCACATAAACCTACGCTCTTAGTCTGCAAATAAGGTTTTCATTGTCCTGCGGGGAATTGAACAGACCTGGTGTAAATGTGTAGCTGACCACACATGCTGCACAGATCGTCTCATATATGGCAACTTAACATTCATCCAGGCGCTCCAGGCCAGATGCTGGGGTTGGAATTTTTTTTTTTCCTTCTGTTTATCCCAGTGTCTTTTTTTATACGGTGAATTTAAGTAAAGAAAACATAGCTTACTTGGGTACAGAAACAGAAGTATCTGATTCCATGTGGTGTATTATTTCCCTGCACTTTTACCAAATTAGATCCTTCCTCGACCTACATCTACAGAGTTCCAGTCTCCAGCATGTGTTTGGATTTTGTCCTCGGAATAGAACTTAATCTATAGCAGATGTTTTCCTCTGGAAAGAGGTTGTGTATTAGTGAATTGTTAATATCTCCACTCCTCGAGTGAGCGCTTGGAGAGGGACCTGGGGAGACAGGGAGGGAGGGGCAGGAAGCAGTGCACGTTTGATCAGTCAGAATGAAGAAGTGAAAAATTATTAATACCAAACCGGTAATGTTGTATCCTTTAATACTTTATTAAAGGATGTTGAATGCTTTTGATATGGCAGTTTTAAAGAGAGCCAGCAAAACTGTTTTCTTTTTATTCCTTTTCCAAATGCGTTGCCTAGAAATTCCTCCAGCTTTAGTAAAAGGGCCTGTGCAGCGGAGGTGGGGAATACTGTAGTCCCCACAGCTGAGCCTGAGCTCCACTCCACCGGGGCCGCAAACTTTATCGCCTGCAGTGGAGCAGGTTATCAGTTAATGCGCGTCCCAGATGTCCCACTCCCGTCTGAGCTCTGTTTGTAAAGGAAATCACGTTTATGCTTTTTTTTTTTTTTTTTTTTATTTGGCTCATATTTTATCACCTTTCCAGAAACAGAATTAAAGAAAATCCTATGACAGTAGCTAAATCCTCCGCTTCTCACTGGAGGATTTGTGAGGTGTGCATAAAGAACAGAGCCAGGGAACTGGAGTGTTCCTATTAGGGATGTTAGGGAACCATACGGCCACGGACGTTTCCTGCCTTCTGATGAGGTGACATGAGCTGCTTTAATCAGGTCTGTGCATCCACTAAGACTGGCTGGGAGTTGAGCTGCTTTCAAGTGTGGAGAATAGAAAAGTGTGTGAATTTCTTCAAACAATGATGACAAGATCCTCCTATTAAGGCACGCAATCATTAATGAGTGACACGCCAGCAGTGATGGACGGGAGTAGGACGAGGGCGTGTGAAGGACAAACCAGGCTGGAGGGAGACAGTTCAGAGAGTTGTGCATATAAGACAGGCACAGAAAAATTGTTTCACAAAGGGCCGGTGTGGCTGCTGGTTCTTCTTCCAACCAACCGAGAGCACATAGTTTGACCAATCAGGTGTCTGATGACTGAGATCAGTTGAATCCACCTGGCAACTCAGGTGTGCTCCTGATTGGTTGGAACAAAAACCTGCAGCCACACTGGCCCTTTGTGGAACAGTTGGGACATTTTTCACAGGCCTTAATAGCCGATTTAATACGTTAACATATCTAAACACTGCCCCCTGGGGGAGCTGTAGCTCACACAGTTTCCCTGGGCAAGATCGAGTCCAAGTTAGGGCGGTAGGCATGGAGCCAGAATAGTCTCAAAAAGAACACACTCATAAGCACGGATCCACAAACGCACTCTGACGTCACTACACTGTGCGACGGATCCAAGTTCAAATCCAGCAGACGTGGCTTCTGGAAGCTGCAACGTCCAGCATTTGGACGAAAAAAAAAAAAACACAGTTCATCAGCTTAATTTTGCTAATGCTCTTTTAAAATTTTATCTTTAGGAATGACTACAGAATTACTTTCTTAAGAAAATTCACAACGTACTTGTGAATTTTATATCTTCACCTCAAAGGGTTGCGTGATGCATAGCACAGTGTGGTGACATTGCAGATGGACACTCGTGGGGACACTGCAGAGTGAGTGCAAATGAGCGAGACTTCTGATTGGCTGGTGACGGAGTAAGGTAGCAAAATTACGCATGCGAATCTGGTCGGCGTTAGAAGGGTCTCAAAAATAAAATTTTGCATTCACACAGTTTTACATATTAAAAGCACGTTTTGTATGCTCGATGACAATTCACAAACGTATTTTGATGTGTGAACCGTTGTTTGTATGTTCTTCTCAGAATACGTTTGCAGATCCGTCCTTGCGCGTGCGTTCTTTTTGAGACTACCCTGGCTCCTTATCTCGGAGCCTTCCAGTGGGTTCATGAACATTGATGGATGGAGAGATGTTTAGAAATACCATAAAATGACCTAACTGAAAATTGGGAAATACAGCAGAGAAAATCATTTTCATCCCATATGCAAAACCCGTCTCCACAACTGCCACCCAAATTGCGGAGGGCCCACAGATATTTCCTCTGCCAAAGTGAAGTCTCACAGAAACTTGTATCTTGACATAAAAAAAAAAAACATTAATGGAATTCCAAGACTGTTAACTGTAGATGGAAAAAGGTTTTTCATTCTTTGTCGTGCTGATCAAGGACTGCTGTGTTGAAGGACAGTTCCTATGAATGAAGATCTTTTTAAACTGGACCTACTCTTGACACTCAGGCATTCTTTCACTGAATCAGCTCATTCGTTGTTATTTTTACATTAAGAAATATAATATATTCCATTAACTGACTGGGTCTGCCATACTACAGTAGTAAAGTCTCTAACTTCTCTGAAAGTCAAGTCAACAATTTCCTGAAGTTTTTGACCTCCTGAGATTTATTTCGGTTGAAAAAATGAAAAACATTTCTCGTGTTTCCATAATTTTATTATGCACGTCAGCACCAGGTATACACAGACTTTGTCTGTTTCTCTCCTGCTGTCTTTTTGTCTTTGGTGAATGCAGTCCCAAACTTTTTTTTCTCTCTCCCCCCTTTTTTCATAAGGAAATATTGTGGAGCCGCCTGTAAACAGAGAGGCGACAGTTTTATACCGACCTTAAAACTGCCTCACACTTTATTTTTAATTACTGTTTTCCTACAAACTGAACATTGTTGTTTAACATTGTGATAAAAAAAAAGAATCAATCCAATTTACGGACTTTACAACTAAGTCTGTATCAAAATATGAATGTATTAGGTTGTTGTCGTCTTCCCCAGAGCGACCCTCCGCCCAGAGGAGCCACAGGGTTAATTAATCAAATTGCTGTTTTCAGATTTGTGTTCCTCCTGGGCACAGGAGGGTAATGTTTCAACATGCAAAACACACACATCGTCAGGCTGCTGAAGGAACATAATCCAAGAGCGAAGGGCTTTGTCATAATTCACTTTTACATCTTTCCAGAATTAATTGCAGGTATTAATTTTAATGTTCGTCAGACGACTTGTCATAATTTATGACCAGTTAACCTTTGTTCTAAGCACGAGCTGCACTACTGCACATATACTCTATATACTACTGTTTATATAGATATATAAATACAGTATGTATGTATGTATGTACGTATGTATGTGTATATATGTGTGTTTGTGTATACTGTATATGTGTATATATGTGTATATATATATAATGTTACTATATGTACATGTATATATCTTTATATGCATTTATATATGTGCATGTATAAATATATATGTATAATATATATGTATGTATGTATGGGTATGTATACATATATTTATATAACTCTGTTTTATTATACATCCTAAAAAGTGTGACATTAGAATAATCAGCTCGTTGAGGGAACATTTAGGAAATTACACAAGTTTATTAAATAAGAAAATACAGAAAATAGAAAAACAAAAAATCCAACCCAACAGTGGTGATCACTGTGCATGTTGCAATGTGATCACTGTAGTGACATACATTGCCTTTACTTGATCTACGGTGTGAATAGGATAGTGTTTGGACACACCTGAGGAGAAATATGATTATTTTCTATCAGCTCTATCAGAACCAGCGCTTCAAGGACTCAGTTGGAGCGCTTTCAGAGGAGGAGTCGTCTGAGATCCCTGAAGCTACAGAGCAGTAGTAGTAGGTGGTCAGCAGTGGCAGTAGCTGTTGACAGTATGAATTTGTGTAAGCCTGTGTTAAAATATACAATTATGTGTTAGTTTGGTATTTTGAATATATCTCAACAATATTAAACTCGTAATTTTTTTCCCTTCTTGACACCTACTGTAGTGCTCCTCACACTCTGCCATGCTGTTTCACTCATTGGCTATCACATGGTTAATTAACCCATTTTGAAATGATAATATGAATGTTTTCAATCAACCTATATGTTTATATTTATCTTTTAGTTGTTATATTTTTAACTGAATTGATTAATACTATATTTACTGCAAATAGTATAAAAGCAAAGGATTTTTTTTTATGATTTTTTTTTTGTTGAATGGACAAATTCTAATATTTACCCCACAATTTTAGAAGATCAGATTTATACAGTTAAAGTTATTTCATTTATTTAGTTTTCTTTATGGTAACAATGCAATTCTAATTTTCTAATCTATGCATTGTGTAAATTACGCTCACAGATGTTTCTCTACATCATGTATGGACTGGAATTAAAGTTCAGTTCATCTGTCTCCACAGGCCGTTCATGATGCTGCCACCTCTGATGGAGTGGGTGCGTGTGGCCATGGTACACACCGAGCACAGACGCAGTTTCTCTGTGGACAGTGATGACGTGCGGCAGGCTGCCAGGCTCCTGCTGCCCGGAGTGGACTGTGAACCTCGCCAACTCCGGTACGACTGCGTCCAGGGTCGAGTCCCAAGGCTATGGACGTGTGTGTGTGTGTGATGTGTATTTACAGCTCAGTAATATGAACAAAACAGGAGCAGGAATATGTTAAGATGAGGGAAGAATTCCACCTGTGTTTCTTAAACAGTTGTTAGTGTTTAATAAAACATGACAGATGAGGAGAGAGGGAAAAGGAGAGTTGAGTTTTTCTGCTCTGAAACGATTGTGTGTTTCCCCATGAAGAACGGACGACTGCTTTTGTGCCTCGAGAAAACTGGATGCTGCCTCCACCGAGGCCAAGTTCCTGCAGGACCTGGGCTTCCGTATGCTCAGCTGTGGGCGCACAGACCTGGTGAAGCAGGCCGTCAACCTACTGGGGCCGGACGGCATCAACAGCATGAGCGAGCAGGTTAGAAGACACGGTCGACACACTGAATCACTCATCAGCGGACATGTTTGTGCAGAGTAGCAATTTGGTCAAAATAATGGCTTTCACTATGATTATTAATTCTGGAAATGAATTGGTTTCTAAAGAATGACTCATTTTCTCAAGTCAGCAGAGCGACACAAATTGCATGTTGAATAATTCCACCAATCATCTTCTATTTCAGACACTACTGGTTCATTTTGGCAGAATCTCTGCATTGTAACTTCGTCGTATTTTTTTAAAAATACACCTTTATTTTATTTTCTTCAGTCAACTCTGTTTATTTTTCTTTCTTTATATCCTGCTCTGTAAAATCTTTACTAATTTATGTCAGCATGTTTGATTTAGCGATAAAAATCTTGTTTAATATTTAAAGAAATTGCTATAGAAACTGCAGGAAAAGGATTTTAATTACGGAAGAGTATGTTTGCCGAGGTAACAACTTCAGGTGCAATGCCAAGTTTGTTAGACCTGATTAATCAAGTGCAGAGCAGGAAGAAAGACAACTTTTTTTCAGTTGTCAAATGTATAAGGTGGGGAACTGTAGGCAATTAAAAATTCTAAAAAATAATCACTTTTAATTTCTGATAACCAACATAAAAACACTGTAAAACACTAGAAAGATATATTACAAACCTGTTTCAGTTTCCAACCTATAGTAAAATTTTGAAAATAAAAAATAACAATTTTTTTTACATTTGTAATTTTTTTTTTTTTTTCCATAATTTCTCCATCTGGCATATTTGTGAACAGGAATAATCAGCATGTTCACTGCGAATATTCAGTATTAAAATTCCTGTAAACATTTATTCAACTTCATCCTCTTATCTGTTACCACGTCTCATGGGCAGCAGTCTCCATGACTGCCACCCAAATCACACTGCCCAAAATTGTGAGGCATTCCTTTGGTGGGGAGCTGAGCTCAGACTCGAACCTTAAGCCTTGCAGACCCAAGTCCGCTTCCTCTACCGCCGAAAAATTATTCACTTTAAATTTTTGTCTACGCAAACAGTTCCTATAATTTGGATCTTTTGCATAATTATGAGTTTACTGATTATCATCTCTCCTTTGTATCATGTTCTACATTTATATCTGTCCCTAAATTCACCATTTTCCCCTCTGTCTCCAATCCTGATGTCCATGTCTTGTTGATCCTTGTGATTATTTAACCCAACTTCACTTTGTCTTTTGATGCCAGTTGGTTCTAATCCATACACCGTTCTTCAACGTCCATCTCCTTCCTTTTCCTTTCGGAGAACATTTCCATTATACTGAACTCAGATGTTGACAGTATTGACCTTGAAAAAAAATATTGAACCTCTGCTTTTGTCCGAACTCAACTTAAAATCTAATATTAAATTTGTTTCAGTTCCATCTTTCGACCCGTGTCGTTAACTATAAAGTTCTTTTTCTGACTTTGCTTGCGATTTAAAAAAAAAATAAAATGTCCATAGTTGCACAACTATATGCTGGACATTTATTTGCGCGTCGTGCAAATTTGTAATCACAGGAAATATCTCATGTATTTATTTTTTAGTCTCCTTCAGATTTTCATTTTAACTAAAAACCTCCTTTCTTAATTGTCCATATGACAATAAACGCTATCAATCTTAAACCTGAAAGTGTCTAATATATAGTGTCTTTATTATAATGTAATGTAATTAAGGACGAGGAGAAAAAGAAGAAGAAGAAATAGAAGCCTGTCATGGGAGATGCGTGGATGCTCTCAGTTTCTCTCTGAGACACAATGAGAATAATGCCTGGCAAACAAAAACTCATTTCCCTGACAATTGTGCCATTCTGTGCACAGACACAAAAAAAGGTGATGAGTACGACGAGGATGTGTATGGACTGGAAAATGTTTTGAGAGACGTGGTCAGTCTGGTCTGTCAGCTCTGCCATGCTGATCCATGTTATTTACAAGATTCTTCCTCTGTTTCCATTTTCGCGCATGTGCGAGATAAAAATTGTAGGTAAATCGATTGGATTTTTTTTTACAGAATTGATTGCGAGGCAGTCGAGAAGCGGGTAAACTGCACGATGTGATTAGCAAGACTGATGCAAAAATCTGATGCAAAATCTCGCCAAATAGTCTGAAAATTTGTGAGAAATCAACAAAAAAAAAATCGCACAATGTTCGTCTAGCTTAAGGTAAACATGGAAAATAAAAATACGCTCATTTACCCCATGGAGATTTTGTAAAATTGATTTTGCAGAGTTCCCAGAGGGAGCAAAGCATCCTTGATTTGATTTTCCGACCAAAAACAGAGACAGCTTCTTGTGATGGTTTGGTACGCTCCACAAAGTCGCAAGTGAACCTTAACCATGTCTTACACTTCAAGCTCTTGATTCCATCTTTGATCCGATTCCCAAGAGTTTATTCCCAAGTAAATGTGATGAAAAATCCGTCTTTTCGTTGTGATGCTCACAGGCCGACACATGTAATCTTCCTCACACGGGGCCACATATCACGTTGCTTTAAATAAACAAGGATACTATATATATTGATCTTTGACACGGATGGTTATTATTCCCATCATCCCCTCTGTTCTGTCTCTGTGCTCTCTATAGGGGATGACCCCGCTGATGTACGCCTGTGTCCGTGGAGACGAAGCCATGGTGCAGATGCTGCTGGACGCAGGAGCCGACATTAACAGCGAGGTCAGTGGTGATAAAATGTCGCTGCTCGACACCGTGGAGATCAGGGGTCTGGGAGGGTGGAGGCAATGTGTGTTTGTCATCCACACACTGTGAGGTTCTCGCTTCAATATTCCCAGTGGTTATTAAATTTAAGGTGCAGTCGAGGGTGAAGACACTGACAGGAACTTTCTGTGGAGTCTTTGTGTTTTTTTCACAGCGTCAAAAAGAAACATAAATGCATATAACCTTTATATGCCTTCATATGATTTGCAAACCAGACTCATTTGAATCTGCACTTCACAATTATCGTGTCACTCGTGTGGAAATTCAGCCTTCGTCTGCATCCAGGCGCCTGCAAAGTCTTATTATTTCTTTAGAGAAGTGTGAACTCTGAAGAAATAATAAGACGGAGGAAACAGAACTGTCGTTATTTGAATAAATGGGACATAGAGGAACCAATCAGCCCCAATCCCGAAGAACAATTTTTCATAAATGTCATAAATCCAGACATTGTTTTCCTGTAATCTCCTTTTTGAAACTGTTCTTTGACATACTGTACCTGAAGGAGAAATGTCATCTCCTGATCCTGAGGTGTGATCTGAAGTGCTGCGGTGATTTATCAGGGGTCGGACTCTCTGTGATTTATTTGCTTTTCTTTAATCCGATGAAATCTGTATCTGCAGTCCCTCCCCCTGGAGTTCTTTTTATAATTGCCGTGCTGATAAATGTGTAAGCCCTCGTGTTGAAGATCCTTCACACTGTTAACCTGCCTCCTGTGGGTGGAAGGAGCTGAGTAGAATAATCATCAGTTGTTGTCTTAGATTTAAATCAGCCGAAATGGCAATATTTTAATACATTTTGGTCATTTTTATCGTAATTTTATCGTACTGAGAAGTTCAGAAGAAGCTACCTTGTGATTTGTAGATCCAGATCCAAGAACTATGACAGGGTGCCAATAGAGGTGTTGTGGTTTTGTATGAGGAAGTCAGGAGTGGCAGAGAAGTATGTCAGATTGGTGCAGGATATGTATGAGAACAGTACAACAGTGGTGAGGTGTGCTGTTGGAAGGACAGAAGACTTTAATGTGGAGGTGGGACTGCATCATGGATCAGCCCTGAGCCCATCCTTGTTTGCTTTAGTGATGGACAGATTGACAGATGAGGTCAGACAGGAGTCCCCATGGACCATGATGTTTGCAGATGACATTGTGATCTGCAGTGAGAGTAGGCAACAACTAGAGGAGAACCTAGAGAAATAGAAGAAGTCAGCTAAGGTGAAGGGAAAGGTTTACAGGACAGTTGTGAGACCTGCCATGATGGACAGATTAGAGACACTAGGAATAGGTAGAAGACAGGAGGCAGAGGTGGAGGTGGAGGAGTTAAAGATGCTGAGGTTCTCTTTAGGAGAGACAAGGATGGACAGAACGGACAGGAAGGTTTGGATCAGGATTGAGATGGTTTGGACATGTTCAGAGGAGGAACAGTGGATACATTGGTAGAAGAATAATCCTAGAGATGGAGCTACCAGGTAGGCAACCCCTGAAAAAGAGAGAAGATGAAAAATGATGTAGAAGAAGAAGAAATTATTCTCGCACTGATTTCCTTTTTAAACAACAATGGGAATGACAATATGACATTTCTAAACAAAAATACAAGAAGACAGGAGTATTATGTTGTGTTTCAGTCACATGGTCGAGAGCCAGGACTCGATTTGACTGAAATTTGTTTAATGAAACTGTTATTTACCAAAAAAACAAGACCAATTTGCTTTGATTTTTGTTTGTTTGAAGTATTTCTTCAAAGGACTTTTTACAGAATAGTTAATGAGGGACTTCAAAGTCTGTGATCTTTTAGTTTTGAAAATGGTGACAAAATTATTCCAGTGAGGCAAAAAACAAAAAAAAAACCTAAATTATCCCCCTTCCTAAAATTTACCAGTTCCTAGATATTATAGTTATATTCTGTGAAATGTCAAGATAAAAACAACAAGAGAAGAGTATATACATACATATATATATATATATATATATATACACAGTGTATATATATGTCAAACATAACAACTCCAGTGACTTTTAATTGAGAAATTTTCCTCAAATAACATTAGGAGACTGCACTTGGTAAAAAACTTTAATTAAACTTTAATAATTCCATTTTGTGAATCAAAACTTTTTTGGAAGCTGATAGTTTTGCATTTTGTTTGTTTCTTTTTTTTTTTTTGGTCATCAAACTGTGTCTCTTCAGTAAATCTCATGTTCATTTACTGTATGTTGACCACGGTCGTTCATCACACAGATGAGCCAGAGCAGTGAGGGGCGACCCTGTCACACACACTCAGTGTGAAGGGTGAGGAGATCAGGGTGAAACCATTAGAACAGATAGACCCATCAATCCATCGTGTTCATTAGAAGACGCACGCAGTGACAGGATGTCCTCGGCAGCCCCGGGGTTCCTGGTTAATTACTCCAGTTCTTCACGTCCAGCCTCCTGTTCTCCCTTTTTATCTTCCCCGTAGCTGCTCGTCTTGTGTTCCGTAGGCCGTGTCACCCTTTTAATGGCTTCATATTTCTCTCCTGCACCTTTTTGTCCATCCTACCTGTCCAACCCATCTATCTGTGTCCCCTCCCCAGGTGCCAAACTCAGTGCACAAGCACCCGTCAGTGTTTCCCGAAACACGGCAGGCGACGCCCCTCACTTTCGCTGTGTTGCACGGACATGTGCCTGTGGTGCAGGTAGTGACATTCCTTTATCACGTGATTCTGTCTTCGGTGTTTGTCATTGTGTCTCAGCTTTTGTTCTGTCTCCCTTGTCATTCTCATAATAATGATGATGTTATTCCATGAAAGCCTCCTGTCTCTCTCCACCTGTCTCTCTCTCTCTTACCCTCTCACTCTCCTGTCTGTGTCTCAAAAAAAAAAAACTGCTGTAATGCAAATATATACATAGATGAACTACAGTATGTTGTATTGAGTGGCGGCAGTGGTGGCTCAGCGGTTATGGAAGCAGACTTGAAACTGCGAGGTTTAGGGTTCTAACCCACCTGCTGCCAGGTTGCCATTGACATGCTCTGAGCATAGTATTGTCCCAACCCACAGGAAGGGTTACCTTATGGTGCTGTGTGATTTGGGTCGAAGTCATGGAGACTACTGCCCCTGAGACCCAGATAGAAAGAGATTGATAGAACTTTATTAACCCCACAGGAAATTCTGCTTCCAGCAATGAACAAGAGATAAATTTAATATGTGTAAAAAAGACTAATACAATAGAAACAATGTGGGTGGAGTTGACGTGAGTGGATGGTAACTGTCAATAGTTAGTGAATTATTAGTAGTGTTAATAGCTTAGCTTACTATCTCAATTAATATTGTTATGACAATGACAATATTACTCCAGAGTTATTATTATATCCCATTATTATCTATTTTAGAGAATGTGTATGTGCATATCCGCACACTAATACACATATATAGGCACATACCAGTATATGTCCAAACAATATATCTGTTATTCACATACATATACATGCAAATACATACACATGCCACCTAGCCCACGTATATCCATTACATATGGATGTACACACAGACATTTATATATATATGCATATATATATAGTGTACATATATATATATGCACACATGCATACCCACATGCATATCTACACATACAGCTGAAATAACATGTGCATTGTGATAACATTTTTTATTTATGCAATAACATTTATAAAAAGGAGGAATGAAGTAGTTCAGGAAAAGAGAAAACAATATTTTTATCTCAGTTTATTAAAAACATTTCATGCTTCATTTACAAAATACATTAGATGTTAATGCTTTGCCATTAGGATTATGGTCACAGCATTCAATATATTCTTCTCCGGCAAGATATTTGTTAAAAAATACAGAATATTTTTTTCAGCCTATTTAACAATGTTAATTATTCTGCTGTGTTGTTTTTCTATTAGGTTAATTACAGCTGCAAAAAGTATCCATTAATCTTAATTAACCATAGCTACTCTAATTAATCAGATAGAAATATTGTAATTTGACAGCCCTAATAAAAAATACATTATTCAGCTGATCTACATCATAATCTCACTGTATTTGTGAAGTTATGTGATAATATAGAGTGGAAAAAAAAGGCATCTGCTTATCTGTAACCCGGTCACACAGCAGGATTTTTCCTGACTGGCACCCAAATCACACTGCTCCATACTGTCAGTCTTCCTGTGGGTGATGAGCCCACTGGAAGTTACGGGGTCAGGCTCAGTGGCAACCTGGCAGCTGTTGGATTAGAACCTAAAGCCATAAAAAAAAGGTATTATTTCACCTGTTTTTATAATTATGATAATTGAAAGAATATATCTACCTGCTTGAAATTGTATGGTTTGTCATTAACTGCCTTTCACTGACAGATCCAGATTTACCCAGAATTGACTTCCATGCTTCTCTCTTCCTCTGTCTTCCTCTCATCATGCCCCTCCGTGTCCCGCCTCGACCTCCGCAGCTGCTTCTCGATGCCAAAGCCAATGTGGAGGCGTCTCTTCAGGACGGGATGGAGAACTACACAGAGACTCCACTGCAGCTGGCTGCTGCTGCAGGTACAGACGCCTAATGTGGCTCCCTCATTACTCTGCCTCCTGTCCAGCTGATAACAGCGCCTGACTGTCAGTGGGATCATTGGCTGAGTTACGGCTCCAGGAGCAGAACTGTCCTGGAGGTCTGAAAATAAAGACAAATAGAGGCGTGAATGCAGAACCAATGATCTAATGTTGGCCCCGCTCTCATCTCTCTCTCTGTCTCATTCCACTTTAATCCTGTTAGGAGTATTGTGTTTGAGTTTCCCCCAATTATTGTTTTTTTTTTCCCATGCAGGTAATTTTGAACTGTTGAGTTTGCTGCTGGATCGCGGAGCCGATCCAATGGTGGGAACCATGTACCGGAACGGTATCTCCACTGCACCACAGGGAGACATGAACTCCTACAGTCTGGCAGCGGCACACGGACACAGGTAACGAACACACACATCCGTTCCTGTTCAGTCACCAAAACACACCCAGCGATGGAGCAGATAACGAAAGCAAACAGACGTACTCAGCATATTCAGGGAATAATCCTGCAGATCTGAAATTAATAGAGTGTGATCATGAAAATGACACTTCAGCTGCTGAACTGGTTTGTGCCATTAGATGTCTAGCGCTCTACGTCCTTTTCAGTGTATGAAAATTAAGGTGTAATGAGGTGAGAATTTTGTCTCTCGTTTGCTTTTCACAACAACCCTGTCAACTTAAAAAATTCACCGTATTACAATAAAATGATGCATCAATTCTTGGGTAGTGTTTAGAACAGGGGTGGGCAAACTTTTTGACACGTGGGCCACATTGAGTCCCAGAAGGGGAACGAGTCAAGAAGAGAAAGATAGAACTTTTCCTGAACTAAGCTAAACAGCAGGTAAAATGTATAAAACCTAAAAGGCTAAAACTCTTAAAGCCTTTCTGGTGTCATCTACTGGGGAACAGCAAGAATTGTATGTAAAAGAAAGAAGTATAATGATCACACAAAACAATTGTTCAATTCGACAAGGCTGGCGGGCCACAATAAAAAGCTCTATGGGCCACATCCGGCCCCCGGGCCTTAGTTTGTCCATGCCTGGTTTTGAACATTTTTAGAAAAAACACAGATAATGTTTTTTTTAATACAATAATTGCCATTCAGACTGACTGTAAACAAAAATGTATGAAACACATGTGAATAAAATGAATAATGTGTGAATAAAATTAATTAAAGGACATGTTTTAGTTAGCAATGAAGGATTATTAAGTAGGAGAAGACAACCAACTGTTTTTATGCATATTTAACATCTAAGAGACCTGGTTCCGACTAGTTCTGTCAGTATCTATTAAACAGAACAATCCAACGAGAAAAAGTTCCATCCATCTTCTTACACTGACGTTTTACAAGGTCACAGAGGTAGCATTCTCCACGACCATCACCCAAATCACACTGTACCATATCAGTCCCTCAGGAACCTTCCTGTAGCTTGTGCAAAATCAGACCTTGCCCAGGACGTGAACCTCCTGGTCACATCAATGCCAGGGGCATTCCCTCTGGGCCAAAGTGCCATATAATTATCATTAATCATGATTATTTACAGTAGCAATGATTAATTGTGATTAATTTTGCAACATCAGACAACATTTGCAGAAAATAGGAGGTGGAGGAGTTAAAGATGCTGAGATTATTTTTAGGAGAGACAAGGATGGACAGGATCAGGAATGAGGTGATTAGAGGGACAACACAGACAGGAAGGTTAGGAGAAAAAAGTTAGAGAAGCCAGATTGAGATGGTTCGGACATGTTCAGAGGAGGGACAGTGGATACATTGTACAAAGAGGAGATTGATGGATGCAGTGAGGGAGAACATATAGATATTTGGAGTCAGAGTAGAAGATACAGAGAACAGAAGTGGACAGCATTGATCTGCTGTGGCAACCCCCTGAAAAATGGGAAAAGGTAGAAAGAAAACATAGAATAATCAAAGAAGATTAATCACATTTAATCATGATAAATTGCAGTGACAGTTAATCATGATAAATTGTGATAATTCAGCAAAAACAGAGGCAGAATATGGCAGAACATAGACATTAATCACAGCAGGTTGATTATAATTATTGACGTGTTATTTTATGTCTATTCATTAGTATTTGAATGATGTAAATTATAACTCAGAGTTTAACTTTATAGGGTTGGATTTCTGTCAATACTCTGCATCTTTAATTAGTTTTCCTCCGTTGTATTAATCACCTCTGACAGTGGTGTCAGTCATTTTGTCAATCGTAGACTGACTTACTGTCCTGCGCTCACTGGGACTCGTATGACTTGAAGCTGAAGTCTCCACAGACTCATGACGAGAGTTAAGGTTGTGTTGAAAAAACTTTACCTCACAGTTTGTGTAAATACTTTGTGTGTGAGAACTGGATGAATGGTCGAATTGTTATAGAGCCTTTATCTTTTCTTGCTTTTACTTTTAACTAGTAAATTATAGCTGTGGACCATAGATTGTCCAATAACTTCATCAGTCATATATGTATTGGGGAAATGCTGACATTGTTGGAAAAAGACAGAGGTATAATGATAATATAAATCGCTATTATAATTTGGGCAAGTTTGCCAGATTTCAAAGTCCGAGCGGCTTCATCTGGTCCCCAAACCTCAATTTGTCTGCAGTACACGATGACAGATATTGTCAGTTATTGTGTTAAGGGGAGTTCAATGATACTAGTATTTGATATAACTGGCGCAACATTAACATATTTTATCTGTCAGTATTGTTATTATTTTGCCCTGTATTACAGATAATGCAGTGCCTGGGATTTTTGCCAAATTATTTTGCCCTAAAATAGTGCAAACCACAGAAAAAGATCTGCTCACTCAATCACTCAGTTTATCTATAGAGCACACTATTGCAGCAACTTGTCCTTTAAGCTTTTCGTCACTAGATGGCAGCATTGAAGCTTATTTTTTTTTATCAATCTATGTTGATATTCAGTGTATTGTATGCAGAATGCTGGTTTTAGCGACTCCTACAGTGTAAAAGTTGTAGAGGTAGATCTTTATCTAGTATACTTTTGGGAACTTATGTAATCTGACCTTCATATCATCTTATGAGGCGTGGATGGGGATTAAACCCATGATCTTTGACATCAGACATGGAAACATAAGTGTTAAGTGGAATATATTGGCATAACAGTCATTGGTGCAAAACTCCAGGATTCACCTTCTGGGCAAGAAGATCAGATCCTGTTGAGGACAGTTAGTGCCTCCCAGTGGGTTCACCACCTGGAGGAAGGTTCAAGAGGGGCTGTCTCTGTGACCTGGTAATGGATCATTGGACAAAGATGAATGGATGGATATGATCTGAATGTTAATATCAGTTGCCCCTAATTGTGATTTTTACATTGTCCCCCTATTGTCTTTCAGAAATGTGTTCCGTAAGCTTCTGTCCCACTCGGACGCGGAGAAAGCAGACGTCTTGTCCCTGGAGGAGATCCTAGCTGAAGGCTCAGAACTGCAGGAGAGAAGTCCATCTCAGATTGACCTGTTCAGGACAGGAAAGGCTAAACTGAAGGCCCTGAGGGAGGCCATGTATCACAGCTCGGAGCACGGCCATGTCGACATCACCATAGACATACGGAGCCTGGGTGAGCGTCCGTGCAGACGCCGCGTCCTCTGAGCGGCTATTTTGGTGGTAATTAATGTGTGTTTACATTCCAGGAGTGCCGTGGACCTTGCACACTTGGATGGAGTCTCTGCGAACGTGTTTCCTGCAGCACCGCCGGCCCCTGATTCAAGGTCTGCTGAAAGAGTTCAGCTGCATCGAGGAAGAGGAGTACACAGAGGAGCTCATCACACACGGCCTGCCGCTCATGTTTCAGATCCTTCGAGCCAGCAAGGTGCAGCACAATCAGCACTGTTTTTGTTGTTCTGTTTCCTTTTTTTAGCTCTTCTACACTGGCATTATCTTAGAAGACCTAAAAGAAACACACCCTTCAGACACTGTTGTTTGTTGACCCTACTGTCATGTTTTATCTTTGTTAATTGCAAAAATATATATAAAAAACAATATTTTATATATTTTTTCTATTTAAAGATTTTCATTGTGATTCACACCAACGCTCGCAATATGTATTTAGCCAATCACCAAAGTGAACTGTGGGCAGCTTTGAGGGCCCAGGGAGTGGGGACGGTGCCATGCTCAGTGGTAATTTTGCAATTGGTGGATTCAAACCAGGGACCCCAGTCCGCTTCCATAAACACCAGGCCACCACCGACCCTACATAAAAAGCAAATGCATAGTTGTCTTTGTGCTGATGCCTCAGTTGAGGTTGTATTATATATTAGGAATGCATTTGTGGGGAAAAAGGGATGAAACAGATGATGAAATGTGTATGCAATGACATTTTAGTGACAGCTGGATCACATCTTGATGATGTTATCATCTGAGCAAAGTGCAGTGGGAGGGAGAGAGTAGATCTGCAGAGAGAGGACAAAATGGTACGTCATAAAACATCCGCCTTTACTTCTCATAAAATAAGGACACATTTTAGAAATTGTGAAAGCAGGTGGCACCAAATTTGTGGAGTATTTTTGGTGTAAATGGTCGTGTAGAGACATTCCTTCCATTCATCCATTATCACCTGTTTATCTGTTACCGTGTTGCGGGGGGAGCAGTTTCCACAACTGCCACACAAATCACACTACACCTTCCTGTGGGTGGTGTGTGTATATATATATATATATATATATATATATATATATATATTCTTTAATGAAAAGCTACACAGAACAAACCTAAAGGAAACGAGAAACCATATTTTCTAGGTACTAGGCCACCAGGCTGGGCAGTTGGTGGCCTAGTGGTTAAGAAAACGAACTTGGGTCCCCTGTTCGAATCCCTCAAGCTACCGCTGATGTGCCCTGACCATAGTATTGTCCACATACACACTGGCCCAGCTGGCTTTACCCTGCTCACTATGGTGATGGGTTAAATTTCCCCCAAAAAACTTGGGATGAACAACAACATCCTTTAGCACAGTTGGTGGCCTAGCGGTTAAGGAAGCAGACTTATGTTCCGCAAAGACCCCGATTGAATCCCAGGTGCTGCCTCCCAAGGAAAAACTTTGGATGAACAACATCCTTTCTTTGGTCAATCATCCTTAACCCCTATTATAATCCTAACCCCGTAGATTTAACTTCAAACCTTTCAAAACCCATGAGTAATTCTGGATGAACCTGACAAATGTCCTCACAAGGTCGTCATACTTTCATTTACAGACCGAGTCAAGGAGCGACCTCTGAGGGATGATGGATGTTTGACATTCATCTGATCCTCTTTCACGTTGTGAAATAACCACGGACATGTGGCCTGTGGGAACAATCTGTCTGCGCTGAGCTCCATAAAAGCCTGTAAAACATTAGCCCTTTGTCACCGCGCCGATAATTGTGTTGAGAGATGTTTTCTGAGGGACGAGAAAGAACCACTTAAGCCTGTTCTCCTGCGAACTCGCGACGCACACTAGCAGGGCCAGGCTGGAATTGCAACTAAGCAACATTTTGTCCCCACTGACTCCTTTTTTTTTTTTTTTTTTTTCCCCTTTTTTTCGCTTCCGTTTCTGTTTTGTCAGAATGAGGTGATCAGTCAGCAGCTGGCAGCAATTTTCACCCAGTGTTACGGACCCTACCCCATCCCCAAACTCACCGAGATCAAGAGGAAACAATCATCACGCCTGGGTGAGACCATGACGACCCGTGGTGATTTTTAAACATAAGGCTGTGAACTATCTGGAATATAAATATAAATACTCTCATTGTTAATGTAAGGGTCTTTATGCCCCCTAGTGTTCAGAGAGATGAATAGAATTCATTGTGAATGAAATGTACTGTAACTGGCCTTCCTCCTACCGTTGTTTGTTTGGCTCCATTTATGTCCTTAAAAATTTTAGTATGGATTTAACAATAAAGTTAAATATTTAAGTTTAAAGTAATCACCCTATTGGGGAATGTAATCATCGTCTTCCAGCATCCTGACATGGATCCAGGTGAGTCATTTTGTACGCAAGTGTTTAATGAAAATATAAGCAGATGTAGCAGATGTTTGCTTAGTGTGAAGTGACCTGTCTGTCCAGGTGTGTGTATGTGTGTGTGTGTGTGTGTGTGCCAGTGTGTGTGTGTTTGAGGTGTTATTACTGTCTGAATAATATCAAGCTTTCGCGGCCATCTGTCTTTTAGATCCACACTTCCTGAACAATAAAGAAATGTCAGACGTGACCTTTTTGGTGGAAGGGAAGCCTTTCTATGCCCACAAAGTCCTGCTTTTTACAGCTTCAAATAGGTACCTGAACACACCAGCCTTAATGACAAGTGCATTTAAAACACTCTTAACCATCCAAAATGAATGGCTTTATTTAATATATGTATATCTTCCCAGGTTCAAGATTCTTCTGGCAAACAGACCTTGTGGAGAAAACACATGCATTGAAATCAGCAATGTTAAATATCACATTTTTCAGGTAGAATATGAAGCAATACTTTCTGGAACTTTTTTTAATGCATAGAAAAACAGTACATGTTATTTACTTGGTGATGGGTGTTTTTATCTGAAGCTGGTGATGCAGTATCTCTACTGCGGCGGAACGGAAGCTCTTCACATAAGGAACACTGACATCATGGAGGTAAGGTCTCTATCCATCCATCCTCCACCACATGGTTGAAGTTCCTGCCGCCATGTGTGGTGATGCTCTGCAAAGTATTAATTGAAGGTTTCCTTTCAGCTCCTGTCTGCATCCAAGTTCTTTCAGTTGGAGGCGCTGCAGAGGCACTGTGAATCCATCTGCTCCAAGAACATCACCACAGAGTCCTGTGTGGAGATCTACAATCACACCAAGGTATCATCTCTTCATCCTCCTATCTATTGCTATGCTCAGCTTGTGAATTAGAACCTGAAACCATGCACCGATGCTGCCCAGATGCATTTATTAAGATGATGATAGTATAGAAGAGAATAGAAGTGAAGAATAGAGTACAGGCAGGATGGAACATCTGGAGAAAAGTGTCTATCTGTGATAGAAGAGAGTCAGCTAAGGTGAAGGGACAGGTTTACAGGACAGTTATGAGACCAGCCATGATGGATGGATTAGAGACACTAGGAATAGG
>JAFBJS010054609.1:0-35499 GCA_016785265.1 Paraplagusia blochii | reverse complement strand
AGTTCTTTCAGTTGGAGGCGCTGCAGAGGCACTGTGAATCCATCTGCTCCAAGAACATCACCACAGAGTCCTGTGTGGAGATCTACAATCACACCAAGGTATCGTCTCTTCATCCTCCTATCTATTACTTGGTCTTAGGGACAGAGCTCTCACCAACTGCCTATCACACTACTCCATACTGTGAGCCTTCCTGTGGGTGGTGCTATGCTCGGAGCACCTCATTGTCCAACCTTGCAGCTTGTAAATTAGAACCTGCAACCATGCACCGATGCTGCCCAGATGCTTTTATTAGGATGATAATCATAGTATTATAACAGAATATCATAGAAGAGAATAGAAGTGAAGAATAGAGTAGAGGCAGGGTGGACCACCTGGAGTGATCTGTGATAGAAGAGAGTCAGCTAAGGTGAAGGGACAGGTTTACAGGACAGTTGTGAGACCAGCCATGATGGATGGATTAGAGACACTAGGAATAGGTAGAAGACAGGAGACAGAGCTGGAGGTGGAGGAGTTGAAGATGCTGAGATTCTCTTTAGGAGAGACAAGGATAGACTGGATCAGGTGTGAGCTGATTAGAGGGCCAGATTGAGATGGTTTGGACATGTTCAGAGGAGGGACAGTGGATACATTGGTAGAAGAATGCTAGAGATTAAGCTACCAGGTAGGAGACAAAGGGGAGATTGATGGATGCAGTGAGAGAGGACATGGAGGTAGTTGAAGTTGAGCATACAGAGGACAGGGTGAGATGGAAGTTGTTGACTCGCTGTGGCAACACCTGAGTAAAGGGACAAGCTGAATGGAAAAGAAGAAAATAGAATGGAAGTACTTAATTGATCCCAGGCTGGGAAATCACAGTGTATCAGCAGCAAAACATTCAGTGATAATCGGGGGACAATGTGGTAATAGGAAAATAAAAAGGAAAGGGGCAAAAGAGCCAATTTTGATAATCCAAGAGTATGACATCATACTATTTGGCTGACAGTTTGTCCAGAGTTTTCCTCTCCACCACGGTCTCTTAGTTTCCTCGGTGTGAATCCGATAACAGATCCAACGTTCCTGATAACATCAGTGAGTCTGTTTGAGTTGTTGTCTCTGATACTGATTCCCCAGTACCTTGCAGCAGAGAAAATGGCGCTGACAACAACAGACTGGTAGAACAGCTGCAGCATCTTGCTGCACACGTGGAGGTATCTGAGCTTCCTTAATAAAAGCTTGGATCCTTAAGGAATTATTAGCTTGTGCAGAAGTGGCTACAAATTATGAAGAAGATAATTAACAAAAATTGCTAATATATTTAAGCGACAGTAGAAAAATACAACAATAATGGACTGATGTGCATCTGGTTGTAGTGAAAAGTAATTTGGACCAATTTCTGCAATAAAAAAGCCCACTATAAAATTTTTTATTACAATTTCCCACAATATTTAACTGTTTTTTTTAACTAGTTTGTCATTGTCTTTGGTTTCAACTCAACTTATTATTATTATTGTTATCACTTTATATTCTTAAATGCTGTTTTCACTTGTTTTTTTAAACTCCTGTTATCAGCAGGTATTAAAATTTGAGAGAAATCCCAATTTTATAATTGTTAATACAAAAAAGGAGAAAAAATATAAAAATAAAGTTTGGATTTTAGCATCTGTTTTTTGTGCTGTTATAGAGCAGTGGTCCCCAACCACTGGGCTGGGGACCAGTAGCAGTCCGTGGGTGAATTGGTGCCAGGCCACAGAGAAATAGTGTTTCATTTTGGCCTAATCTGTCTATTACTTCCACTTGATCCATACCCATATCAACAAAAGAACTGAACAATAGAATGGCTAGGATTCCATCATCAATAATGCAACTATATTTGATTAGGAAATATTTTCTCAGTGACGACAACAACAATAAAGTCAAAATGACGCAGAGTCATTGATACAAGATTCCAACTTTTTATACCGGTCTGGTAGCAGAAAGTTATAGGCTGTTTGCACTTAAGAAATCCTTGTTGTGTGCATGCACAGTTAATTGTGGTAGGAAGATTTTATAGGTAGGAAAATATTTAAGGGACAACGGAAATTTGATTTTATTAAGGAGAATTTATCTGCCACAACTAATGACGAGTCCGTGAAAAAACGACATTTAACTTGTTCCTGGCGCAAAAAAGGTTGGGGAACAGTTAGTAAGCTTGAGGACACTGGGTGACACTGCTGTCACTTAGTGGCCAATTCTCAAAACAGAGTAAAATCTTTAATTCAGTGAGAAATTTGTGACATATAACCTTGATCTTTCTTTGGCAGGTATATTCTGGTGTTTTTCAATACTTTTATATATTTTTTTAATTTCTTCCAGTTCCTCGGAGCTCCAGACCTGGCTTCCTACATAGAGGGATACTTTCTGAAGAACATGGTGGTGCTGATTGAGATGGAGCCGTTCAAGCAGCTGCTGTATGACGCCCCTCCTGACAGCCCCGGCTGTGACATCTTGCAGGACCTGGAGAAAACTCTGGCTACTCGCATTCACTCCATCCACCTGTCCTCCTCCAAGGGATCTATTGTCTGATCTCCTGCCACTCCTGCAAACATTTATCGTTTTGCTGAAATCAGAGCCAGACCTGAGACGTGATACTGAACTGAGTTGCACTCAAGTTTTCAAAGATAGAGCCATTGTTTCAGATGCTTCTCGTGATCCGAGCACAGCCGGTGCGTCGGCCTCGTTGATGCTCGTCAACTACAGAACAAAAACATTGTCGCAGTTTGCCAATATCATTTGTACTGTAGCGTTGTCCCCTGTCCTCCAGGACTGTCTCTGTCAGCAGAGATCTTTTAGTTACATACATGTCATGTGATACACCTTATATGTAGTGAGAAGACTGGGGAACGTCACACACACATCTGCCGATAGAACCTGTTGATCTCTCCCTTCAGACTTGGACCATCAGTGTGATAAGCCATCAGTAATTCCCTTCCTGGCCACGAGGGGGAGAGCTGCTGCCTCCTGCTTTGGATATAGAACTACATAAAAAATATTTGTCACAATCATTTTAATCCTGCAACTTCTGAAAAGGACCTGAAAGGTCACTGATGCAAAGTGGAGAGATTTGTTTGACAGGAAAAGTTTGAGGAAAGAGGATTCTTTTTTTCTTCGTTACTCACTGTAGTGTGTATATATTGTTGATAAAAGCAGAGCTATTGATAATGTAAGTTATTGTAGATACAAGAAATATACACATACAAGTCAGTTTTTCATGTGTGTCCATGGATGTCGATGTAACAAGCTCATCTTTAATGACCATCAGTGTTGATGTAGCTGTGTTGCATGTCAGATGTAAGAGTGTCTTTTTTTTTTTTCTTTTTTTTTATTCTTTGTGAACTGTTGATAGCCATGGCGGTTGCTGCTCTGTCCGTGTCAGGGAAGCTCATATCATAGATCAGTGGTTCCCTAACTTTTTCCGAGGCTTTTACAGCTTTTTTTTTTTCTTTCAATCCTCAACGAAACAGTTTGAAACACAGTATTTCCAGCAAAACAGTGCTCTTGTCAGTGAAGGTAATTTGCCCCTAAGTTTGGGAACCACTTTATGAGACCTTGTCACTCTAAAGATATATTCTACTCTGCAATTGTTTTGTTTATCTGCAAAGTAAGGTAGGAAACTTCACATCGAGGAGCTCTGCCACCAGGTTGACTCTGAAGCTTCTTGTATTTCCTATTTTCCAAAAATTAAAGAGATAAATGAATAAATAAACATGGGTAATATTAAAAATATACTTTACAATATATAATTAATATGATATAGTTTCTTATATATACTGTACACACCATATATACAGATATATATGTATATTTACATATATGTATGTATATATGTACAGTTTGAAACCAAATGAAGCCAATTACGTAAATGTATTTTATATATACATATATGTAAATATATTTGTACATATGTACCATATACATATATGTTAATATATGTGTATATATATATGTATATATATAAACATATATGTATGTATGAATAAATATATTAATATAAACATATGTATATATGTATTATATATAGCATATATGGTATATATGTTTTATATTTATAGTACAGTATAAGAAAACATAACGCAAAACTTCATCACAGAAGTTGTCTGAGATTGAAGTTTATTTACTCAACAATGTCACTCAATGTTCAATTCACATTACAGATAGAAATGCCAATACAAGGAATATATTTGATGATTAAATATGACATTTTTGTAGAAGCTGAGCTTCCCCTGCTGTCTGAGAGCAACCGCCGCTAATTAAAAGAGAGCACTGAGGAGCAGCTATTACACCTGAGTGAGAACATTTCCGTCATCAGCATGGGTCAGTGTAAATGTAAGCACTCTGTTCCTTCTTCTAGTTGGGTCTTACGGTGTCATTTCTTTTTTGTCCCTCCGTGTGAGTGTCTCCCCAGGTACTTTTGTCCTTGACGTGGGGACATTATTCTATTAGCTGTTCTCCAGGATTGTACAACAACCTTACTTGTACGTGTGTGACCTGATATATCTTTCTTCCATAAAGATTAATATAAGGAATACTGTGGATATGTTCTTCTGCTGCAGCTTCTCAAAGTATATATTGGTATATATTTATAATGAAACTTTGAAACCACCCATACAGTACATCTACCGGTACGTACATGTACCGGTATGTACTTATGTATGTATCAATGCATATATACATACATAGCTATGTATATGTGTATACACATACAGCCTATATGTATATTCAAATATATATACATATATACGCATTCATAAATATATATATATATATACTGCATATATATACAAATATAGATATATGTACAAGTATATATATATGTATATGTATATATGGAGTATTTATATGTGTATTAGGTTAAAACAATAGTTCTCAATTTGCTTGATTCGCGTTTCATTCACTTATCTGCTGCCAGGTCTCCATGACTGTCACCCAAATCACACTGCACCAGTGAGACTTCCACTGGAGGTTATGTGGGTCGGAATAACATTATGCCTTGATCATGTCAGTGGCAAACAGATGGAATCAAACCTGAAACCTTGTGCTTCCGCAACCACTAGGCCACCACTGACACCCTTCAGCAAATGTAATAATGCATAGATTTTATTTATATAAACTAAATTGTATGAGTTGCTGCCCCCTAGTGACTAAAAGTTTGTTATAATTCAAGCATAGCAGCATTGACAAACATAATTCCTATGTGACATTATGCATTGATAATTAATAGTCTAGGATGACAACAGTGTCAATAATGGTTGGATTTGGACAAAACTCTTATCCATATGTATTTCTAGATGTTTCAACATCTCTGATCATCTGTCTACGCAGAGTTTGAGGCAAATATATCCACTGTCCGGTATGTTCTCTGTCTGTGAGTGAGTGAGTGAGTGCAGCCTTTGCCGTGTCTGTGTAGGAGTTGGATTTAGAGCAGGAGGCAGGGAGGAGAGGACCCGGGAATTAGAATGGAGGGGGAATAAGTGACAGCAGTTGTTGAGGAGTTGTCATGGTAACTGCTGCCCAGTAACAGTGTGTGGTAGGGAAAGCTCTTCACTGCAAAAGACTGAATGAATTCCTGAGGTGCACATGCATGTGGACATGCCCTCAACACTAACACAATGGGACACAACAACAACACACAACATGTCGTCATCCTGCAGTGTCCGCTCCTGAATGAGCAGGGGACAGTGAAGAGAGGACATAAAAAATGTGTCACTTGATTTGTTTTCTAGAACCTCAAAATAATTTAGAGCCGTGAACAGGACTTAACGTTTTTCAATTGCTCTCACTAAGATCTTCCAGAAGATTTTCCCTAATTTGCCCATTAAATGGAACTTGTAATTGGCATTGTACAAATCTATAATAGCAACAAAAATAATTATAATAATTATTTTATCCAATACCCCCAAAAATTATAGGAAAATGTTGATTATGAAGGACTTTTTAAGACTTTTAAATTCTTTAAAAAAAAACTTTATTTAACTATATTAAGCGGACAATAAAAGAAAAATAAATAACCTATGTATAAAAACAGGCAAAAGTTTTGTCTGTTTTACATGAAATTTTCTTCATGTTAAAAGCATCACAATACAATCCAAAAAAAACTGAAAAAAAATTATCACAATGCAATCTTATTGTATAATTGGACAAGTCTGGTGGGCCAGATTACTAAGATAAATGGGCCACATCTGGTCCCCAGGCCTTACTTTGCTAGAGCCTGTATAAGAATAGTATACAGTAGAATATTGTCTACAAATAAGCAGACCAGGACACACTTCTCCATCTCGCGGGATTTTATTGTATCAAAATTTTTCTGACCATGGTAGGTCCAACATGAATCTCATTGTGTTTTGCTTATTCCACATTTCCTGAATATGGAATGTTCAGACCTCCTGCATCTGTGTTTCTGTTACTCACTTTATGTTGTGTATTTTTCAGACGTGTCATTCATCTTGTGTCTTGTGTCCAGCACAAAACATTGCATGTAATGAATTGATGTAAGAAAGCAGAAGTTCAGTCATTTGCAAAATACGAAGATTTCTGCAGAACTGAAAAATGTAACGCAGCTACAACTTGAATTAATGTAATTATTAATGTTTTTGATTGCGTTAAATAGAAGTTTTTTTTTGTTGTTTTTTGTTGGGAGTTTGTGTGAGAATGTCACGGCTCTTTCAGACTGTACTAAAATGGGAGGGTCCACAAAGAGTATAGCCCAAGAATTCTGCCCCCACTGTGAGCCCCTCTGTCCTGCCTTTGTTGTCATGCACAGACACACTCTCTCTCTCCGGCACAAACTGGGCACAAGAACCATGTGTTTTGGCTCCATGCTTTGAAGGATTCCAAAAAAAAAAAAAAACGTCTTTTCAGAAGTGTTTCTAAGACTTCTGCGGTCCAAAGAAACAGAGCGACGGAGGGATGTAAGAAAGCAGAAGTTCAGTCATTTGCAAAATACGAAGATTTCTGCAGAACTGAAAAATGTAACGCAGCTACAACTTGAATTAATGTAATTATTAATGTTTTTGATTGCGTTAAATAGAAGTTTTTTTTTGTTGTTTTTTGTTGGGAGTTTGTGTGAGAATGTCACGGCTCTTTCAGACTGTACTAAAATGGGAGGGTCCACAAAGAGTATAGCCCAAGAATTCTGCCCCCACTGTGAGCCCCTCTGTCCTGCCTTTGTTGTCATGCACAGACACTCTCTCTCTCTCCGGCACAAACTGGGCACAAGAACCATGTGTTTTGGCTCCATGCTTTGAAGGATTCCAAAAAAAAAAAAAAAAACGTCTTTTCAGAAGTGTTTCTAAGACTTCTGCGGTCCAAAGAAACAGAGCGACGGAGGGAAGAGAGGAGGTGGAGAGAGAGAGAGAGAGAAAGAGAGAGAGTGGGAATATGGTGTTAACAACAGTAAGGAAGAGAGATGTGCAGCGTTAAGGGCTGCATACAAAAGTAATCTGTTTCAATCTGGCTTTCTGAAGGATACTTCTGTTGGACGGCACACAGTGAGACTCTGCCAGAGGCTGGACAACAGGTGAGTGTGGACAGAATTTGTCAGAGAGAAAAAGCTAAGGAGGAGACGTGCTACCATGAGGAAAAGCTGCCGAACTTAGTTTTACTTTGGTTTAACACAGGTCAACTTTTGACTCACAGGCCACAAATGGTCCAAACATTGGACAAGGGAGCAGAGGAGGGCATGTTAGTGTGAACTAAAATTTAAAAAAATGTAAAAGGCAGTCCTAAATGGAAATACTTCTAAACACATTTAGTCTTCTCAAAGTCATATTTAAGGAAAGCATAGGCATTGCAAAGAAAGGACAAAAGCAGAATCACCATACAAATCAATGACATAGTTTGGACAGTTTGGCAGGATGGATTACAAAACTAAGTGCCATGTTTGTCTTCTTGAGAAACAACTGCATTACGTAATTTATTTTAAATACCTTTGTTTCTCTGCTGCTCACTGTACAGTACAGTGGGAAAAGGCTCAAGAGGACAGAGACAAAACCTTTACTATATCTAAGAAGTCTCACATGTTTTCCTCATTTAGGCTTGTCCCTTTTTCAGGGGTGGCAACAGCAGATCAAAGTTTTCCATCTCCCCCTGTCATCAGTATCTTCTCCTAGAGATGGTAGCTCCATCTCTAGGATCATTCTTCATACCTACATGCCAATGTATCCACTGTCCCTCCTCCTGAATATGTCCAAACCATCTCAATCTGGCTTCTCTAACTTTTTCTCCCAAACTTTCCTGTCTGTTCTGTCCATCCTTGTCTCTCCAAAAGAGAGACAAGGATGTCTCTCCACCTCCAGCTCTGCCTTCTGTCAAAGCATTTCAATCTGGCTTCTCTAACTTTTCTTCAAAACTTTTTTCTGTCTGTGTCTCATTACTCTTTGTCCCTCCTAAAGAGAATCTCAGCATATTTAACTCCTCCACCTCTAGCTCCACCTGTGGTCCTCTGCCTATCACTAGTGTCTCTAATCCATCCATCATGGCTGGTCTCACCACTGTCCTGTAAACCTTTCCCTTCACCTTAGCTGACTCTCTTCTATCACAGATCACTCCTGACTCTTTTCTCCAGTTGTTCCATCCTGACTGTACTCTATTCTTCTCCTCTCTTCCACAGTCTCCACTGCTCTGAACAGTTGATGCTCAGTATGTGAAATCCTCCACCTTCTCCACCTCTGCTCCTTGTAACCTCCCCATTCCACTGTTCTCGCTTTCATTCACACACATATACTCTCTTTTGCTACAACTGACCTTCATTCATCTTCTCTCCAGTCCAAACCTCCACCTCTGTAAGTCTTCTAGTTGTTGCCTACTCTCACTGCAGATCACAATGTCCTCTGAAAATATCATTGTCCATGAAGATCCCTGTCTGATCTTCTTGTCAAACAAGAAGGGGCTCAGGGCTGATCCTTGATGAAGTCCCACCTTACCCCATTTTTAAGTCTTCTGTCCTTCCAACAGCACACATCACCACTGTTGTACTGTTATCATACATATCCTGCACCAATCTAACATACTTCTCTGCCACTCCTGACTTCCTTATACAAAAACACAACCTTGGCACCCTGTGATTGGCCTTTTTTAAATCTACAAAAACACAATGGAGCTACTTCTGAGTTCTGACCTTCTCTTTACTACACCATCAACATCCTCAAGGCAAATATTGCATCTGTGGTACTGGTTTCCACAGAAAGAAAAAATGTGAAGAAATGTCACATGATGTTATTTTTTTTCTCCCCTCTAGAGCTGTTTACCACTTCCTATCTTAAAGTCAACTGGCACTTTAAAGGATGCAGTGTGAGGAGCTGTCAGCCAGAGAGGAGTTCACCTACAGCCACATGTCCACTCTGGACAGAGGGAATGGTACTTTGGGACGACGCAGTGACAGGAGGTCCAACAGGGGGGAGCGAGATAGTTACACAGTGGACGTGAGGGCCAGTGACCTGCAGCTGTCTCAGCCTGAGCCTCTAAAGCACCCCTGCTTCAGCTACAGAGCCTGGCTCTACAGTGTCCTCATAGGGGTGAGAGGGAAGACGGTCAGGGAAGAATAAGTGGGGGTGGACTGGACAGAGTCCAGAGTCCAGTAAAATAGTTGGGGTACTGTAGTTGTTTTCTGTGGTGTGAGGTACTTTAAGGTCTTTGAATGTTTGGGACACAGATACAGAGAATGTTGACATGTCCTTCCATGTTGATCTGTAATAACAGACATTCTATGTTGCCAAAATAATTTATATTTTATGTATATATGTGTGTATATGTATATATATATGTATATATATACATATACATACATATATATATATATATATATATATATATATATGTATTGATATTATAGCCGTTATTGGCTAAATATGGCCCACAATGTCCATTTTTTAGCCCGTGGGAACTTGCACATAATGCTATAATGTCAATGCAGCAGAGTTTCTTAACCTGATAAATTAAAAAAAAAATCTTTTTTACACAGCTATGAACAACATTAGTTACCTAAATAAATTATAATAACCTGCAGTCACATGTTTTGATATGCAATGGAGCAGTTAAAATCTTCTTTTTACAACTGGACCTTCGAGGAAATTGTATTGTTGATTTGGCCCTTAGTAAAAATGAGTTTGGCACCACTGAGTTGGACAGTTGGACATGAATATTCTTTCTTTTCAAGTTTCAAGTGTCATCCAATAGACTCTTGAGCTCAGATCTGAAACACAAAACAGGAAATTAAACATTTACAGTTCTAAACTAAAAAATCCAGTTGGTGACAAACAAATGAGAAGTTTTAATTATTTTCTTAAATAGTTTAAAGGCTAAACAGATAGAATCAATACAGAATTAACACACTGTTCTACCTGCAAGACAATTTTGAAAAATGTAACTCTAAACGTAGTTCAAAATATTACAGTGTTCTCTACCAACCAGCATGGTCTACAACCAGACCATCCACCTCCGTCTGTGAGGATTCTCTGTCGTCTGGGTCATTTCAGCCTGAGATGTTCAGAACTAGATAACTGGACCGACACAGTTTCTTGAAGACATTTCACTTCTTCTTCAAGAGGCAGTTGTTTTAGACTCTTATAACTGGAGAAGCCTTTTAAAGGAGAGGCAGAAACTGAGCCGGTCCAGTTTGATACTGTAGAACCTCTCAGGCTGTTTCCTTTAATTACCCAGTATTGAGCTGGACACGATTTGTTCAAGTTGTACAGTAGTTTTGTCCTGTTAAAGGTCAGGGGAGACGCTTTACCAAACAGTGAGAGACCGGGGCCTGTCAGCAGCCGATCAGAATTCTCAATCATTTACAGCCAATCACACGGCTGTAACCTCCTTGAGAGTCCTCCAGATGCTGTTTTTGGACATAAACAGATATTTGGACGGATTTACAACACAACTCATACTACAATAAAACATACCCCACACAACAGATTAATGTGACAGAATATAAATGACATCTAGCAGTGGCAATGGACAGCGTTTGGGTGGAACATGTATGGGAATGAGGCTTCTGATTGGCTGCTGATGGGCTCATGCAGAAAAATACATTTGTAAAACTCAGAAATCCTCAAATTAAGTTCTAGAGGATTTTCATTTGAATAATTTACAAATTAAAGCATTATTTGAATGCACTTCTGACAATTCACAAAAGTATTTTGTGGAATTATGTAATAAATATTCTAAATTTACATTCAGGGATCCATGCTCGTGCATTTATTATTTTTGAGACTATTCTGGCTCCGGGGACAAGTGTTGTTCCGCGACCCAGGGTTTGGGAACCACTGATTTAATGTATTATAAAATATACACTTATGAATACTAATCTATTATATATTACAGCATTCATTACATACACATACAGTTAGTGATGTTATGGGAATCTGACAAAGTTATTGGACTCATATATTGTATGATGCTGTAGGATGTTAGTAGTGTCCTCATCATCAGACGTCCACTTATATAAGATTGCATGCAAATCAAGTCAACCACCATTGGGTTGCCATAAACTTCTGCTTCTACTATGACTACTAACTGTTTCTTCGACTCGTTTTTTGGTGGGTTTTTCCAGGGCAGTCTACTCATTACATCTGGGTTCTCTCTATACCTGGGAAATGTGTTTCCTCTTGCCATGGATTACCTGCGCTGTGCTGCAGGTTCTGTAAGTGCTCTCTCCTACATGCTTCTCTTCCTGGTCTTCCTGCTTCTGGTGCTTCTCTTCTTTCAGATTAATTTTTAGTTTTAGGAAAAATGGTAAGATTAACGTGTCATATCACGGAGCCAGCTGCAGCTTCTGATTTCTTCTTCCACACAGGGCGTCCCTGCAGCCATAGCCAGCTTTGCCATTGCCAAAAACAGACATGTTGCAGTGAGTAGAGACTCAAAACCTGATCCTGATGTTTCAGTGTTACACAACTATGCAGATGACGTGTTGATTTTCTCCAAGGTGTCAGATTTCCAAGTGGTCTTTGTGTCGACATTTGCTGTAACAACCACCTGTCTCGTCTGGTTTGGCTGTAAACTGGTCCTGAATCCATCTGCTGTCAATGTAAATATCATTTTCATCATTTTGATTTAGCCTCATTAAACATGTCTTAGTGTTGTATATTTTCCTGTGTCGTTTATTTTTGTTTTGTGTCTGTTCTCAGATCAATTTTAACCTCATCTTGATGCTTTTGCTGGAGTTGCTGATGGCCAGCACCGTCATCCTGTCGGCTCGCTCTGTGGATGATTGCTGCTGCCACAGAAAGGTGTGTGTACATGCAGTGTGAATGATTGATCGCTGTTTCACCCGCTCCTGATGTCACTGAACTCATTCTGTCCCTGCAGCTGTTGATTTTGTGTTATAGCTTTTGGAGATCTTTCTGACATCAACATAACATTTTTACATATTCCAACATAAACATATTTATAGAATCTGTTCCAGGTGAGCATGTATGTAAACAAAGACAATGCTTTGGTCCAGTGCATAAAATGATGCATTATGAAACAGAGAGTGGCAGGTTTTTCTTTTTGTAAGATAGTGAGTAAAACAAGAGACAAAACGCTTGAAAAGTAAGAAAGCAAACTTTATCTGTCATGTGGATGACATCATCCAGGTTCTCAGTCATCCAGATTGTGGTCATGGTTAAACTCTTTTAAGCATCTGGACATTGAGGTTTTTTTTAGAATACGTTTCACTTCATTCATGTTCTAAAACATCTTTTCAAAGATGTGCTGAGACTGATTTTGTTTTCTCAATGTTTTTTGCAAAAAAAAAAGCTTGAAAGCTTGGCTTTAGATCTCAAAAAGGAAAAAGTTAAACAGTTGTGTTTGGAATATTCCCTCCAACCATCTTATTTATTGATCTTTTTTCTGGCACTTCTAAAAAAAAAATTCTAATAACAAACATATCATCATTTTCTATCTCTCATTGTCCTCTGTATCTTTTACTCTGACTCCAACAACCTCCATGTCCTCCCTACTGTATCCATCATTCTTCTGCCAATATACCCACTGTCCCTCCTCTGAACATGTCCAAACCATCTCAATCTGGCTTCTCTAGCTTTTTTTCCAAACCTTTCTGTCTGTGTTGTCCCTCTAATCACCTCATTCCTGGTCCTGTCCATCCTTGTCTCTATTAAAGAGTATCTTTAACTCCTACACATTTAGCTCTGTCTCCTGTCTTCTTCCTCTTCCTAGTGTCTCCAATCCATCCATCCATCATGGCTGGTCTCACAACTCTCTTGTAAACCTTTCCTTCACCATTTTTACCAAACTTTTTGTATTTACAGTATGTATTATGTATTTTTATGTATTTTTTTTGCTGTTTGAATATGTATTTATTTCTGCTGTTGTTGTTATTTTTAATGCATTCTCCCAATTGAAACATTATTTCAATACCTCCAACAATGTATGTATATAGATCTAATCACTGTATCCATTTCACAGTCATATGACAGACCTGTGGTTGTGGCACCAGCTGTGTTCCCCAGTCGACTCCTTAAAGCATATTCAGTAAGTTTAGTTTCTTACTTCTTATTCCTTTCTATATATATATAGAATACATAGGTCTGTACACACATGGAACCAACCCCACTTGAGTGTTACACCTCACTTAATTATTACCTCAGCTCTGTACTGTATACTGTGTACTCTGGCTGCCAAGCAGCCATGTCTCGTTGCCAAAACCACTGCTGTGTTTTCTGTGCAATGACAATAATGATAGTGTTTGTATTTACTGATTCAATGGTGATTATCTCAACAGGTGATTGAGGTGATCGTGGGAATCTCTGCTGTATTCGGTGGCATCATCGCTCTCAACATGGACGCGTTGTTACCAGGTCCATACTTGTCAGTCACATTTTTCTGGATTCTAGTCGCTGTAAGTCCTCCCTGATAACATTGTGGGGTATTGTTACCACTACTATTACCTACTGTTCTATTGTTGTTTGAAAAGTGTCACCCATTACTGAACTTCCTGGATGTATTTGTTGTATTTTATTTATTTTTTTGTCCCCCACAGTGTTTTCCCAGTGCTATTGCGAGTCATGTGGTGTCAGAATATCCAAACAAATGTCTGGTGAGTTCAAAGCAATAGCTTTTTTTAATTTTTCTCTGTACTGCTGTTGGGACCAGTCAGATTCTTCTTCTGCATTTGCAACATTAAACTTCAGACTAAATCTATTTTGCGTTTTTGTGGTTTGGACATGTTCAGAGGAGGGACAGTGGATACATTGGTAGAAGAATGATCCTAGAGATGGAGCTACCAGGTAGGAGACAAAGAGGAGATTGATGGATGCAGTGAGGGAGGACATGGAGGTAGTTGGAGTCAGAGTAGAAGATACAGAGGACAGGGGAAGATGGAAAAGGATGATGCCGAAAAAAAAAGAATGAGCTCATATTAAAAAAAAATTTGATACACTTAAAAATACAATAGTGGAAAAATGTAAAAGTTCAGAATGAGTGATAGAATAAATAATAACAGTGTGGTAATGATCTGGAAGAGGATGAAGAAGAATTTAATGCATTTTGACATTTGAGTTTTTTCACTTTCAGAGTAGGCAGTAGACGGGAATTAAATTTGTTAATGTTTCAGCACTAAAAACATTAGTTCCACCAGAAACCAAGGAGACCTTCAGTGAAGCGCAAGACATTTCAGTAATTATTTGAATGTCAATTCACAGTTCTAACTCCAAAGTTAGGCAAAACCTTTTAGTCTAGATTTTCTCAGAATGACCTTTATGTCAAAGAGGAAGGTGGGGTCAGATGGGTGGTGGATCACATCCTATTCCAGGTGAGCTGGATGCACAGTCACAGTTCTGGAGGTGTGAGAGCAAGATGATGTTGTTATCAACAAACTGGACTTTGTTCTGTTGTTTGTTGGAAGTTTTTTTCTTCCTTGTGATGAGACTGCAATCTGATTCTCAGGGAGGGGTGATCTTTTTTTTGGACTAGAGCTGGGACAAGAAACCTACTATGTCCAGATGCCCTTGAAGTAAACATATTTGGATTTAAAGAATGGATAACGAAGAACCTACACAAACATGACATAGCATTGTTCTAAACATCTAGAGCTGGGAGGCTGCCGATAGAAACGCTGTAGAATTCCACTCAAGAGAGTTTGTTTGGGATAATTGAAAGATGAATTATTTAGGATTCCCATTGAGTGAACATACATATGCTGTCAGAAAATATTAATTGAATTATTAGAGAAATGTGAGATTTTTTCTTTTGAAGGTATTTTTATGATGTTATAAAATCAACTAATCAGGTAAGAAAACTGTGTCGGCTGATGTGTTTAGTATTTTTTTACTCCAAATACAAACTCCAGTGCCCACATGTTGCTCCTTGGGCTCTTGTGGCTTTTTTGTTCTCAGGTGGAGGTGCTGATTGCCATCAGCAGCGTGACCTCTCCTCTCCTCTTCTCAGCCTCCGGCTACCTCTCTTGCAGCGTGATCAACTTTGTTGCAATCTTTCTGCATGATATCCCTACGGCCAAGGTGAGCTCCATGAGGTAGAAGTTAAAATCAAGTACATTTTACAGCTAAGAACCTGATATCATCATTACCTGATTACCAAGTAATCTACTAACACTACTAACATGATTACCAGGTAATCTACTGACACAACCAACATTAACCCACCTACTAACCTATTTGTCTACATTCACTGCTCATCCATGCTTATATTCTATGCTTCAATTATATTAATTTTGTACATGTTAGAAAGTTATGTTTGTCTGTCTGTCTGTCTGTCTGTCTGTCTGTCTGCCCGCCAATCCATCCCCTGTCTGTATGTATGTCTATCTGACCGTCCGTCTGTCCGTCTGTCTGTCTGTCTGTCTGTCTGCCTGGGCATCTGTCTGTCTGTCTGTATGTCTATCTGTCTGTCTGTCTGTCTGTCTGTCTGCCTGCCTGGGCATCTGTCTGTCTGTCTCTATGTCTATCTGTCCGTCTGTCTGTCTGTCTGTCTGTCTGTCTGCCTGTCCACCAGCCCGCCATCCATTCCCTGTCTGTCTGTATGTCTATCTGACCGTCCACCTGTCCATTTGTCTGTCTGTCTGTCGGTCCGTCCGTCCGTCCGTCCGTCCGTCCGTCCGCCTGTCTGTCTGTCTGCCAGCCCGCCTGCCTGCCCATCCATCCATCCATCCATCTTTTTCATCTGCTTTAAAAATGTGTATGTATGTGTGTGTGTGTGTGTGTGTGTGTGTGTGTGTGTGTTTGTGTGTGTGTGTGTGTGTGTGTGTGTGGTCACAGCAATCCTATGACATCCTGCTGCTCATTCTGATGGTGCTGCTGCTGGTGCAGGCAGTTCTGACTGCGGCCACTGTGGTGCACTGTGCCACCTATAAGAGCCTGCTACGCATGGGAGCTCCAGAGTGCGAAGACAGCATGCACACACTCAATTACTGCTGCGAGGTGGGACAAGTCAAAGCACAAATGTCCTAGTGTTTACCCTGTTCTTTTTCCCAACTCTGTGACATCTGTTTGCAAATTATAGCTCATATCGACGGCAGCCTAAAACCCAGCGAGCATTTTATCGCATATGCAAATTGATATGGCCTTGTTAATCGGTCACACAACATTTCTCCCACTCTCCCCCTTCTGCATTCTTTATCTCCCCCCCAACTCACCCCCTCTCAACCCCTCTCTTTCTTTTCTGCTCCCTCAGCAGCAGGCGTCTAATGGAGCACAGGATTTTGACAAAGACAGAGCTTGGAAGGCAGTGCTGGTCCAAATGGCCAACTGAACAGAACATGGTACACAGGGACGTTGTGATGAAAAGTGCATAATAGCTGACACCAGAGCAGGATGGAGTGGTTAACACAATGAAAGAGGAAAAGGTTTGGCACTTGGACCGTTTAAAAAGCACATAAACTTAATTTTAACGCAACTCCTTCAGGAACATAAAATATTTGTGTGGGTTTTTTATTATTGGTGGGTTAATTGTCAACATCATGTGTGTCTTGGTTTTTATTACGCGGATTTATGAAGAGAGTCTGCAAGGTTGTTTGGGGAAAAACATAAAAAAAACAACCAGTGACAGAAGAGGTGAAGAGCTAATGCAAGGTGAAGTGATTTGTGGACGGGATGAGAACTTTGTGTTGATTGTTCATCTTAGTCGTGCCTTATTGATTTCACTCTGGTGTGAATTATTTAATAAGCTGTTTAAAGTTAAAGATCCTTTCAATTCCCCTTTTGTTGATCAGTCAGTTCTATTATTTTAACTAGTTCTGCCAAACACATATACAGCCTATTATAGCATTTGTTAACATATAACAATACAACGGATTCTGGTATCAACTGATGCAGATATAGTCCTGGTAATACTTGTTTATTTTCCTATAGAACCCACTGTATGTGTTTGAGATGAAGTAAATGAGCGGCAACACTGCCCTCTGGTGACTTACACTTTAAAATACAGCTGTTTATCCCTAAAACCATTTTGGGCCACATTTCATGGCCAAACCCAAACATTGCATTATTGATCAATAATAGTATAGGGCTGATTTTTTGCCTGTTGTTGGCTCAGTAAATCAGTACATTTGGTCCAGTAAATGTGCGGTTAAACAAAATAAAATAAGATGTAATATGTGTATATATTTGAGGTGATTGTCTACCTCATATTTTTTCTCATATTGGCTTCACCGATCTCAATTATGACTGAACAGATGTATTAAGATAAATAACTTGTAAATTGTTAAAACAAACAAACAAAAAAAAACACACACATTCAGTGTGAACACCCGGTTAAGAGCTTCCTATTCTGATTTATCTGCACCGTTTATGTAAATATATAATGGTAAGTTTGTTTTAATGTGAAAATGATTTTTATGCATGACATATTGCAAGAACAGTTAAAGTGGGCCACCTAGTGGGGAATTATTTACTGAACAGCTATTAAAACATCTCAGCTACTAGTTACATTCAGTTACAGATACAATATGTGTCAATGCATCATAGTAAATTCCCAGGAAACTACATGCATATGGAATTATTTACTTTAACCTAATGGTTAATTTTAACTGTATTAAATAGACAAAGTAGTTTAAGTAGCTTTGGGTTTATTTTCCACAGTAAGTCAACGTGTTTCTTAGGTTTACTGTTTACTGCTCTTTGACTATCAGTGATTTGCTTTGTATAAATGAGCGTTTCTTGTTAGATTACTGTACGAACTTATGTTCTAATGGAAATAGAAGTGTCTCCAGACTGTGGTCAGACGTTTCTACATGTTAGGATATGTTTAATGGACAAGGACAAGGATCCAGAAGTTCCTGCCTTTGGATCAGCAATAACAACAAAATGTATTAGTTTACAACTTTTCGTCCCCTGGTGGTTGTGTCGTGTTATAATGCTGAATGTGCTTGACTGCGTATACTGCACACTGTTTTGTACATTAAATGACTACTATTTTTCTCTCACCTTTCTGTGTCTGGAACCTTTGTCTGCGCTTTTTCCTCTATAGTGTATTCACACTTGGAACAATGTTTTACATGCCCTATCTGCTTCTCCCTTTATTTCTTACACTGCTTGTTCTTTTTTTTTAGTTTTTCCTTTTCTTTAACAAAAAACTGATATTTTCAAAGATAAATTAGGGGCAGTAAATGAAACGTGCTGTCTTTTACAGACTCTTAATTTATCAGTTTTTTTTTAACCCAAACTATCAATTCTGACTAAAATAATGTCAGTGAAACAGACTTGAGGATGGGACAACTCTTGATGTTCTGATCCTGTGAAGGTCAGACTGAGGTTGAGGTTTTGTTTCCACAGGATCACGAACAGAACAGTGAGGAGCTGTTGTTCTATGTGACTGGCTATGACTTGAAACCACTTGGGGCAGTGGTGGCTAGTGGACTGGACACGGGTCCAGAGGGTTACAGATTCGAACCCACCAACTGAGGTGGACTGAGCATGACATTGTCCCCACTCAGCTGCCCACTGTTCACTCTGTCAGAAACACAGATTGTATTCAGCTCTGATCAATCCTCTGTCTTCTACACTGACACATACAGCACTCCATCCAACACACAAAAATACCTCCCTTCTCTCTTTCATCATGCGTGTCACCTCTCTGACTTCACCAGCCAATGAACATCTACATTGGAGACAGACAAAGAGAGAGGCGCAGCAGAGTGGGAGAAACACAGAGAGAGTAGGGCTCTGCTCTGCTCTGCTCTGCTCCGCTCTGTAACCGGCAGAAACCGGCTTGAGGAGAAAGTGACTTGTGGCTCAGACCAGATGAGAACATCACTGCAGCGTCTTCTCCTGCAGTGACGAAGATAATTGATGACACGCTATACAAAGCACAGCGGCCACTTTACTGTGGAAATCAATGAAAGTTAAAAGCTGCTTCTAATCAAGCTGATCATGACATGCTTTTAGTCATGATCCATAGTCGAGATGTTACTGCTGCTGCTGCTGACTGGGATCATTCAGTCCAGACCTTCATTAAACTGGACACCAGATTGCACAGTGATACTTTATACATGTATTTATTCCCGCGTTGTTGAGTTTTGATGTATTTTTATTTAGACTAACACACATTTTTAGAACTTAACAACAGGAAATAACTTCTGGTCGTTAGATCATCACACAAATCATCTTCTTTCTGCCCCAACATGGGAAATCACAGAGGTATGAGGCGAGGCAATAAGATGGAGCGGAGAATCTTCAAGCGTTGTGTCATCCCTTGTTTCATTGGGAGAGGCGGGGCGGGGAGAGGGAGGATGAAGGTAGAAAGGGAGGGAGAAAAAGCGGAACAAACCGGTGTGGTGTGCTGGGATACATGCTATAGCTGCTCGCCCGCACTGCAGATTAACTCTTACCGCGCCGTGCCATGCAACGGTAAGTGATTTCAACTGTATTTAACACTGTGTCTCCGTGTCTTAGCGGCGCGGAGGACGACGACGTGGAGGAGGACTTGTGGCATTCATAGGGACAGATAGATAAGTCCAGAGCATCTCTTGAGGAGATGTCTCCCTTCTCTCCCTTCTCTCACACACCACTGTAACGGTGTTCGGCGGGGAGCTGTCCGCGGCGATGGTGCTGAAAGCCGCGGGCGGTCATCTGCGGGCAGCCGCTGCAGATGTTGAGGTTTGTTGAGGTTCTCTGACCGAAGAGCTGTCTCCCAGTGTCGCCACTGTCCATCCCGCCAATGTCTTGGGGGTCGGGACTTGTTAGCGGCTAACCGGGTCTAAAAATACTCCTGTCGACGAGATGTCAAAACAGGAATTAAGTCAAAACTAAGGAAACATTGTATGTCATCTGGATGTCTGTCTTCTACATTCATTAGCATTCACCGCCCGCCTGCAGTCATCGGTCCAGAACGTCCCTCAGAGTGTATCAGCCATGTGTACTGAAAGTTTTCAATCATCTGCCCAACTCGGAGCTCACAGAACACCTCATTGGTACTGTCGGTGGTCTGAAGGGTCCAGAAGTGGTCAAAGAACGGAGTGTTTCCTTTTTGGGACAAACTCATCTTCTAGAAAGAGGACGTGAAGTGTTGCTCTATCACAGGCAGAGGCTCACATCATCACATCAGCACAGTCCGAAACTGGAAAACCTGAAAAAAGCGTGTTTTATTGCCTACTATGCTGCTCATTTCCAGTGTTTCAGGCCTTGCTGTGGTCAATGTGGAGCTGACATTGACTGACATACTGCAGTTGTGTAGGTCAGGATGTCATCTTCATATAAGGAAATTCCACCAGGCACAGATTGTTCTCAGGAGTTCATCGTCACCAAGGTCAGCATAATTACAGGAAGCTGGGTGATGAGAAGACGGAGTAGGTGGAGGAGGACTTTACTTGACTTTTCCTCTACTTATTTAATGTTAGATACTAATATAGTTCCAATGGTAACTACACATATATACATGCTCTCTGCTTCTGTCTCACTCTCTCTCTCCCTGTCTGTTTATGACCTTCACATAAAACATGTATGCAGCAGCTGCCAGTTGTCAGGTGTCTCGTCAGTTTTTTTTGCTCACTCACTCACACTGTTTGTCATTCCACTGTCAGACATCAGTGAGTGTAAAGACACTCCCCTTGGTGATATAAATTATCATGGATATAAGGCTTCACTTGTCCTTCAACGTCCTTACATCATCATCATCCAATAACATCAGCATACTTCATGGGTCAAAGATCCAGTTAAGTTGGTTTACTGGTTGGTTTGGTCTTTATTTTTCAGAAATGTCCTCAGACCTCAGAAAACAAGCTGCACAGGTTTAGGTGGTTGAGATCAACTGTTTAGAGCAGTGGAGCCTGTGGAAGAGAGGAGTAGAATGAAGTGGAGGCAGGATGGAACAACTGGAGAAAAGTGTCTGCGGTGATTTATGATTGAGGAGAGTCAGCTAAGGTGAAGGGAAAGTTTTACAGGACAGTTATGAGACCAGCCATGATGGATGGATTCGAGACACTAGGAATAGGTAGAAGACATGAGGCAGAGCTGGAGGTGGAGGAGTTAAAGATGCAGAGGTTCTCTTTAGGAGAAACAAGGATGGTAAGAACAGACATGAAGGTTTGGAAGAAAAAGCTAGAGAAGCCCGATTGAGATGGTTTGGACATGTTCAGAGGAGGGACAGTGGATACATTGGTATGTATGTATGAAGAATTATGCTAGAGATGGAGCTACCAGGTAGGAGACAAAGATGAGATTTATGGATGCAGTGAGGGAGGACTTGGAGGTGGTTGGAGTTAGAGTAGAAGATACAGGGAACAGGAGGAGATGGAAAATGATCATTTGCTGTGAAAACCCACAAAAAAGGACAAGCTGAAAAGAAAAGAAGACAATACACTGTGCATATAAAGTTCTAAGCTCTAACCTAATTTTGGGTTCTGCTGCCAATCTGTGGTACAAATTGAAACATTATTATGGCCACTTAAAAATACAGAGAGTGTAGACAGTTATATACTGCAAGTTTTAACCTGATACCAGGATCTGCAAACTGTTGCTCCGGGCAAACATGCAGCTCCTCAGCATATTTCTAGTGCCTCCCTGCATTGTGTTCTATTTAATGTTCAAGTATGTTCCCGACACTGACTTATATTTGACTCATATAGTAACTTCAGATATACTTGTTGTGTTGGAACCTTTTTTTTACATTTAATTATATGTAACCACGCTGTATATAACTTTACTTGTATTTTTCAGAACTGCATTCCCCAGAAAACTCTTCAGATAATCTCTCTCCGTGGGTTTTGCAAAGACACGTCCTGAGCTCAGCTCATCACTCATCCTGCCTGAGTTGAGGACTTTGTGGAGACATCTTGGAGACAGGCCAAAATATGAGAATGCACAAAGAAAAGGCAGAGTGAAGGATGTGCTGCTAGACATTGGTCTATCCTTCTAAACAGAAGGTGCAGTGAGGAAGGTACAACAACTTCAGTCAGAAGAACCCTGACCTCCCACAGCATGAGCAGCCTCTTCACTCACCCATGGTAATCAAGACTGACGTCCACCACACGTGGGTGTGTGTGTGCATACCAGACTGTGTCCAAGATATCTAGGGAGCGTCTGGCCTTCTCTTCAGTCTAGAGAGGCGGGTTGTGTTCATCTCTCGTGTTCCGGATGCAGAACATCCTTGAACAAAACTTAGACATGGCCACGGCTCTACTCGCTGGCGAAAAGCTGAAGGAGTTGATCCTGCCAGGTTCCTCCCAGGATGAGAAGGGTGGAGCACTGGCCAGCCTCATGGAGCAGCTGAAACTGGAGCTGCCCTTCGACCGTGTTGTTACTATCGGCACCGTCATCATCCCCATCCTGCTGGTCACTCTTGTCTTTACCAGGAACTTTGCAGGTGAGACATTCTGCCAGTAGAGGGAGCTCTGTGTTGTATAAAACAGTGGTTCTTAACTGGTGGGTCCCGACCCAAAAGTTGGTTGCAGACCCGTTCTGAATGGGTCACAAACAGCTGGTCAAAAATCAAACTAATGTGAATCAGCTTTTGAGCATATGTATTATTTTAGAAAATCTCTTATTTTGAAAGGCACACTCAGCTGAATAAAATAGGTATGTTTAAAGAAGTTTTTTTTTTTAGAATATGAATTTGCTTGGTTTGAATTCTATGAGAGTGGGTCGCAACTTAATGACCACAGAAAAATGTGGGTCCCAGAGTGAGACCAGTTGAGAACCACTGGTATAAGACACTAGTTTAACAATGGAGCGTACATACTGGTTGTCTTCTATAGTGAACCGTATATGTATAAGCTTCCTGATAGAGGCAGCCATCTGATGAGAGTGGGTGAGACAGAATGAAGGAGATAAAATTCATTTCACACAGGGTTAGATAGTGAGGGTCATCTCAAAGTCAGTGGAAACAGACCATCAGACCTTTAGTGCATGCATGACTAAGTACTAAGAACTCGTTCATGCTCTTAGGAAAGTCTGTTGTGCATGCTAATGGCCACTTTGAGGACGAACGCTACTCACAACAGAGAAACAATGTAACAGCCTATAGATCAAGCATAAGCAAACTATGGCCTGGGGGCCAGATGCAGCCCATTTGGCTTTTAAAACCTGGCTCGCCAAACTAACTCAAATTACATAATTAATTTCGCTTTTATTAATGTTTTGCCTTTTCCCTGTAATGTCTGCATTTCCCCAACAGATGAGATTGAAAATCATTTTAGCCATTACGATAAAAATACTCGATGTATCTGGACCTGCCCTGATAGTCTGACCCAAAAGTGGGTCGAGGACCCGTTCTGAATGGGTCACGAACAGCTGGTCAAAAATCTAAATAATGTGAATCAGCTGTTGAGCATGTGTTTTATTTTAGAAAATCTCTTATTTTGAAAGGCACACTGAATAAAATAGGTATGTTTAAAGAAGGGATTTTTCAAATTTCTTTTTTAAGAATAGATAGTTTAAATCAATGACCACAGGAAAATGTGGGTCCAGTTGGAGTGAGACCAGTTGAGAACCTCTGCTCTAGAAGATCAACAATGATATTTTGGTGTAATGTGTTTGGATGATATTCAGAATTATTAACAATTTGTTGTTTTGACTATAGTAGATTTTTTGGTTAAGTACAACTGTGCAGTATTACTTGTTCTGTCCTCTGTAGTCTGTATTTCTTATATACGATATATGCCCTTTAAACTAATTTTATCATCACTCAGTCTGGTGCATACTGTTGTCCCGTTCTTATTTTTAACATATCAAGTCCTTACGGCCGCCCAGTCTGCAGCCTGTGATGTTATCACAGTGTTTAAAGACAAAAGCGTGGGGTTGAACTGGAGCAGAAGACAACGGATGGGTTCATTGCTGAGTCAGGTTCCCTGCAGAACAGCAGATGGACTGAGAGAATAACTTTAGAGGCAGAGAGATGGGAGTGGTTAGACAACTAGAGGGGATTGCACCGTCACAGTGGAGTTTTAGGGCACTGTCAAATATAGCTATAAATAAAACCACCAGTGCTCCCTGTAGGGATTCATGTGCAACTTGACAATGCAGCACATTTAAAACTTACATTTATTTTTAATCTAGTACGTGTTTTCTAAGCTAAGATGACTTATTCATATAATAGGGGAGTAGATGGGATTTTTTTAACTTGGCAAGGGATGTCAACAAAATATATAATATTATGTGTTATATTAAAATATATTATATTATAGACTACAATGGTTTGGACAGAGGAGGGACAGTAGATACATTGGTAGAAGAAAGGTCCTAGAGATGTAGCTACCAGGTAGGTGGTTGGACACGGAGGTGGTTGGAGATAGAGTAGAAGATACAGAGGACAGAGGGAGATGGAACTGTATTTCTATCTGTATAGCTGTTTTATTTCTATCTAGGCATTTCGAATCATTTAATATATTTTTTTGGATGATTAAGTATTTATCTCTAATGATTTCTTCTTTAGGTCCAAGTTCAACGGGAAATTCCAACTTTGACGTACACCTTCAATGTACCGTTAATGTAGTCCAAAAAGAGTTACTTCACAGGCAATTGGACATAGTAGGTTTCTTGAAGACGTTTGACGAGGCTTTTCCCGGAATCTCTTCTTATATGATAGGTATAAACGTCTTCAAGAAACCTTCTATGTCCAATTTCCCATAAAGTAACTCTTTTTGGATTAAATGAATGAAGAAACCTGGATGACAGAGAACCTACATAGACATTAGTTGTAGTACACTCACATTTATGTGGGAACAGTGAGGATGAGGAGGGTATTTAGTACAAACTTGGTCCAAACTGACTGATTATTGTTCTATTCATACCCTAAGTTAATAAGTGAGTCGATTATGTACTTGATCTGACGTATGTGCTTGTTCCCCAGAGGAATCAATATACTGTTACACTCCACACAACTTCACCAGAGACCAGGCGTTGTATGCCAGAGGCTACTGCTGGACAGAGCTGCGTGATGCCACTCCTGGTGTGGAACCCCAATTCTGGCCTTCGCTCTTTGAACACAAGTTTCTGCCCTACGCTCTGCTGGCCTTCGCTGGCATCATGTACATTCCAGCGTTGGGTTGGGAGTTCCTGGCCTCCACACGACTCACTTCCGAGCTGAACTTCCTGCTTCAAGAGATTGACAACTGTTACCATCGAGCCGCTGAGGGGAGAGCCCCAAAAATTGAAAAGCAGATTCAGTCCAAAGGCCCAGGCATAACTGAGAGAGAGAGGAGAGAGATCATAGAGAATGCAGAGAAGGAGAAAAGTCCGGAGCAGAACTTATTTGAGAAATACTTAGAAAGACGAGGCCAAAGTAACTTTTTAGCTAAGCTGTACCTTGGTCGTCATCTGGCTATAATCTGCCTCAGTTCGATTCCCATTTCCTACCTGAGCGCCTACTACGCCCGTCAGAGACAGAATGAGTTCACCTGTGCCCTGGGTGAGCCGCCGGACATTAGCAGCTATCTAGAGCTGAAGCTCAGGGTCAACTGTAAGCTTCCAGCTGTGCAACTGCAGCGCATCATGGCAGCGGTGGACATTGCCCTGCTCTGCAGCGTCAACCTCATCATTTTGGTCAATTTGCTGCATTTGTTTGTTGTGCGCAAGTCCAACTTTGTCTTTGACAAGCTGCACAAAGTCGGTATCAAAACGCGCAAGCGCTGGCAGAAGTCACAGTTTTGTGATATTAACATCCTTGCCATGTTCTGCAATGAGAACCGGGACCACATAAAATCACTCAACAGACTGGACTTCATTACCAATGAAAGTGACCTTATGTATGACAACGTGGTCAGACAACTCTTGGCTGCACTTGCACAGTCCAACCATGATTCCACACCTACAGTCAGGGATTCTGGGATCCAAACAATTGATCCCAACATGGATCCTTCTGACCTGGCAGTAGGAGAGATTGCCGGGGAGCCGCTTGTCATAAAAAGACCTCGCAAAAAGATCAAATGGATCCCTGGTTCAAATCCTCTTCCGCAGCCATTCAAGGTAAGCTGGGTTCTGAGCCACAGCTCCCCGACTGTTCCCCTACAATCACATCACAAAACTGTGTCATGTGATGAACTTAATGTTCCTTAAAACTTCTAAACTTCTAAAGCTCCTTGTTTCAAGTTCACTGTGTTCTCAGAAGGGAAAGCTTTGTCCACTTGATAAAGTTTTTTGGCACACAGAAAGGGCCTATAAAATCAGTCTCCTTAACTTGGAACATCATCAGTAACTAGTTAATATTCCTAATGAAGTACCTACAGTATTTCATAAAACTTCCATTAACCCAACAATTAAAGAAAAACATTTTAATCAGTGTCCACAAGTCACAAGCCATCACTGATCAGAAGGCCCTTTTTTCCAAATACAGATACATATTTGTATCCAGAGCTTTTAATAAAATATTCAACATACTTTGAGGCAGGATTAGGTTGATTTCTGTATTTTCTATTCACTTTAAAGGACCCGCTCATCCTGACACGGATGGAGAATAATGCCAAAACTGAAAAACCCAAACCTCTAAGACGGAAGACAGTGGCAGACAGCCTGATCGCACCACTTCTGGACAGCAAGAGTACACAACAGGCGTCAGCAAAAGGTATCCCTGCAACTTAATGTACAAATAATATTACTTATGTGACATGCATGGGGGAGAAATTGTTTCCATAGTTAATATCTTCAAAAAATGTGTTGTATTGTCCTATTTTGGAGTTTAGTGGTTTGTAAGAAAAGTAATTCATAATAATTAACACAACAGTTATTTAATGATAAATAATATTTAATATATTTTTGCTTTTCTTTATTTCAAAAATACATTATTGGATGATAAACCTTGAATCCTTACATTACAATTCTCTGGTGCATAGGTGTCAATCTCAGGCATGGGGACCAAATGTGGCCCGCAGTGTATATATATTTGGCCCCCAAGTTCACATTGAATGTGTGCCAGGCAAATTGGCATCATATAGCACATGTGTGCTGGCCATATACTATTAGTCTCGTACTTGCTATGTTATAGGATATACATTTTGGGTTTTTTGTGGTCTGCCTGTAAAAATTGTGTGTTTATAGAATATTTACAGATTGGTTGTGCAGATTTATTGCTTAGAATTTTTATTTCTACACCTACATGTCTATACATCCAGAATTTTAAATAGATGTCAAGTCTGGTCTGTGACTTTGTCCCAGTTTTTTTAAATTTTGGCTCTCTGTGAATTTGCATTTGACACCACAGGTGTAGGTCTAGGAGGATCTCAATAATAGATACAGTACATGGCTCTGACTCATGCCTGAAGAGTGGTACATTTTTCCATGTTTGCCTTGTAGATCTGAGTACAGTGGAAAAGAAGCACACGCGCAACTTCTCCCTGGATGTCCACCCCTACATGCTGACCATACGTAAGCCTAAGGTGGAGACGACGACCACGGAGCCTTTGGCCACAGAGCACAATATGGATGCTGTGTTCCTTGAAGGAGCTCACACAATTGTTCATGTGTCTGGTGCAATCACAGGTGACTATTCTATACCTTTTTCTATTAATACACATCCACATTTGGATGTGGAAAAAAAAAACTGAGAATTTGTTTCTTTCAATAATATACAGTCACAAAATAATATTAGTGTATTTTCTTAAATTTCTTGTATATTTTAATGCCTGCTACATCTAAAGATACATTATCGGAAGAATACAACAAGAGGAAAACATGGAATGCTGCTGAAACCTGTTTTTTTTTTTTGAGTACAATGCCAACGCTATTGATGAACAGAAGGGGTTTTGGTTACTGTAAAAAAACATGGAAATTGTCTCTAGATATCAGCTCCGAAATTAAACTGTTATGAGCTATTTTTGTTGTTATCGTTGTATTTCTCCAAACAAATGCACCTTTAGTGGAACCAGCTTGCCTCTGGGGTGCTCTAAGCATAGCACTGTCCAGACCCACATAACTCACCACTAGCCATTCACAGTATGGAGCGGTGTGATTTAGGTGGCGCCGGCTGCCCCTGTGACCCGCTGAGGGCTAAGGAGATGAAATTGAGTGGATGAAGTAATGTTACCAGGCATTAAAATAAACAAGAAATTGAAGAAAATAGCAGGGAGGTCCAACCACTATTCCATATGTTGAAAAAATTTACTGTGGTAGTACATATAAACAGCATGTTGACACTGAGTCACCCAGTGCTTTCTTCTTCTGTTCCTTGTTTCTGCTCTCTCTGAATATCATACCAATATGGCATTTTTCCCCGATTCTTCAGAAACTAAGGTCTGCTCTCCAGAATCAACCAGCACTTCCTTTTCTACTGTGACGCTGCCCACCACCACATACGTAAACGGAATAAGTCCCAACCCACCATCCAGCGAGGATGCACTAAGTCCAAAATCCTCTCCTCCACCCATAGAGCACCTCGCCCAGGGAGAAAACCCTGAATCCCACACACCACCTCCACTTCTGACCAGAGCACCGACGCACCAGCTGCTCAGCATCCATCACACTCTCTTTGAGGAAGACGAGGATGAAGAGAACCGCAGAGACAGACTGTCAGAGCGAGCCGGGGAGCTCATCGCTGCAGGGGAATGTTAAAACAGGAAGAGGAGGAGGAATGCTGACTGAGATTTGTCACCTTGACACTTGAAACCTCCCAGCATGTCAGAACTAGATTTACATGCAAGACCATCACCACTCATTTTGGTTGACTTTCACTTCTGCAATGGGTGAAATATATAGAGTGAGAAGCAGAAATGTGACAGTTGATGATGACGAATAGATGGAAAGGGCATCAAGAAAGCTGAAACAACTCACAGAGGACAACGTAGGATGGACCAGTGCATCATTGTTGGAAATTATGTCACCTTTATGTCTCAGGATGATGACGCACAGCTAATCACCCTCCAATGAAACCAGCAGTGATATTATTCAACAGGGTGCTACAGTGCAGGGTCAAACAGCTCCTCTTTATCTACAAGGTTCAATGGAAGGTTTGACAGCAAGTGTGTGCGCTTTCCTTTTCAATAACAATCATTTTAGAGTGGCATATTTTCAATAGTAAAATAAATCCCTTTATTAATCTCCAAGGAAAGTAGCCGGATCAATACATTTCTTTTAGATCTGCACAATAATTATGCAAACTATCACAATATATTTGTGGCAATAATGTACGCGCTTTCATTACACGTTTCAGAGGATGCTGTACATGTTGTGCACAGAAACACGGCTCTGTGTTAGTGGAGTGGTCACTACTCACTGCTCCGTCATTGTCATTTGACACATCATGATGTACATTATGTGCTCAGATGTTGACTACCTTTTCTAACTGTTATTAGTATTAGGTCTTTTGTGGACAAACGACACTAGAATGACATGTGAATACGTAAACATTCAGTATGAATAACACAGGCATGGGCAAACTAAGGCCAGGGGACCAGATGTGGCCCGTTCTATTTTGTAATCCGGCCCACGACACTTCTCAAAAGTATGTAATTGGTTTGTAGTTTGATTAGATCTTTAGCATTTCAGCCTTTATGTATGACTTTTAGATGTCATTCATCGTGAATGCCCCAATCAATTCTGGCCCATGAATCAAAACGTTTGCTCAGGCCTGGTCTGACACCAGTCAGTTAGTGATGTGTTGTGTGCGTTTTCGTCTTCTTGAAATATTTTTATAACTACTGCTGTGATATTTTGAGCTGGACTCACTAGTAGATCTGTACGGGGAAGGTAAAAAGGAAAGAACAAATAATGAGATTTTTTCTTTTTTCTCGGAAAAGATGACGAAGATATGATATTGTTGTGATTATCGTCCGCCAGTCCAACAAGTCCAATGAGTCCAACGTCAATCTCAGTACCACTGCCTTGCCTTACTTTCACTCGCTTGACAGTTATCACCCATACAAGAAAGACAACTTAGAGCAGTACATCTGCTTGTAGCTGAAGCACATACAGACGGCAACTATTTACACAGTAGATAAAGATTTAGATGTTTTCCAAAATGTGTTCAAACTACATACTGTGCTTGGTCGCAGGAGAACAGTCTGCACTGACAAACACACCAATATAAGACATCTACTGTAGATGACATCATAAACACAGTCACAAACCCATTATACCATTCAGTCTGACACTCTGACATCTTCACTGATCACACACCTTACGGTTTGAAATGGCATCCAGGACTTTTTCCACTTCAGTATCTCTGTTTTATTTTCAACAAATATACATATATTTGACTATAAATATCATGACTCAAGCACACCAAATGCATCTAAATGCATTTTGAGATTACAGTAGTAGCACGGGTGAGTGTGAGGGCATGTTATATGTTGTAACACAGCTCTGCTTTAACCTTTGTGTGTGACTGACGACTAGAAATAGTAACAAATAAATAAATGAATATTTAATGTGTGTTATTTTCTGCCAAAAACAACTAAGAACTAATTTTGACAGACTTTACCTGAGCCTCATTTCTGAAGGACAGAGAGGGTTGTAGTACTAACTAACTTATTGACAGTGGGCAACAAACATGACAAACATTATACTATTGTGCAAAATAGATGACATATTGAAGTACTTCTGGAAAATTAGACCTATTTTTTTAAGTACAGAGTAAAAACATATAATTTCGTCAAAGAGTCTAATTGGATGTTTTTATTATCAACACTAGTTGCAAGGGCTCGTTATAAAAACGTTACAAAGCTTAGACACCAGACAATATGGAATCTTTCATCAATTGCTTCTTCCTTGAAAGCCTACAAACTTAAGGCAAACAAGAGCGGAGGAGTTCCGTAGATAGCGCAAAACCGCCTTTTACTTTAAATACAGAGATGTACCAATCTATAACAATTGAAGTTACTATTCTTCAATGAATATATAAACTTTTAAGGCGTTGAACGTATCCTTATAAATGAATAAAGCAACGGACAATTGCTATTTTACGTGACGCTAACAAAAACGCCAAGGACAACATATACCAGAATGCATCGCGGCTCTCAATCAGTGACATAGTGGTGGTGCGCTCTGATACAAGGATTGGGAGCTGACTCAGTAAGTCAAAGATATTTCATTATAGATAACTAGTTTATTACAATAAGAACGATAAAGTCGGAGTTTAAAGTCACAGTTTTAATGCGATATCCCTTCAAAATTGTATCTGTGACAAAGCCGCCCCATTCTCGCTAGCACACATTAGCCAAAGTTAGCAATTATCATCGGGCGACAAGCTAGTCACCACTGTAACAGCCTCACACCGAGACCTGCCCCGGTGGAAAAACACTTCTACTTTACAAACATGACGTGTACAAACTAGACTTTCCGTCTCTCTCTATTCTGTAACTCTTAACAGCTGGTGGACATTGTTTTAACACCGTTGTTCACTGACTGCTCTCTCACGTCAGTCACAGCCGGTTCACTTCTAAAGCAACGTCAGCACAGGCGGACTGACTGCCTTCAACTGTTAGAACTGTGTCAGTGTGTTAGTCACAGATGTCCTCACCTTGGGCTTTCTCTCACGCAGCTTTCTGTGCTTCAGACATGGACCAAGACAACAATTCAGAGGTATGTGGAGTGAAAAAAATATATACTTATGTGTATGCGTGACCAGTTTAATAATTGTCAAAATCTGGTGTATTTTTTTACCATTTGTTGACATTTTTACCATGTGACCAAAAAAGTAATTAGTTATTGAGAGATTTTTTTCAACCTTTTAGATGTTAGAACAACAATGTATACTCGACAAATGTTATCTGTTTTTTTTTTTAATTACTATTATTAAATGGCACTAACAATGAATGGAGCAAGTCAACAACACAGCCAGAAATATTTGTAGATAAAGCTAGAGAAGCCAGACTGAGGTGAGAGGACATGGAGGTAGTTGGAGTTAGAGTAGAAGATACAGAGAACAGGTGAAATGGAAATTGTTGTCTCGCTCTGGCAAACCCACAAAAAAGGGACAAGTTGAAAGGAGAAGAAGAAAGAATGGAGCAGGAAATAACTGTTTTTTTTTCTTTTAGAAAAAAAAACCAAGGTGAATTGCCCAAAGTTTATCTTATATTTTTATCTAACAGAGGTTTAGGCATGCTATCTCACATCAGATTATTTAAAAAAGTTTCTAGTTGTCTTCAACCCATCTCTTCAGGATTGTAGTTAGACATGAGTATTCTGTAAAGTGAATCAAAATAAATGTCTGGGCTATTTGCTATATCTTTATTATCTGGGTACTAAAGGTTTTGTTAATGTTGTAAAGGGTACTTTGGAAAAGTAAAGTAGTATTTGCTGTTGAGGGTAAATATGTGTTTAACAGTTTTACATTGCACTGTTTTGGTGGTTTGCATGCTTCAGGATTTACTAAATTGTGTAAGAACATTACTCAGAGTACCAGGTCTCTGCTTTTGCTAATCTGATAAGATGCTGTGTGTTGTTGTTTTGATGTGTTACAGGATGAGTCAATCGACCCATCTGAAGAGGAACTCCCTGCTCTACCTCGAGAACTGTGTAAGCCCATGTTGTAAATACTACATGTCTGTGCTGAACTTAAATATTGAGTTATACCTCCGGCTTTGTTATAGCTTTATCCAGTTATATTTTGCTTCAAGATCTATATGTGAGTCTAAAATCTACATTAGTGTTCCACCTCAAGTCTTCTTTCGTCTTTTTTTTTCTATTAATTTTTGTTGTGTTAGAATGTAAATGACTGATACCCAAACCTAATACATTTCTGAATATGAAACTCCAGCTGACAGTGAGGCCATGGAGATGCTTTGGAACATGCGTGCTCGGCGTCGCCAAACATCTCCTGATCTCCCAGAGACTGTGACCTGTCTTACTGCTCCTGATGGCAGTATGCTGTACCTTGTGGGCACTGCACACTTTAGTGACAGCAGCAAAAAGGACGTGGCCACGGTGAGTTCATGCAAAATTACCAAATGTTTTTATTTTTGCATCGATTCATTGAAAGCTCTGTAAACTGTCTTAAAGTCTTAAAGTCCACTAGGTGGCAGTATGTAGCTAAAAAAAACAAGCGAGTCAGTGGTCATAAAGGATTTTAATGTTCTTGTCGCCTCTGTTTTTGTAAAGAACAACCTTCTTCTTTTTATGATTCTTCTTCTTTTGCCTTTATTTTGTTTTCTTTAGCCCGTCCTATGTTGTTTTGTGCTGTGCTTCTTATTTTGAATTCCTCCTACTCTTTTCCCCATGAAGACCATCCGTGCTGTGCAGCCAGATGTGGTGGTGGTGGAGTTGTGTCAGTACAGGGTGTCTATGTTAAAGATGGATGAGACCACGCTGCTCAAGGAAGCCAAAGACATCAACCTAGAAAAGGTTCAGCAGGCCATCAAACAGGTCAGGCCTTCAAAATGCTGGAGAAATAATGCCTGTATTGTGAAGAAAGACAAAAAAAGTGTAAATTAACATTTAAAAACTATGATATAGTATAAGGCTTTACCTGAGGAGGCAAACTGATAGTTCATTTTATTCAGAAATTAGCGACCTGTGCACAGACTTTAAGTATCACTTTTATATAAGAAGTAGATCAGTGTGTTTTATAGGATACTACTCCTTCAGTGATGCCAAACACACCAGAAATCAACCTGTCCCTGTTTAATCTCTCTGTTGAACAGAATGGAGTGATGTCAGGCCTGATGCAGATTCTCCTGCTGAAAGTTTCAGCTCATATCACTGAGCAACTGGGCATGGCTCCTGGAGGAGAGTTTAGGGAGGCTTTCAAAGAGGTAATAATGGCATTCAAAGAATTGTTCAAAAAGTGTGTGTGTATACATATATATATACATTTTTAGTATTTTGAATTTTTAAAACTCTTTAATCTTCCCCCCACAGGCTGGTCACGTGCCTTTCTGTAAATTTCATCTTGGAGACAGGCCGATCCCTGTCACTTTCAAACGGGCAATTGCTGCCCTCAGTCTGTGGCAAAAGGCGCGTTTGGCCTGGGGTCTTTGTTTCCTTTCAGACCCAATCAGGTACAAAGACATGACTTTTCACAGTTACTGAATATTGAGATATATCTTGGTCTTACCAGCCATACTAATCTGTTCATTCATTACTGTACAAATGTCCAAATTTACACACATTTTTTTTTCCCAGGTTTTACATTAAAAGAAGTAACTTTGTCCTGATTGCACTATGTCAATGTTATGTTATAGTAAAGAAGATGTGGAAAAGTGTAAACAAAAGGATTTGTTGGAGCAGACCATGCTGGAGATGATCGGAGAGTTTCCTGCTCTCCACCAGACCATTGTAGCAGAAAGAGATATCTACCTCACACACACTCTCCGCCAGGCCACACGTTGTGTGGAGGCCCCCCCTAACGCCCAGAGTGAGTACTACACTGTTTCAAGTGGAGGTCATGACATACACTGCAATTATGTAAATACATTCATTATGATCTCATTGTGTTACTGTAAGACATAACAGGTAAATTGTTAATAGGGATTTCATGTTTTGTTTCACAGTTTAGAAAAGTAGGTGGAGACTAACTGCCAAATTTATTCAAACTTAAATTATATTAAAAATGGGCTACACTTTATAAAGTGTGATTACCTGTTAAAACAAAAAAAAGGAAATAATCAAAGTAAGAAATGTCAAAGAATCCCTTGCTTTTCTATTATAATTACAGGATTAATTTTAAATAACTGGGCAGTAATAGAAATAGTTGAATGCAGTTTGTTCTTCCCTCTCTTCCTAATCTGCAAGAATCTGTTACTTTAAATCATTTATACAGCATATTTCCTACAAAACACTCAAAATGTTTCCTTCCAAAATATTAATTTCTCAATTTGGGCAATGCACATCCTGATCCTGCTTACTTTGCAGTACTTTGCAGTGCGGTTCTGCTTTTGCTCCCTCAGAAAGTCTTTTTTTATCTATTATTTTCATTGTGTTTGGATCTATTTGTCATATTATCTTTATTTTATTGGAAAATATATCTATCTTGATAATAAAGAGTGATTTCTAAACCTAAAAAAGAGAAACAATATCCCATAGTTACAATATCCCATAGTTACAGTTAAAGGAGAGATTATTAACAATGTTGATGAGTTCAAATATCTTGGCATAATCTTGGACTCAAGGCTAAGGTTCAAGAAACACATTAAAAACGTGTGCAATAAGCTAAAATATCATCTGTCCACAT
>JAFBJS010054608.1:344763-357093 GCA_016785265.1 Paraplagusia blochii | reverse complement strand
ATATATATATATACAGTATGTATGTAGATATGTGTAGATATATGTGTATATATGTGTATATGTATATATGTATATGTTGTTATATGTATATATGTATGTATATATATATATATGTGTGTGTATATATGTGTATATATGTATAAATAAAGGACAATAGCTTTTTTTTAGGTATTAAGCCTTTGCAACCTGTGTATATGTATATATGTATATGTTGTTATATGTATATATGTATGTATATATATATATATATATATATATATGTGTGTATATGTATAAATAAAGGAACAATAGCTTTTTTTTAGGTATTAAGCCTTTGCAACCTACTTATTATTCAAGACTTATTTCTTTATACTTTCCGTCCTCCTACTTGTGTTTTCATTCAAACATTTTCCTCCTTTAAGTGAGCGGGCATAACTTTACGTCTTTGTCACACTGTTTATGTCTATGTCATTCTGTTTGGAATTCTACCAGTTAATATGAAAAGACAGGTGTTAGTGTGAGAGAAGAAGGAAAAATATAGAGGGTGTTTTTAATAAAGGAGAACAATGCAAACGGCATACCTGTGGTTTTCATTGATGGATGTTGTCATGTTTCAAAATCATATCTTTATTAATTCCAGCTGTCTCACCTTCGTACTAATTCTCAACTGTTGTTGAACTGAATAAATTCAAGTTTGTATGGCTTTCTGAGGATGTTCTTGATCACCAGGCAGAGTAAAGGCTAAAGAATAAATTGCTTGTTTCCGGTAACCCAAACAATTGAAAATTTTTGTGTTTGAGTGTGTGTTTATGAACCATTTGGTCAACTTTAGAAGACATTTTGGAGAAATCTGTATCTTTGACATCAAATGAACCCATGTTGCATTGGTGTCATCAGACAGCTACCCGATTGGTCTACCATGATCACATGTTAGACCAGGGGTCAACCTGAGATCCTACACCATCATTTTGAAGGGCTTTCAGTCTTCAATACAAAAAAAAAGTTAAAATATCAGTTTCCCATAGATTCTGTGTAAGACAACACTGAACCAGAAGAAGACTGGATCAGGGTTTTTAGAACTACTGTAGAACTATAGGATTTACCATATCATACCACCTTACCATAAAATATAAAGAACAAATCTATGAAATGTTATTATAAATTCAACTTTCACATCAAGATGGGGGGGTTGCAAAATATTATTCTAGGATCCGCGAGTTTGAGAACCCTGTGTAAAACCATGCAACAACTTGCAAAACAAAATCCCATTGTGCCCTGAAGAAGCTACTTCTGCATTAGATGCTTCACCATAAAGAATGAGCAGGGTTTTGTGTGACAAACATTTTGTAGTTTAATGTAGAGATGTCCAAGGTTGTACACATAGGTCCCTTTATCGCAGGACATGGGACCCTATGTCATTTTTTTCATGTTAGCAAAAACACACTTATTTCTTAGTCTGACCATAATTACATAATTAAGCCCTAGCTTCAGAACAGTTTTCTATTCGTTTTTCTGTTGTTTGTGGCAACTATGTGAACCTTAATTGTGTTTGTTCTATAGGCGACATCTTCATCCAACCACATCCTGGAAAACCAAACCATTGGGGAGCTGAAGCAGGAGATGGTTTCCTTGAAGGGTTTACTGCTCAGCAGGTAACAGAGCGTCTGTGTTGGCTGTAGTGCAGTGTGTGATTGTCACAAAGTTGCAACACACCAGGTGTTTTGAACCTACTTTAATGTAACTGTGCTTCTCATTTTATTTACTCTCTCTGGGTTTGCGTGATGGAACAGGTTACTCTGGTAAACTGAGTTGTAACAGGTGTGTTTCCAACTGTCACAAAAAAACCGAAGCAGACTCTTTTTTTTTTTTTTTTTGCCTGGCTTTCTTCTAATAAATGAATCCGTAAACCCTAATAAGACTACTTAGTTTGATATTGTTAACGTTTTCTAGCTTTTATTAAATTGTGGTCTGGGAGTGTTCGTGTTGTGTTTGAGTGCTCACAAAGGGAGTCGGTTCTGTTTATATTGTCCACACAGGAATTACAAAACAAACATAATGCAGTCATCTTTGCATTACTGGCCTTGGCCGTACAGAATTGTGGTAGTTGGCCGGAAAGTTTGTGTTTGTGTATGAATAAATAAAATAAAAGAACACATAATGTCACATTGCTCTTCCAAATTGCTCACTTAAAGCATAATCATTAATCTCAGGGATGTTTAATCTCGCAGGCACTAGAGGTTATAATACTGATTGCACCATTTCTTTTACTTCACAACTTGCCGCGGCCAATTAGCATACTGCAGGCATCAGCTGCTCTTCTGTGTTTTACTGCTTTTATTGGTTAGCCAGATAACCACACGCGCATAATTGTTCCTGTGCAACTTTTCCTAATTTTATGAGTGCAAAATGAGGACGACTATAATAACGCGAGTACAGAATCATGTATATGCAACAGCCTCAACCAGCTGCATCCAGGACAACTGAGCAACTAAGGAGCTGAGGGGACGACACACTGCGTTAGATTAAAGGAGAGGCGACTCTCACAGGAGAGTGTGTTGGACATATGCTTTTGGCCAACTCTGCTCTTCAGAAATCTGTTTCTCTAAGACTTTACGTTGCCTTTTCGTCTTTATAAGAGTTTTTTTTCAATTATAATATGATAATAATTATAATAATAAATCACTTAACCCCCATCCTTCAGCACCTCCACTGGTTCCCGTAATTTATTGTATCAACTACAAACACCTCTTGTTTACATACGTGACCATGCACAACCTCGCCGCTCCCTGCCTATCTAAACTCCTGCACCTTATCATTCCCACCCATTCCCTCAGATCCACCTCCTCCATCCATGTCTCTGTGGCCTCTGCACACCACGGGGGACAGAGCTTTCAGTTGTCCTGCTGCTCACCTCGAAATTGTGACACTCTCCCCATCTTCGACTCACGAGCAAAAAGTCCCTCGAACCTCAATCCATCATCCTTGCTCTGCTCACTTTTATTCTACGATTTTAAGCGCTTTGAAATCCTTCTTCTTTTCCTTTCGACTTGTCCCTTTTTTTTTCAGGGGTTGCCACACAAGTCAGCAATGTCCATCTCTCCCTGTCCTCCTGTATCTTCTACTTGGACTCCAACTACCTCCATGTCCTCCCTCACTGCATCCATCAATCTCCTCATTGTCTCAATGTGTCGACTGTCCCTTTTCTGAAGCGCTTTCAACTAAAATGTATTAAATATAAAAATACTATTTAACAATGAAATATACACCAATGATATCTTACTGTTCTTAAAACTGCTCCTAATAGATAGATAGATAGATATACAGATAGAAACATGGTATTCTATGACATTCATGAATAGAAATCGTGTTGAAATATAATGTAAATGAAAGACATGTTCATTACTGGATGATGGTAAGTTGCTGAATTTATCAGTAGCTTTGGTTCAAGAAAAGTATTGCTAATATTTTTGACTGTTTGCACAAAAACAAGCAAAATCCACAGATGCAAACGTTTAACGTAAATTTCTTTAAGAATATCAAGATGAAAAGCCTTATTTTTCTTCAACAAAAGTAAAAAGACAGTCTTTTTGCCCACCTCTTCATAGCGGCGCCGTGTATTAGCATGCATGACATCAGTGTCTCTAATGAACACAGAGGTACGATTGTACATCAGAAACTGACAAGGACAAAAAACCATCCCAGAACTGTCTTGTTGGGCCTGTGCTGTTTCCGTTCTTTCATTCCGATCACTCGACACCTCCGTCATTTGCTTTCTTGTCTTCACCTGACGTGGCGCCACAGAAAGATGTTGAATGTTAAATTCATCACCATCTTTCTCCAGACTTGTTCCTGTCTTGTTTGAAATCATCAAAATAATCTCCAACCGTTATTAAGACCCAGGGATGTTCATGGTTTACAATCAGCTATGGTGTTTTTCCCATTCAAAAGCAGTGTTCTCTGTTGACGTCTCTACATCTGGCTGTGAAGTTCAGAACTTCATATGCTTTAATTATAAGACCTGCTGAGACGTGTGTATGTGTCTCTTTAAATGTTTGATGTTTAGCTTTGATGACCTGGTCACACTGAATTCATCCCTGTTCTGATGAAGTCATGGTCCGGTTTTGTCTGTTTTCTTTCCCCCCAGGAGACAATTTCCTTCTACTCCCAGTATTCCTAAGATCCCCTCCTGGCAGATCCCTCTGAAGCCCCCCTCGGCGCCCACATCGCCGTTCATAAACAACACAGAATTCAATAACAGCAGCAGCGACATCTCTCCCGTCAGCAACGAGTCTGCGAACTCCTCTCCTCTGAAGGACGGACACCACAACTCCCAGGAGTCACTGGGAGGACCCGACGGGGCTCACAGTCTGAACGGAGATGCCACCACCATCGACCTGCCGCTGGACTTGAAGAACCGGGTCCGCATGGAGGTCCAGGGGGAGGAGGAGAGCAAGGAGGACGACGTCGTTGGCGACGCAGACGAGGAGGCTGTTAGTGTGCAGCCAGAGGACCGGCGCGGTGGAGACGGACAGATTAATGAACAGGTGGACAAACTGAGACGGCCTGAGGGTGCCAGCAATGAGAGCGAGGTGGATTAGACGGCAGTGGAGAGAGCACAGAAATACTCTTCAAACACGGCTTTCTATCGTCACGTGGCTTTGGTTCAATCACACCCTCACTGTATTTGGGTTTTACTTTTATTTCTCTCCTCACCTTCTGTTTCCTCTTGTTATAACATTTTAATCTCGAGCAAAATGAAGCGCAAAACTGACAAATATTGTCGAGTTGACACACGGCTTACCTCCATTTACTTTCCATCATCCAAACCAAATGAATGCTCGCCAAGCTGAGTACCATTTTTTTTTTTTTTCCCCCTCTCGAAGCTACCTGGAAGTAGTCGAATCTGGAGTTAAACAAGCTCCACCCAGAACAAACTGGCTGTTAGTGCTTTTTAATGTTCATGATTTGATCAGATCTCATAATGTCCACAAGGCTCATTCATACAGAGTTCCAGAGAATTTGCTTGCCGTACGGTGCAGCTGCGGGTCAGGAGTCACACATACCTCTGTCAAAGTTACTGTAAGCTTCCAGAGGAGAGTTAATACACTTTGTCTCCCTGGTGATGGCAACAGGAGAGGACAAGTTCTTCCAGGGCAGGAGCTTTTAGCCTCTTTTATGTGTCCTTTCGCATTGGTGTCAGCCTGTCAATAATTCACAAGGCCAGCAGGGTGGCATTTGAGTGAAATAAAAGCCCTGAAATTCGAGATTAGAATGTGATGACGGGCTTTGTTCCATGCCGGTGTCACCATGTTCATAGGCTCAAAGAAGAGAAAGATGAATGTGTTTTTTTTTTTTTTTTTTTCCCTTCACTTTCCTTCATTTTTTTTTTTTTTCCTTCACCGAGGGCTGTATTGTGCATCTCTGCTTGTATGTTTGTGTGCAGCAGACGAGACGAGCCTAGGCCGTCTGCCGAGCTGCGAGCCTCGTCTCCAGCAGGGCAGCTGATTTGGTTTGTGAAGTATGTTAATAATCAAATGATCAACAAATAACAGATGTATTAGTTCATGCAGCTTGAAATGTCAAGGAGGCTAAAAGCGCAAATCTAATACAGAAAGCCCAGTTGCGTTGTATTATTTTCTGCGACAAACCCTCCGGTCCAAATTACGCGCGGCCTCCTACGGTGAGTAATCTTTACAGAAAACGGCGACAATATTTCGCAATTAAGCCGCAGTCAGACGACAAGCGCAGATGGAATTTGCAGAACTCGCTTGTTTTTCCTTGGTGTGGAGGTGGATGGGGGAAGTCAAAAAAAAAAAAAAAAAAAAACCTGATGATTGAAAAGGAAAGCAATAAATGAATACTTGACTTATTGAATTACTCACTGTGTCTCCAGCGTACAAGAAGAGTCCATGAGTGAGAAGAAGGGACATCAGCTCACGGGGCCATTTCCACCTGCAGCATGTGTCCTTCAGAGAAAAGGTAGAGGGGCCTCTGAATGTTGTGTGTGTGACTCCACTTCATGTCCACACGCTTTTTGATCATTCATTGTCGTTGCGTTGAGGTTTAAATTATGTACAACGTGACAAAAACTCAGCACCGTCCTGGAAAAATACACTTGTGTTTCAAAAAGTTGGTTTCAATCTCTGCCTCCGTCACCGTCCTTTTTTTAAAAAAACACGACGCATTTGATCTTTAGTTTGTAATGATTTATTTACATTGTAAAACTGAAAACTGAATTTGCCTTCAGGTTCATCCTTCGATATGCACATCCATGTACTTGACTAAAACTTAACTAAAATTTAACATGAAATGACATGAAATGAAAAACTTGAATCACAGCTGTTTCATTTGTTTCCCTGTCACCTGGTGTTTGTGAGATGACTTAGGATAAGAAGTGTTTCTGCTCATTTTAAACAATTACCAATCGAAAATGTACGGTTTATGTTTCTTTTCTTTAACTCAAAGTATCTTAAAAAAATAAATAACATTGAACTATTAGATATTTTTCTTTTCTGGTAAACCTTACTTGTGTTTTAAAAACGTGTTTATATCTTTCATTTTGCGTCCTTTCTGTACGGCTTCAGGTAAAACTCTATGTTCTGTAGCTTTTCTCGGTTTTTATCACTTCTCTGAAAATCGCAGTTTTCCTATCTGCAGGCATGTACACAACCAGTAAGTTTTGTGGGGGGGGATTTCTGTTGTTTTTTTTTTTTGTTTTTTTTTTCTCTTTTTAGAAAGCGTGACACGGCAGGGACTTTTGGTCTTATTTTTCCTCTGCTCTCTCTGGTAATGAGTAAGGGAAACAGTTATACATTAAACAGGATGATTTGTTTATTTCTCTAAGTGGGTTATTGGCACTCTTTGTGTTTTCTGTTGTGGGGGTGCTGCCCTTTTTAAAGGACGGACGTTTTTTCACTTTGAATCAGTCTGAAAATAAGAGTTTCCTCCCTGAAATAATTATGAGAAAAAAAGTAAAAGAAGAAGAGATTTGACAAGAGAAGAGAGGAAACTGTTGCAGTGTTTAGTCTTAAAAATAATTCACAGCTTTTGCATCAAAATTGTCGAGGTTTCTCAAATTCTCATTAAAAAAAAAAAACAAAAAACAAATCAGTTAAATTTCCCCGCTTTAAGACATGAGTATTGAAACCTCCCTAGCAATGACGCTTTTCCTGCAAGGTGGTCCCGCCCCTTACCTTAGGAAACCCCTGGTAATTTTCATTACCTCAGTAGAATCGTGTTAAATGGCAAATGTTAATACAGCGATTCTCCAATTCTCTTTTTATTCCACACATCTGTCTCGTAAAAACTTGGTGTCATCATTACCCACAGTGCAGTTCAACTCTGTAACAATTGGTTTCAGATTGAAGTGTGTCACCAAGTAGCAGTAAATGTAGCCCTGGGCTACTGGACTCATATTAGATTTTCAGCTGCTCCATCCAGAGCCACAAATAATTTTTTTTCTCCCTCCACAATTATCACATTAACTCCTGGTCCCAGTACCCACAGTCTGATGTATACAATTGTTGAAATTCCCCTTTAATTGGAGACCATTCCTTCAGCGCCGAGATCATTTATTCACCGCTCTGACTGATAGCTCATCTCCAGAGCTATGAGCCGTACGCGAAACAGATTAATTCTATTTTCTGGCAAAGTTCATGAAACTGTCTGAACTGGTTCTGGTTTATGTTGATAAACTATTGTCATAATCTCAGCTTCAGTCATTAGTTGTAATTTCTCACAAAGATTGCATCGCTGATGATTTCATGAGTCCCTGAGCAGCAGCCGTAATGCACACTTTTCCACCGCTCCCGCCACCAGAACCCGCCGCGACGTCTCACCGAAAGAAAAAAAAAAAAAAAAAATCTCAGAAAATCGCGTCCTTCCTCATACACGGTGTTGTGAATATTACCGAGCATTATCAGTCGTATGAGTTTAATTTATCAAGGGCTAAATGATCAATAGTGTTTCACATATTGATGAGGTGTATAAACTCCTCTGAGGTTCGATACCACATGCCTTTGTAATCCATTAACCTCTCCCTGGAGTTCAGGCCAACCTTAGATTTATAGGGACACACCGTAATAAATCCACTTGTACATCATTTAGTGTCTTAGGGGATTTGCTGCGCATTCCCTTTCAAAAACCTACCTCATATTCTCATTTACATTTTAGTTCATCTAGCCTGCAGCTCGTACGCCGTTGACTGGTCGCCGTCTAAGAAGTGACGCCCGATGTGGTGATGCCGTTTGGTCAGCGCGACACCTTTGGTTTTGACAACGTTAAGCTCCTCAAACTCATCAATCTTACTGCTAAACGCCCAGCACTCAATAGGATAGTATATCGACGCGCTCTGAACTCCATTGTTCATTGGAACTGGGCACTCAGCAGGTTAGAGGGCTGGCTCGTCTCCTCGGATCAATGCACGTGGTGTTAGGCTTTAGCAGCTGGTCAGACTGCTAGCATGCAGCCATCTTTAAAACTCCTTCTGTCCTTGAGCGTTGGTCACAAGGCAGCTTTTGTTCAGCCCCGATCGTTTAACAGCACAGTAACACGGATTCGCAGGCTCCACCCAAAACGGCTTCACACATTTATCAGGAGAAGTGTTTGCAGAAACATTTGCATAGCAAAGGTCATGGATGATGCAGAACGATCAGACTCAGTGTACACCCCCCCCCCCCCCCCCCCCCCCCCCCCCCCCCCCCCCCCCCCCCCCACCCGCCCTCCGCCTCCTCCCTGTGTCACACAAGACAAGCTGCAAACATCTGACGTTACAACTGAAATGTACGACATCGACCGTTCAGCCTCCATTCTCCACTAAATTATGGGATGTGTACTCTTAAGTTGAAGAAATAAGTTTTTTGGGTTTGCGTAACTGTCAAATGTAAAAACAACTCTAGCTTCCTTTTCCCAGAGAAAACGAATAATTTTATAGAACTTTTTAAAACCCTCGGGACTAACCTTTAGGAGCAGGGGTCAGCTGGCTGAACCACCACACGAGGAGCAGTGTGTGGGGACGATTCCAGGGCACCTCAGCAGTAAGGGGATTCGAACCGGGGGGCCTTGTGGACCCAAGTCTGTTTTCTTAACCACTAGGCTACCAACTGCCCCAATATCCAGATTTTTGTCAAATTTGAGCAAGAATTTCCACTTTTATAGAGGTGTTTGCAACTCCTCCTCATAGTAGTCATTCACAGGGGCAGCAGTCTCCACCACTGCCACCCAAATCACACTGCTCCATACTGTGAGCCTTCCTGTGGGTGGTGAGCCCAGGACGGTGCTATGATCAGGGCACCTCGGTGGCAACTTGGTGGCTGGTGTAATGAAACCTGAAGCCTTTCAGGCCCAAGTCTGCTTCCTTAACCGCTAGGACGCCGCCTTCTTAAAGCATATTTGTTGTAATTTTTTTTTTCACTTGCATATTTTGTTGTGTCTTGTCAAAAACTAGTGCAAACTCTGCTGATCATTCACACTCAGATTCAGTATGAATTTCTATATAAATCTGTACGTAGCTTCTGAGGAATCAACCTCACAAGGAGTTGAACCCAACTGGAGCTTCATTCAAAGACACACTGACTGATGGTCTTTTCTAGTCCTGCCTCAGCAGATACAGTCAGGAAGCCTAGGTCACCTCCAAAACCTCTGCACAACTCTGAGCCTGCCTGTCTGTGTGTGTCTGTGTGTGTTCCTCTAAAAGCAGCTCAGAGTGGCTGCTGCTGAACCCTGGCTCCTTCCTGGTGAAAATGAGAACATTTGACAAGCCAAGGTCAGCGGGGGGTTTGACTGTGTAAGGCTTCAATGGCAGGGCCAACGCGGCCAACGCTGCAAAGTCATAAAGCACTTTGTCATCACTCGCTATATAAACTCTCAACAATCAAGTGGGATCGCATTCCCTCCCCTGCAGTCTGTGTGGCTTGTGTCACTTGATTTTGTCCTGGCGCTGTTTCAAATCCAAATGGACTTTGTGGATTCTGTAGGACAGTCTTTGGGCGACTGCTGGATGGTCTTTTTTGAACCTGGAACAGAGCTTTACACCTCACCTGATCAGAGGACGAATTGGAGCGGAGACAAAGACCGGGGCCGCCTGTTAAATGGGGGGACGGAGGGAGGTTTTCTGGCAGAGCGTATTTACAAACAATAAAGTAATGAATCACCAGAAGAACCTCGGTCATGAGAACATGGACGAAGACAAAAAAAAAAATGTCCCTGTCCCTTGGTGCAGAGCAGATATGGTATTGGAAGTAGATTAGATTATCCAGTGTAGGGCCTGTCAGGCTGCTGAGGGTCTGCAGCTTTAGGCAATACAGGGGCAACAGGTGCAATACTTGCCAACATTTGTGCAAATTGGAATAATCACCGGGTCTGTCCCTGGAACACCTGAAGGATGCTGGACGCCAGGTGGTCAAGGAGGAGGAAATGGGAAAAGGGAGTTAAAGAGCCATCTGTATGAACGCCAAAGAAACAATAGGCTATTCTTTCCCCGTTCCCCCTGCGGAGGGTGCTATAGAGCAGTTGTACTATGTATTCTCATATTTGGGGTAAGACCAAATTTTGGAGTTGGATTACTGGGTTAATGTTATTGAGTGTTGGGCAAACTTTTGTTGCTCTGGGACCATGAAGAGGTTCAAGATTTGACCTGAACTGTGGTCCAGATCAGTATTGGTTGGATGTAGAATGCTTTGGTTCTCAAACTCAAACTCACGGCCTGTGGGCCATTTGCGGCCCGTGGAATGACATTTTGCGGTCCCCACCTTGATGTGAAAACTTAATTTCTCATAATATTTTATAGATTTCTTTACATTTTATAGTAAATCCTATAGTTCCCAAAACCCTGATACACAGTCTCCTTCTGGTTCAGTGTTGTATTACACAGAATTTATGGTAAACTGATTTTTTTTTTTTATTGCATTTTTCTTTTTTTTATTGAACACTGAAAGCTGACGCAGCCCTTCAGTGAAATGGTAGTGTGGTTGGAGGCCCTCAACTTATTTTAGTTTAAGACCCCTGATTAAAATAAAATATAGGAAGTGATATTTGGTGGCATTAACTATAAGTAAATGTAGTTTATTTGTTATAATGCACGAAAAAGAAGAAGAAACACATTAGTCTTTATAATAAGCTGAACCAATGTTTAGTGGGCTGACTTAGAGAGCCGAGTGTGCTCCATCTGGCCCTCAAGCCATAGTTTGCCCTGTGCCTATTTTGCCTCATAATTCCATCCCTAAGTTTGTTTCTAATTTCACTTGCGTTAAAGTCAACAGTGAGCCCTCTGACGTCGGGACAAAGTCCATTCCAACCTTTATTATTATATAGAACTGCTTCTTTAACATGGAGTTGTCGGTGTGAAGTCAGTGTGAGACAGGAGCGTTGGCACATCCACTGACCTTGTCCTCCAGAATTGGCACGGACGGTCAGGGAGAAACACTATCCACCGTGCCACGGCTGCAGCGAGGAGGCAAGTGGGTGAAAAAAGTAATCCCAAAATCCCTCTGTGGACTCCCAATGTCTTGTTTTGGAGGGTCTGTGGGACTGACGGAATTCTTTGGGTAACAAAACCCACCACGAATGATGGACATTTTCTATTATTAGCATCGTCAGAATCGTCCCAACCTTTGCCTCTTTCATGCTGCAAATATCACATTGCTGATGTATTCCATATTAAATTACTGAGTTTTAAGCGAGCGGGTCTGTGCAGTGTCTGTTATCAACAACCATAATGTAGAAGATTAGCACACACATGATGTCCACCTGTTGTCCCACTCTGTTTTATGAAGGTCACAGCTGTGACACTGAAACCAGTCTTTTTAAAGGCCTCACAGTCATTCAGTGCAAATAAAACTTTCGAAGTCGGTGCAGACAATAGATAAGTCCTTTAAGTGTCATGTGGTTAGTTTGCAAAAGTTTTCTGAAAAGTTTTTTTTTTCAGGGGCGGGAAATCTTAACCGCAGACTTTTGTCGTTTTGGTCATTTGCAAAAAAAAAAAAACCCGTGTGATTTGAAGTCTTCCTTCACTTCCGCTCTGACTGAGAGCTGTGATGTCGTCGTTTTTCCCGCTGTGTTGACACCAAAAGGGTTTTTTTTAACCTTAAAAGTTAGGGAACTGTTAGTGATTAACTACAACTAACTTAGTTTGGTAATTATTCACTCTGTGTTGTTTTTGTTCCTTTGCTGGAAAAAAAACACGGAATTTTGTCCAGTTGGAAGTTTTGGGTGGTTTTTAGGAGAAAATTACTGGAGTTCAATGTATTTTTTCTACCTCCATGTCCTCTCTTACTGCATCTGTCAATCTCCTCTGTGTCTCCTACCTGGTAGCTCCATCTCTAGGATCATTCTTCTACCAATGTATCCACTGTC
>JAFBJS010054608.1:334458-344673 GCA_016785265.1 Paraplagusia blochii | reverse complement strand
AGAGAATCTCAGCATCTTTAACTCCTCCACCTCCAGCTCTGTCTCCTGTCTTCTACCTATTCCTAGTGTCTCTAATCCATCCATCATGGCTGGTCTCACAACCGTTCCCATAGTAACATTAATATTTTAAAGCAATATTTTACCTGATAATATATACATTTAAAATGTATTAAAGCTCTGATTATAGAATACTTTCGTTTTACATTTATAATTTTACCAACCACCAAACTCCTAATGTACACTTTGCTTGTCTCTCTTTTTTAAAAACATTATTTAAATCATATTAACAATTTTTTTTTTCAATTGTAGCTTTTAGTAAAAATAACAGAAAAAAATCCAGGTATTGATTTGTGTGTCAGCCACTGTCCACTCTCTTATTTTGTTGATTTTTAATCCACTTCCATTCCAGAATTCCCTAATGGAGTCTTTTTCTGTTGTCAGTCTTTTCAGTAATTGTTTATAAAGTAAAAGTAAAATAAAAAAACATGTTATTTTTTATTTTTCATGTTAGAGAATCCCAGAGTGGGTTCAGTTCTGCAGAGAGGCTGTGGTTTATTATGGCCTGTTAGTTTGAGGTAAACATTTACAGAAAACACTTTCATTAACAAACAGCCACTTTAAGCCCCTTCAGAATAAAAATCATATTTTTCCCACAGAAATTACAGCTGGAAGCTTCGTTCCCCGACATTAACGTCTGAATGAGTCACTCAGAGTCGCTGTTTTTACAGCTCCTGTCAAACGCCGTCCGTTCCGTCGTGGTCCTGCAGAAACACCGTGTTTTAACCATTTCAGCTTATTGTCAGCCAACATGGCTGCTCTTCACTGGAAGGAAACCTTTCCATTCTCCTCAGACTGATGTCAAATCAGACAGATTTACAGCTTAACTCTTAAAAACATCCATGTTGGCCAAGAAAACAGCAAGAGAAGTAGGACAGACAAAAAGATAGATGAATAGACGGACGGATGGATGGATGGACAGACTAACGGACAGACATATGGATTGACAGACAGACAGACAGACATATGGATTGATAGCCAGAAAGATAGACAGACCAACAGATTGATAGACACAGACAGATGGATAGATAGATAGACAGACAGATAGACAGACCAACAGACAGGCAGATAGTTAGACAGACAGACCAACAGACAGGCAGATAGTTAGACAGAAAGACCAACCAACAGACAGGCAGATGGACAGATGGACAGACAGACCGACTGACCGACAGACAGATAGACAGACAAACAAATAGACACATGGACGGACATACAGAAACGTTATTAATCCCTTGGGAAGATCCTGAGTGTATTGCAGTACATATATATATATATATATATATATATATATATATATATTTAATTTATATATATATGTATATATGTGTATATATATAAAATATATATTTAATTTATGTATATATGTATATATGTGTATATATATAAAATATATATACATATATGTATATATATTTTTATGTATATACATATGTATATATATAAATATATATATACATATATGTATATTTTTATATATATGGACTAAACTAAAGCAGTCAAATTGTTCAGCATCTAAACAATCATCTTATAATAACAATAATCTAATAAACTAATGAGTAGAAAAATGAATCAAAACTGATTCCATGTGAAATGAATCTGGATTTCTTCAGGATTGAAGTCAACATTCCAAAAACAAGGTTTTTGAGTAATTACTAAAACAAGACAACATCAGGGGACAGACATCTGTGTTTAACATCTGTTCCAGTCTGACTCATCCAAATCATGGCCTTATTAAAACTGGAAAATAATATTTAGCCTCGTTCACTTTGGTGGATTTTAGTCATTTTTGTGCGTTTTAACAGTGTCTTGTAAATGTCCAAAATGGCCCTTTAATCAGTCATGGATTTACTGTCCTGCTCTCGGGGAGGACACTCTGACACAGACTGGCCGCCTGGTCTGGAGTTGAGGTTTCAGTGTTGAGATTGTATTTTAAGATGAAGCTGCTTCGTGAAAAGAACATTCTTTCCCACAATAGGAGCAAAAACCCTGAGTTTGGACGGTGTTGACGCTGCAGTAGGTGGATGGTAGGAAGCTCTGGTCCAGTTCTGGTTCAGTTCTGGTCCACTTGGAGCAGTGGTGGGCTAGTAGTTAAGGAAGCGGACTCCACAATGCTGTAAGTTTGAATCTACCAACTGCCCGGGTGCCACTGAGCAAGGTACCCTCCACAGTCGCAGCGACCCGGGTGGTCAACACTGTCACCTTGGTGATGGGTTAAATGGTCACAATAACGAGGAGTTTTCTTTCGTTCCTTGCTTTGATCCGACGCTTTCGTCGTTACATCTAGGACCCGGCGAACGCAGCCAATCCGACGACTGCACTTGTTTCTGGCGTCCGTCTCCCCCCCCCGCCTGTTTGTTCTGCCAGCAGCAGAGCGTTGTGTTGCTGTGGAGATGACTAATCTGTGGCCACTGGCGAACTGGAGGCAAAGTCAAACAAATAGAACACAATGTTTGGTATTTCTCAGTAAACATTTATGGAAGACGACTGACGGAGGCTCATTTTTCACAGGTTGTTTAAAGGCTCTCCACACTAATCTTTCCACTGGATTCTGTTTGTGTTTGTGAGAAGACGACCGCGTGTTTACCAAATAACATCTCTGGTGTAACATTACACCCCCGTCTTTTTTTTTTTTTTTTTAAATGTGTTGACTTCAAACACAGCTCAGAGTAATACAGGAACTGTGTCTGTTCCAACCTCAGCACCAAAACCCAGGGTTAGTTTTGACTTTGTCCACGTCAAGGTCAACACCTGACCAAAGAGTTGAACCTGAGGGCTGGTTAATTTTATATATTTTTTTTAATCAGGAATGTGTAAAAACATGTACTTTCAGTTGTACATTTTTACAAAGTCCTTCTCAAAATGTGTCTTTTTCAAATTTTTTGCCGACTTAAAAATCCTAAAAATTTAAAAATCAGTTTTAACTTCAACCAAAAATTTTATGTAATAATGCTCAGAATAGATTTTTTTTAAATATCAGCAACATTTCAAAAGTGTACTTTCTTTTAAATATTTTTAAGGATTCTTTCCCGAAATGTTTTTTTTTTTTTTTTTCCGTTTTTTTGCAAACTTTAAATCCTAAAAAAGAAAAAAAATCTGTTTCTAATGGAAAATTCTTTAAAAAAAAATTTGTTTGTTTAGAAACCCTATTTTTAACATATAGATACGTTTTTATAAATAATAATGATGATGAAATTAAGACTAGAAAAAAACTCTGACATTTTTACTAAATTCTGACAATAATGAAACAAATGACAGTTATTTTTAGAGGTTAATTAAAATGTTCATGTGTCAGTCAATAGTTTTTGTACACAGAATATTGAAAAAAATACAAATAAATTTATTTTACATACATTTATGGTCTCCACCTTTTTTAATGCAGTGAAGTGAAACAGGTTTAGTGTTTTTAGAAACTGGAACTGATTTAAACTGAAAAAAAGTCAAATAATCACGAAACAGAAATCTAAAAAATTAAAAAAAACATTCAAATGAACTTCAGGCTTCTTTTTTGGCCTTGTTAGTTTCCAGTTCAAGAAAAAATAACTCATGGTTCGTGGTTGTCGATCCTATCAGACGTTTCCCAGCAGTCGACCCAACGTCAACGTTTGCCGCTGTCACAGTCGCTTCCAGTTTTACTGGTTTTTGGCGTTAATAAACCCTGTTTGTGTTCAGTAACTGAACGTTCCAGAAAACTGTGAGAAGAATGCTTTGTTATCTTTATGTCCTAACAGAAAATTGTGTTGAAAGACAGATTTTCTTTAGATACGCCCAGGTCGGAAGAATGTGAGATGTGTTTATGGAAAAAGGGGAAAAAGAATTAGCCAAGCAGAAACACAACGCAGGTGTTACACAAGAGAGTAATATCTGATGGGGGAGCCGTCGAGCGTGGAGACCAGAGCTGAGCGTTTCATTTAGGAAGAGAAAAGATAATTAAAGTTCAGGCAGAAACTGTTAGTAAGATTTTTGCTTGGATTTTTCTGGTTTTGAGATCAGCGGTGTTTCCACAATCCCTGATTGACGGTTTAGGATTGTTCCCGAGTTTTCTTTGCCATTGAAGCTTGATTAAAACAACTTGCCTGACATTTGGAAACATTTGTCTTTATCGAATAAAAGTGACAGTATTCCCAGCATGATGCACTGCACAGGGAAAAAAAGGGTCGGTTGATTTGTCGGTTTTCTTGTTGTCTTCTTGTCGTGTTTTTGTGTGTAAAAATGGGAAATCTCTGTGTTCTCTACCTTTGACTTCCTGTCTGCGTAAAACAAGATCCTGTTTGTCAACTTGTACTGGAAAAACTATTATTATCATTGTAAAAAAGATTGGAAACTAATTATTTAGTTTCTTGGAATTGTTTTGTTCCACTTTTTCAATCATTTGAACTAAGGCCCGCGGACCAGATGTGGCCCGTTTAACTTTGTCATCTGGTCGTCAAACTTCTCCATATTATACTATTTGTTTGGATTATGGTTATTTCCATGCATTGCCTGTGTTTCCCTATAGATGGCGTGACAAAGTGTAAAAAAAAAAAATCCACATTTTTGCCTTTTTAGACTTTTACACTTCACCTTGTGTAGTTTTAAGACTGAGGAGGAAAAAAAACAGACTAGTGGTAGACTTATGGTATGGCACGTCAACTCCCTGTCGGTGTCGGTTGTTCTGTCGGATTTCTTGTTGTCTGTTCGTAAAGGAACATCATCTACTCTGAAAAGAGTTTTCGTTTTTGTCCAAAAGTGGGAAATCTCAGCCTCCTGTAACTTTTCAATCCTGTTTGTCAACCTGAACAGGAAAAACTATTACTGTCACTGTATAAAAAATGAGAGGAAATTATGAAAAATATTTTAGTTTTTCTTATTTAGCTTCTCAGAATTGTTTTGTCCCATTTTTCTCAATCATCCAAACTGAGGCCCGGGAACCAAATGTGGCCCGTTTATCTTTGTCTTCTGGCTGTCAAACTTTTCCATATTATACAATTTGTTTGGATTATGGTTACTTCCATGCAATACCCGTGTTTCCCTTTAGATGGCGTGACGAAGGGTAAAAAAAAAAAAATCACATTTAAGCCTTTTTTAAGTTCTACACTTGGCTGAGTGCACTGAGAGAAAAAAAAACCCAGACTAGGACTTTTTTATGGTATGACGTGTCCACTCCCTGTTGTTGTCTTGTTGTCCCTTCGTAAAGTAACATTATCTACTCTGAGAAGTTTTTTCGGGGGGTAAAAGTAGAAAATCTCTTTCTAAAACAAAGTCCTGTTTGTCAACCTGAATCGAAATTAAACAAACCCTGAAGGTCACCAACTTTCCCCTAAAAATAGGAACTTTCACTTCAGTTCACAGCACCAGTACCAGCGGTCCGAGGCCCTGCAAAAAACATCATCCCCGTCCCAGCAGAACTTTAGGTCCAACATCAGTAAGTGCCTTGTTTTCAGCAGTCGGGGCTGAAAAACTTGGCCGTACGTCTCCTAATAGACTGGAGATTACAGCGTACGTCACACTATGATCCTCTAATCACAGCTGCTAAGATTATCACAGACCCCGGTCACACCCGTTCAAGAAGAACACAGACGAATCACAACAGAGCCACATAAGGCAAAGCTGCATGTTCCTGCGCTCCTGCCTCCAATAAGGTCTGGTTAATGGTAAATTGGATGAGTGTGTGTCCAATTCTCCATTTCCTCAGAGGTGTCTGAGCGAGCAACAGCTGCTACCACCGGCAAAGCCCGCTTTTCTTTTCACGCGTTCCCTTCTTTGTGCCCCGTGACCGAGGTCTTCCCAAAATAAGTCCATACACATGCAAAAATAGACAAATGAACATCGATTGCAAAGGGCACGGGACTTGAAGTGAGGTCTAACGCCAGGGGGGAGGAGGAGGAGAGGGAGGCAGGGAGCGTTGAAAGCGCCCGGGGAAACATCTCGTCCAAAAATGTGAACTATAAATGGGCCAATGAAGCGGTGAAATGAGCCACACACAGGACACATGATCCTGTCTACACCTGTGAGACGGTCCATCAACAACAGACGTCTCCGATGACAAAGATATGACAGAAAGGAGCGACTCGGTCACTTCCGCAGACTCACTTTCATTTTTACTGTTTTTGACACCAGGAAAAAAGAGTCATAACATTTTTACCCTTTTTAGATCCGTTATTTCACATTGTTGTTAAATGTCAGTTAAATGCCGTTTTATTATTTCATCATTTTTATTTTTGTTTCCCAAAAATTGGTTCTCGGTTCCCAATGCGTCGCTTGAACATATTACAGGTGAAGTGTGTTTAATTTATAGCCACTAGGGGCGCTAACCTACTTACGTAATAGACTATACAGCTGTTAACTTACGTACGGAAATAAAAAATAAATAAATAAGAGCAGAAAACACTAACGTTATTCAGATGGAGAACACCACTGTTGAAAAAGCAAAACAAAATTTAATGTCATTGTGATAAAACAAAAATAAAAGTAAAATATGAAAGAAAAATAAATTTAGTTTTTTTATATTTAGCTTCACTGAATTGTTTTATTGCAATTTTTCAATCTTCTAAACTAAGGCTCGGGGACCAAATGTGGCCCATTTACCCTGTTATCTGATCGTCAAACTTCTCCATATCATACAATTTGTTTGGATAATGGTTATTTCCTTGCAATACCCGTGTTTCCCTATAGATGGCGTAAAGAAGGGTAAAACAATTTCACCTTTTTTTAGACTTTTTCACGTCATTTATCTTCACTTGAACGTTCCGTCCATCTGTTCTCTCTGAATTGTAAAGGAACCTTGTTCCAGGTTTCAGACGGAGACACAGAGTAGAGACAATCCAGAGACGCTACGTTTGGCTGCAGTTGTTTGATATGTTCCGATCGTAGCGTTCTGTTCTTCGACTCTGACGATGACGTCTCTGTGTAGGAAACTACACACCCTGGAAAAAGCAGCGCTGTCCCCAAAGTGAACTTTGTTCTTGAAGAGCAGTTCATTTGTCAATTCAACACCTGAACCTCAAACATGTTCACGATGTCCAATATGTCTCAATAGGAACAGATATACTGTAATTATACCATTATTAACAGATCATTAAGAAAAATCAATCACGTCAGAGTCGCATCGCTCACATTTTTTTTTCTTCCTTCTGTCGGTGAAGTCAGGACGATCGTGAAATAAAAAATGATCTGATATTACCACTAGGGTTCCCAAAATGGGGTGGGTGGCCCCCAACAGGGGACGCAGACCTTGAACCAGCCGCACTGAGTGACTTAGCCCTATCCCTTGTCTTGTTCCCTGTATTCTTTACTGTGTTAGTCTTTGTCTAATTCTCTGTCCTATTCCCCGTTCTGTCTTTTGTCCTATCCCTGTCATCTCCTCATTCCAGTCTTCTGTCCTTGTCTTATCCTATGTTCTATTTCCAGTCCTGTCATTTGTCTTATCTGCTGCCTTGTCCTCTCTTCAATCCTCTATCATATTTCTGTTTTGTCCCCTGTCCTAATGTTTGTCTTATCCACTGTCTTGTCCTCTTTCTAGTCATTTTTCATATTTCCTTGTTAACCCTCTATCTTGTCCCCTGTCTTGTCCTTTATCCTACACCATGTCCTATGTGTTTTCCAGTCTTCTTTTACATTATTTGTCTTATTCTCTGTTCTATCACTTGTCTTGTCCTATTTCCAGTCATTTGTCCTTCCCCTTTTAATCCTCTGTCTTTTCCCCTGTCCTGTCCTTTGCCCTATCCCCTGTCTTGTCTGCTTTCCACTCTGCTATCATATTTCCTGTCTTGTCCTGTCATATTCTCTGTCTTAACGTCTGTCCTATGTCCTGTTCTCTGTCTTTTCACTTGTCTTGTCATCTTTCTAGTCCTCTGTCATATTTCCGGTCTCAATCTTTGTCCTATACTCTATCTTGTCCTCTGTCCTTTTCACTGTCTTGTCCCCTTTTCTCTGTCCTGTCCCCTGTAGCAGTGAAGTTCAGTTTTTGAGGGTCTCTCACCCTCCAATCATCTCACTCTGTCCTCACTGCTGGACCATTTGTTTTCTCTTGACTCTGTGGCTGTTGCTGCAGGACTTTGTGGACTGAAGGTCTGGACAAATCTTCATAATTCCATCCACGGTGTCTCCGGCTCCTCAGACTCCGTCTTCATCAGTGAGTCCACGGGACCGGCCACCTGCTCTCCCCATCTCCTCACCCCTCCTCCCCCTGCGCTTTGTGAACTTAATAAAAGCTGCCATTAAGCAGCGCTTCATCTGTTTGGGCCTTAATCTGCCTCACAGGCGTCATGTGACCACATATGCAGCGCACACCTGTCGTACGTCTCCCCGCTCCGCCTGTTGCCTCTCCACGACGCTCGCACTCTCACACAACCTGTTCCTGGCACATCAACCGGCTGCATGTCAGCGTACGATCGCCTCCCCCCGCTCCTCCCCCTCTTTACTCCTCCATCTCCTCCCCCCCACACACACAGAGAGCGTTGGCCCTTCCAGTATGTGTAGAGTACAGTAGTGAGTACAGCGAGGTGAGGTGTTCTGTGAAAAGGTGGGAGTTGAAACACTGACACACAGTGAGAACAGGCCTGGAGTGGTTCAGCATGGGTTTTTATTTCGCCGAGTGAAAAGCTCAAACTTTTGCAGAAGACATGCAGAAACAGAAGAGAAACAGAACCAAAGAAAAGTATATATTTATATATATATATATTTATATATATGTAGCACAATGAGGGTGAACAGTACTGAATCCAAGTGAAAATAAGCAAACAGACTGGAGCGGTGCTCAGGGCGACAAATTCAAGTAGAATTTATTTTTTTTTTTTTGGTTTCTATTCTTTTCTATAAAAAAAAAAAACTTCAGCTCCACCGTCACGGTCTCATATAAAATGTCTCATGAATCTCACCAAATTGGACACTAACGGGAGATGGCTTTTAGTCCAAAAGTGCAATATATTTTACAAAGTCTAAAACGTTGCTCCGTGGAGTCGCACTAATACCAAAGCAGGCCGCTCTCATATTAGATCGCTCCGTCAGTCCAAATACATCTCCCTTTATTTCCCCACCGCCTTTCATGCCGTCATTTTTACTCGCTTAATTAAAACAGTAAAATGATCTGTCGTTTCAGCAGCAGCCTATGCAGGAGTTGGAGGTCATTTCCGTCTGGTTTTTCCGTGTAATATAATTTTCATGTTTATTCTTTTTTTTTTTTTTTTTTCCTCTGGTAGATTATATACAGGATACCAGCTGGCTGACAGATGGTGATGCCTTTAGTTGTGACTTTTTTTTCTTTTTTCCTTTTTTTTTTTATTAAAAAACATCACGAGGAGGAGAAGGAGGAAAGACAGGGACAGCTGTAGACGAGGGGACAGACACGACCGCCCACGAGGGCGGGGGACGACAGGGGAAAGAGATGAAATATTAAAAATAAAGTAAAGGAAAACAAAATGTTACATCAGTGTTGTGTAGCAGAAGCTCGGGTCTGGTCACAGAGTCAAACAGCAGGCGACACAAACAACAAATATTGTTGATTCTTCGACCTGCACTGATGCAGATGTTTAACTACAACGTTCTTAGGTTGTTGTTTGGTTTCCACAAACTGTAGATTGAGGAATTCTAGTTGGATTTGAGCAGAATAACGAACGAAACAGAATCAGCAGCTGGGACGGAGACACAGGTCTCACTCTCACACACCCTTCAGTAGTTTGATCTTCTCTGAATATGAGCTTCAACTGAAGCTGGTTTCAGAACAAGGTTCTCCCCTCACTGTCCCTCACACACACACACACACACACACAAATACATCACAGACATCAGTCGAGTGCACGTCGTCTCCCAGTCCCAGAAAAATCAGGATGAAACATAATAAAGATCCAAGTGTCTCCGCTCATGGAGACACGGTGAACAACAGTGTGGCCATAGAAAAGTATATTTAAACCAAGAATTTAATTTGTGAGGAAAAACACCCTGAAACACACACACGGGTCCAGAAATGACAGTAGTAGTAAAAACAAAACCAGAAAAAACGTCTGAAATCACATCAGTGTATTTGAGTTTGAGCGTCTGGAAGAAAACAAACAAACAAACAACAACAAACAAACCTTGTACTGGAAATAGGACAGATCTGTCTGAGCTTTTTTACCCCCCCCCAAAAAAAAAAAAAATTCTTAAAAAAACACATTCACACAAAACAAACTAAAAAAAAACTTA